>JADLZN010006197.1:110000-127374 GCA_018155175.1 Sinocyclocheilus anophthalmus | reverse complement strand
TTTGGCCAGTCAATATCTACTTACGTCACGATTAGTACAGTTGTGCTGGTTAGACCCTGCTACGGAGTATAGGAGCTAATTTGGTTCTCGAAAAAGGCAGTCCGGTACTTAAATCGCTCCCAGTTCCGGCGGTGCGAATACGCCGAAAAGTGGGTAGTTGCACAATTAGTCTGGTATTTTTTTTTTTTTTTTTTTTTTTTTTTTTTTTTTTTTTTTTTTTGTATGGAAAAGGTTCATGCGGTGCGAAAGGCCCTAGTGAGAGACATGGATGGTCCTACCTCTTTTTTCTTTAATTTGGAACGCAAAGCTGCTCAAGATAAACAGATGTACAGTCTAAAGGACAATATTGGGCGTATCACTTCTGACCCAGTGGAGATGTGCAGACTGGCTGTAGATTTTTACTCTACTCTTTTTACTGCTGAAAACTCAGATGGTCATGCTAGAAAAGAACTTCTTCAGGATCTCCCTGTTCTAACTTCAGAGCAGAAGGTTTTTTTGGAAAAGAGAATTACTTTTGATGAAGTGACTGCCTCTGTGATGGAACTCTCTTTAGGTCGTACACCCGGAATAGATGGTCTTCCTGCTGAGTTCTATAGGAGCTTGTGGACTGTTATCGGGAGTGACTTTTTAAAAGTTCTTCAGGAATCAACTATTGAAGGAAGTCTCCCTAAGAGTTGCCAGGGGGGGGGCGGGGGGGGAGGGGCAGTCTTAACTTTGCTTCCAAAAAAAGGAGACTTAACTTTATTAAAGAATTGGAGGCCTGTGGCACTTCTATGCTCGGAGTATAATATTCTCTCTAAATGCTTAGCCAAAGGATTAAATAGTGTACTGCAACAAATCATACATAAGGACCAGTCTTACTGTATAAAGGGTAGATTTATTGCTGATAATTTGCATTTGGTGAGAGAGCTTTTTGACTTTGCTTTTGATAGGGTAGATCATGTCTATCTTTTTGAACACTTAAAGCCTTTGGTTTTGGGGATCATTTTATTTCACTAATAAGTCTGCTCTATTCTGAAGCTACGTGTTTAATAATAATGGCCGGGGGTCTTAGTGTTCCTACAAGGGTTCAGAGGGGTATCAGGCAAGGCTGTCCTCTTTCAGGGCAGCTTTATAGTATTGTCATTGAACCTTTACTATGTAAACTAAGAAGAGAGTTAAGGGGTCTACAAATGAATACACTGCAGCCTGTTAAACTTTCTGCTTACGCAGATGATGTCACAGTTTTAATTGGAGGCACTGGAGATATTCAACATCTAGAAGAAACCTTAGAATGTTACGGTAAAGCCTCCTCTGCGAAAGTTAACTGGGCAAAGAGTGATGCTTTATGGTGTGGAAAAGATAGCGAAGGTCCCTTACTTCCAGGGGGGTTGAAATGGGGAAGGGCAGGTTTAAAATATTTAGGTGTGTTTTTGGGAACTGATGAATATAAGAAGCAAAACTGGGAGGGCCTAGTGGAGAAAGTGTGTGCTCGGTTGTCTCACTGGCATTGGCTGCTACCCCAGCTTTCCTACAGGGGAAGAGTACTGGTCTGTAATAATTTGGTTGCCTCATCTTTGTGGCACAGGATGATGGTGCTGGAGCCCCCAGAAGATTTGATAAGAGACATTCAGCGACGACTTGCAGACTTTTTTTGGTCAGGACAGCACTGGCTGAAGGCCCCAGTCCTCTATCTGCCTAGGCAAGAGGGGGGTCAGGGGCTTATCGACATTAGGTCACGAATAAAGGCCTTCAGACTCCAGACAGCTCAAAGGCTTCTTTATGGAGAGGACGTGAGTTGGTTCGGGGTTGCTTGTGCCCTTCAGAGAAGAGCAGGAAAGATGGGATTTGATCGTCACTTGTTTTTATTGGATTGTGATAAACTGGACTTAAGTGGTCTGACATCCTTTCACAAGTCAGTGTTAAAATCATGGACACTTTTCAGGATTTCTCGAGAGTTAAGAGACACTCATTTTCATTGGCTAAAGGAAGAACCATTGTTTTTCAACCCAGCACTTGAGTTGGATAGATTTAAATCCCTTTATCTGAGGAATGCTGCTCTTACTAAAGTAGGACATCTAGCCTCCGTGGATGACTGGTTGCCTGCAGAGACATAGGCTCTTAAGCTTGGCATAAGATCGGTTCGAGTTGCCCAGAGACTTCTGACCGAGGTGCAGGAACGATTGCCGCAGAATTACAGTGTGTCCCTGGTTGTACCTGGTGGGGAGGAAGTATTATCCTTCCCAGAACTGGAGGTTTCTGCAGAAAATGGCGAGTGGCAAGAAGCAGAAGGCAACATCCTATCCTTTGCATCACCGCAGTTGGGACATTTCAGTGCTGTTGGGAAGAAGCAACTATATGTGATGTGTGTAAAGGCTCTTCACTGTGATACTCTGGAGAGTGTGAAGGAGTCCAAGTGGTTGGATGTTTTGGGTCAGGCTCTTCACCCAAAGGTAGTTGGAGGACCTTGTACAAACCCCCCATTGAGAAACGGTCTGGAGACCTGCAGAGGCGAATTGTGCATGGTATAATAGCTACGAACAGACACAGAGCACACATTGATCCACAGGTAGGGGAGGGTTGCCCTTTCTGTGGACAATCGGAAACAGTTTTTCATTTATTTTCTGAATGTGAAAGGCTTGTTCCTCTGTTTTGTTTTTTAGAAGAATGCTGCCGTGAATTAGGGGAGTTTTCTTTATCTATGGTCCTAAATATAAGCATTCCACAAGGGAGACCCTTGTATTAGTGAATTTTGTTTTTGGCCACGCAAAGTTGGCTATTTGGCTGTCACGGAAAAATAAGATTGTTGGAATGGGACAGACTGATGTTATTTTGATTTTTAGGGGTTTGATAAAATCACGTTTAAAGGTTGAATTTGCTTTTTACAATTTAATAATGGATATGGAGACCTTTACAGGTGGGGCATTAATAACTGCATATGTGAAGCTGATTGTGATGGATCTCTAAACATTTTTGTATGAAAATGATTATATGATGTGTTTATTGGTTTTGTTTTTTTGATACGGAAACATGTTTTTTTTTTGGGTTGTTATTTCTTCAGATTTTTTGACTTTCATATTTTTTATACTTGTACACTTTGACTTTTTATATATATTTAAAAAAACTGATGTTTTCTGGTGATTAAAGAGATGTTAAAAGTCAAAAAGTCTCTCTCGCTATCTCTCTCTCTCTTGCTCACGCGCGCACACACACACACACGATGCGCAAAACTCCGCATTTAACAGTCAATAGCAAATACTTAAAACAAATAACAAATACAGTCGCTGATTCAGAAGCGCCAGATTTGTCATAGCAAAGTCAGAATTACCTCCTCTCCTAGGTTCATGAAAGGTCGTCCATAAAATGCATTGCTGTTCTGTTGTAAGTGATCGTAAAGATTCCTATATGCATCTACTTTTGGAAGGCCAAATAAAGTGCTTTTGCTTTCGCCTAGAAACACAGCGTCTCCCTGACATGGCTGCATCAACACTAACTGCGGTTACTGAAACCACGCCTTTCTTTTCGTGAATATTTGGACGGCATTATGCAAATATTTCCACATAGTGAGGTAGATATGTGGGGGCGTGTTAGAACGAGCCGTTTTAGGTAGGCATGGCAGAGTCTTAACTTTGATAAAGAATATCTCTTTGGTTTTGAGACTTTAGTCTTTGCAACTTCAGGGATCTTATCTATTCAAAAACAGCTTGTAACACACCAAAGAGAAAAAAAAACTTGAAATCGCATCATATGACACATAAATCAAGTAAGTAATGACAACAAACTGTCTGAAGATAAATCAATAAAACCAGGCCCTCATTTTCTAATCACCCAATATCTCCTATAAATATAATTATCTTGTTCAAACAGAGAAAAAAACACTGGAGTACATCTTCAGCAGTCGAAACAGAGAGGTCACTGATAAGGAATTTTCTTACCCACAATGTCGTTGCGTATCTGTTCGGTGATGGGAATTGGCCTAGCAGCATCTGGAGATATGTACTTAGTGAAAATGTTAACGGCATCCCTCTCTATACCTAGAAATGAGAAAAATCAGTACATATGGAAAAATTTAAATAGGATAGAAGGGATAAAGATGAAGGACAAATCAGACTCGATCCACAGCAAACACCTTTATCATATTCAACATCCCTCTTCACTGACTTACAGAAGTGTACTAATTCACATTTCAGCCATGGCTATTCATCAAAGCCTCGTGTGCTTAAGTGTCACTCACTATTAATCAAACAAACGAATAGTACAATTAGAGCAAAGGCCTAGGGACAAATCTGATATCTACACCTTAATCATTAGTTAAACATTAATATCATCGTTAAACATTAATATCAAACTCATATACAGAATGGGTGCATATTTCATACAAAAAAGCATGTCAGTATGCTTGTATGCAGTGTACTTGGGACACCAGAAAAACTAAATCTAAAAACAGAAGTATATAGTAACTATATTTATGAAATGAATAGATAAGATAAGGCCAATGATTTATTTGAATTATGGTTGACGATCAGCCATCATGAGTAGTATGACTGTGTTTAAAGGCCATGTTGAAAGTGTTTGAGTTTAATGGGGGTCTGTGAGATGAGGAATCTCATCAGAGCATGTTTAAATTTTGAAGTGCTTTTCATAAAATGTATTTTTTGATGCTGAGAAAAGCCAGAGACAGCCTTATAAAATACAATGAAGTGGACAAATACTTGTTCTTTTTTCAGACACCGAAGGCTCTCGCAGCAGAAGCCATGGACTGATAGGATCTGACTCCCCTTCTAAGCTGATTTGATGTCTTTCGGCTTAACTGACTTTTTCCATTCACTGCTTTTACAGCCTAGAGCTTCTTTGTATTAGCCATTAATGAATACTCAGCTACTGACTTCTGTTCATTGAAGTCCACTGCCAAGATGCTAAATGAGATCATTTACCAAGATTGCTCTATAAAACCAATGCCGCATGGATATTAAAAGTCATCGTCTGATACGAAAGGAATATGTTGTAATGGTAAAAGGCCACTAACCATGAAAAACTTAAGTGCAGAATATTCCCTACGGATATAAAGGAATGTTCGTAAAAACTCAAGCTTAAGGTACAGTTTTCGTGAAATTACTAAGGAATACTGCAAACCCTGTTTTAAAGTAGTTTTTTCTTAATTCAGCCAAAAGGTCTTGTAGATGGATGCAATACTGATCAAACATCAAATCTGCAGGTCAGAATTCACCAAACTTTAACTTTTTTTTTTTAAATATGTATTTATCATTATGGACTTGAAAAGAAAGCCAAGCAAGCAAGTATGCACCATCATAAGCATTCAAAACATGCAACTATGATGCACAACAATAAAATACTGGAAGGAATAGTAGAAAAGATTTCGTTTTAAAATTATTATAAAGGTGTGTGTTTCTAATCTGAGTGTAAAAATAGAGAACATGAGAGTGCACAAACATACAAATATCTAAATGTGACCCTGGACCACAAACCCAATCATAAGGGTCAATTTTTATAACTTGAAAATAGTGTAATAAAATCACCTAACCTTGCCTGGACAAAGCTTTATATAACTAGTTACACACTAAGCTTTGGCTAGCATTCATGTCAGGATACCAGGAAGAAATGTGACATAACTACCTTGAAAGTGAAGGAATTATATAACGATAACACATAACCAGAGATTCATCAATGTAATAAAGTAGGGCCACTTTAAGACCTTTAAATTAGCATCCAGTAATAAACATTTAAAAATGCATTAAAAAATTCAAGCTTCGAATTACTGTTTTACATTATAAATGCAATACAACAAACACGTTTCCTGCTTTTACTGTGGTTTACTGTGGTGATCAACAGCACGCCACAGAACACGCTATTGCTACTTAAGTAGAACTTAACTAAAATAATCCTCCTTTAACCCTAAATTACTCAGGAAACCATCTCAGCCAGCACTTGTTAAAAAATATCCGTTGGAAGGACTAATTGCAGTAATACAGTCAAAACAAACAAGTAAAATACTTTCAACAATGAGGCTACCATAACTTGTACTCACTTTTCATTAGTTTGTCAGAGAGGCCACTAGTAGACTGGCCTTTAACTGGAGTGCCTGTCCTGGAGGAGGGCTGTCTGGTGGGCGTTTCTGATCTTAGGCTGGGCTGCAGGTGAGGAGTCCCAGGCCGGGCTGCCCCCTCTGAGCTAACAGAGTTCCGGTGGCCAATCAGAGCCCCGGTATGAGAGTTAGTGTCTTGGGGGCTGGGGGTGTGAGGTCTGGAGGAAGTCCGGGAGGAGAAAGTGTCCTCTTCATCTCCCTCATCCAGAGTTGAGGGTCTGCTGGGGTCGTCTGGGGAGTCTGGCGAGTCGGGGGATTCCAGGGCAGCTGCAGGCTCAGCCAAGGTGCTTTGTTTGACTGAGTTGAGGCTGTGCGCTCTGACCCTAGACCAGCTGGTGGATCGAAAGCTCTCAGCTTCAAACCAGAAGCGGACCAGATGCTCAGCTGAGCGGGTCTCCATAAACTGTATGAAGTAGGGCATGGCCACATTATCCCGCAAGATCTGGTCTACGGTTTTAGAAAGCCGAGACCGAGTCTCTTGAACCTGGTAGTTGACACTGGAGCGACCTGAAAAGCAAAGACACTTTTTAAACCCCATTGTTACAATCCACAAAACATAAAAAAAAACAAAAAACATAATAAATAAGATATAAAATAACCAATAATCAAAAACAACACAAAACAAGAAAAACAAACCCGATAAAAACAATAACCAATCATTAAAATCAACACTGCTAACAACAAGTTAAAAGCAAAATTTGAAACACAAAACAAGCAAAAAACTAAATAAAAACAAAAACTCCAAAATAAATAAACAGAAAAAAACAAATCAAAAACAACACAAAACAAGAAAACAAAACATGATAAAAAATAACCAATAATTAAAATCAAATCAGCTAAACAAGTTAAAAACAAAACAAACAAAAACAAAACAACCCCCAAAATAAACAAACAATTTAAAAATAACTAAACTAACAACCAAAAACAACACAAAACAACGCAATCAAATTGACGTGACCAAAAAAAAAAAAATGAAGTGCCGATCGCCTGTCCAAAACTCTCTAAGATATCCCAAGGCATGTTTTACGGTTGCTATAGGAGTCTAGATGTTTCTATAGGTGGTCAAAAGAGCCCACAGGAGTCGCCATATTCTGGTCTTACAAGCAGCTAGTTTAAGGTTTAATACTTGGAGTAGATTGTTGTTCAAATTAGGGCGGACAATCATTCGATATCATATGTATCGCGATATCTTTTTTTCAATTACGGTGATATGATTTTTAAACCCATTTCCGATATTTCGATATACATTACAGTGTTTAACACTCTAAAAAGGCATCCGCTGCAGAGAATGAGTTTTCATTTTAAATAAGCCCCGTAAATGGCGCATCATGCACGTGAGGTTATCTGATGGAGAGACGCAAAGCAGTTTAAAGCAGTTTAAAGCAGAGTCCTGCACAGGTTCTGTTAGGTAAACCTGCATCCAGTAGCTACACAACAGAACACACGACCCGTTATCCGACAGCAGCCAGCACCAGTTTAATTCTGTACCCGACCCGCGACCTGAACCGCACCTGCATTAAATAGGCTACAGCATCAGTAAGGCAAAATTATTCATTTCCTCATGTGACACAAGCAATCAAACCAAAATAGGCATTTAAAGTTGGTGCTTTGAAGAGAAATAGACAAACAGCGCAACAGAGGAATGATAAGAACACGCATCCTTCCTGTAAACAATAAACGCTTGAACAAATCTGCAGGAGTTTGGACAAAATGTGCTAAACTACATATTAAATATTCATAAATGAAAAGAACATATTTAGATATGGCTTTACTGTTAAGTGCCATTGTCTCCCTTAAACTCTGCAATGTATAGGCTATGCGGCCGTTAGTCCTTTACAGAAGCATTAAAAAAAATTTTTAAAAATAAAATGATATAGGCTACAGAGAGCGAGCAACGAGTGCTCCCGAGCTGTCTTTCACTTCAGCTGCAGCGCGAATGGCTAGAATGCGCAACGCTGCAAATCCAGTGTTGAGGCTCCGCTATTATTATTGCATTTCATTAGTCCCACTTATTTATGCGCGTTTGTTCGCGGGAAAATGAGCAAGACACAACAGTGATTATAGTTAAATAAGATGAAACACATAGGCTATAATATAAAGAAATTAACTACATTTATTTTCAAATTAAATATCAACACATTTATCATTCAGTCTAGTGCGTTTAACATATAATGTAAGCGCAACTTGTGTAACTTAAAAAGGCCTGACTGCTTCATGTTGGTGTGTATTTGCATACTTTTACCATCTAATCAATCTCAGCATGCTTTAATTTGGTGTCGCTAGACGTTTGCATCACTAAGTCTTTCTTTGGCCTGCGCTCTGGAAGTGATCTGTTAAATCTAATAAACTTGAATTACTAAAACTAAAACTGAAACTAAAATGATATAAAACGAAATAGAAATGTGTTCACAAAATAAAAACTAAACTGAAACTAACAAAATTATTAATGAAACTATTAAAAACGAAACTAAATTTTATTGCAAATTTTAAAACGATATTAAAATAAAAACTAATAAAAAAATTCAAAACTATAATAAATTTGTCTCCAGCAACATTTCCAGGGTGTTGTGTGAATATATTTTAAGAAGTCTCTTCTGTTCACCAAGGCTGCATTTATTTGATCCAAAGTACAGCAAAAACAGTAAAATGTTGAAATATTTTTACCATTTAAAATTGCTTTCTATTTTAAAAGATTTTAAAATGTAATTTATTCCTGTGATATACATAGCTAAATGTTCAGCAGTCATTACTCCAGTCTTCTGTGTCACATGATCCTCAGAAATCATTCTAATATGCTGATTTGATGATTATCAATATTTAAAACAGTTGAGTAATTTTTTTTCAGGATTCTTTGATGAATGAAAGATCCCAAAGATAGCATTTATCGAAATAAAAAGCTTTTGGAACATTATACACTATTCATTCAGTATCATTTTTATTAATTTTTTGGAAAGAAAGTACTACTTTTATTTAGCAAGGATGCTTAAAATTTATCAAAAGTGATGATAAAGGCATTTAGAATGTTACAAAAATTTCTATTTCAGATAAATAGTGTTCATATCGATATAGGAATTATATCGTATCGACCAAAATTAAGAAATATATCGTGATATAAATTTGGCCATATGTCCAGCCCTAGTTCAAATCCACTAAAGTATCAACAGCAGCAATAGTGATGCCTTTAACTAGCAATTGCTATACAACACTGAACTCAGAGCACCTTTAATGCCTCTACTTCAAACCCATGTCTTCTCCAGACCACACCCAGCCATCCATTTATAATATACAGTAGAAGCACAGACTTTGTTGCATTAATAAACACACACACAAAACAAATCTTATAATAGAGCCGTGACCTCCATTGAATGTTTTGAAAGACCACACCTTCCTCTTTCAACACCACAGGACACCAGAAGATGGTCCGATTAAAACATTTACTGAGATGTGAACTCAGGGATCCACACAATGAGTCCAGTATCAGAAAACGCAAAGGACGGTACTTGAGATGACAAAATACTAGTCTCCTTTGTGTAGGAGGCAATACTTTTAAGATTTGACGTTAGAAGCATTGTCTTTCCCAAAGTTACCTTGCAACACTGGTTTGTCAGCACATGCGTTTCAATGTTACATATCTGTTTAAATGTAAAGGAGGGGTTAAGACATTATAACAAAGACATTTTATCCAAGGGCAGATGATAACATTGAAGATGACTTCTACACCAAGTATGATAACCAAACCTTCTAAGCATGGCCAAGTTTGAAAAAAAAAACCCGAATAAATACAGTTCAATATTTCATCATCATTGTACTTTTAATAGTTAAAGTTTAGAAAAAATACTGGGGGGAAAACTATAATAGTTGAAATGGGGTATTTCATGTAAGTTTACAGTAAAATACTTAGCTGTCAGTAATACGATACACCAAAAATATTACACCTTTTCAATGGTGAGCAGATAAGATTCCTCCCTGATAATTCAAACAAGCCTCTTTCTGATTCTCTTTTCAAAGAAATGAATACAAGGCCCAGGTTTTCCCAGGAAAGGGATTATTGTGGTGAGAAGTATGGAGGAGCTGCACCTCAGGGTAGAAGGAAAATGTCTCCTTTTTTTCTTTTCTTCTAAACCCAGTGCTGATATCAGAGCTGGTTTGTCCTCCAGCACAGACTCAGCATCTGACACTCCCATACTGTACCTGCTGTTTTGGCAGGCTGTCTGCCATGCTCCATCCAAATAATCTGCCTAAACTGTACCTGGTGGGTCTGTATCCATCCAATACCTGCTCCTAACTGTAATGCTAATCATCTGTGTCCAGGTTGAACAATTTCCTGATGCAACCCCTTAGATTTTTTCCTCTCCATCCCCTGAAGGCAAGCACAAACTGCTGTTAGAGTTATTAATATCTAGTCTTTTTTTGTGGAAGAAACAGTTAGGAAAACTCCAGATGGCCATTAGGATGACTGGAAATCCAATCCATCAGGCCTCTGGAGGCCTGGAACAGCATCTGCAAGAAAAGCAACTTAAGTGTTGAGAGGAGGGATAAGTTGTTGGAAAGAATGCTTGCACTCCGGGAGAAAATCACACCACTAAATCCAAATGATACTCTCTAAAAGTGGGATGTGTGTAACTTTAAATACAGCTTATATATTACAAATATTCAAGATTTACACTTTATTTCATGCTCCAGAAATGTTTTTATTTGCTTTATTTGTGGAATGTTTTAAATGATCACTAGCGAACATATTTTTTTTGTGATATGCAGTATCCAAATAAAGTGAATGTCTAGACATAAATAACACAGAATTCAGCAATTTGATCGAATAAAAAATGTTTTTGTTGGTGTAACTTAATTTTTACTTAAACTTAAAGTTAAAAGTTAACTTAGTTAATTTAGCATAAAATAAAAAAACACTGCTACCACCATGATCTCCCAGACTGAGTGATTAATCTGTAAACAGGCTCAAGTATGGCAATCAAGAATAATTATCAATTTCACTTTAAATTGACATTTACAATGTTTATCAGTGCACTTTCATTCAATGTCAATTCAGTTCACTCCATCAAAAGACTCATGTGCCATATGATCATATACCTTTTCAGAGTAAACACATCCACGGTGGTGGGGAATGCAGACTGTAGTGTTAGCGCGGGAAGCTTCAGAGGTTTAACTGGGTAAAAATTATACTAACAAAAGAGGGAAATAAAAAAAAATTGTCCAGTACAAGTGTTATTAAGTCCATGTGTTGATAATAAAATGGGTGACGGTGAAAGGGTAAAACAGGGGTGTCCAAACTCAGTCATGCAGAGTTTACCTCAACATACCTGCCTGGAAGTTTCTAGTATGCCTAATAAGACCTTGATTAGCTTGTTCAGGTGTGTCTAATTGGGGTTGGAGTTAAACTCTGCAGGATGGTGGCCCTCCAGAAGCAGGATTGGACACCCCTGGGGTAAAGCAATGCAGTCCTGGTGGCATCAGGTTTAGAGCTAGTCCTCCTTTGTGACTCCATGATGGTCTTTTAGCACATCTTCAGCATGTGATTGTGGAGCTGGTTCTGTAGAAAGGAAAAGCGATGATGGATTTATGGCAGCGGTGATGAGGTGCAATGGGCACCAGGTGCACAACATCATGCACAGCCCGCACTGTTCCATGTACTTGTGACTCCTCCGCGGCAGAGCCGGAGCAGAGGTTCTTGAAAGGTCACAATATAAATGCACACAAAACAGGAGGCTATCTGGAAAACTCTGGTGGTTTTATCCACTGTGCGTTTTGTTCTCTGATTAAAAACCAAAAAGTCATAATTATCATCTCTGTGTTTATGTTTGAGTTCTGAAGTATCGACTGAGCCAGAACAGCGCGTTCTCAGCGGGCTGCAAGTTCGGTAAGAATGTTCCATCTGGGCTGGAATGGCTCAGAACGTTGTTGTTTGTTTATATGTAAGCAACCGGCCAGGAATTTCAGTTCTCTCTAAGCATGAACCCATTCCACATGCTCTCATTCTGACTACTGTCTACATAATTAACAGTGAGGGATATTTTGTCCATAAGTTACAACAGAATAAACTCATCACTAAAGAAAAAAATTGTTTATGAGGTTTCCATGGCAATTGCAAAGCACTTCCAAAGAAATTATGAAGGAGCTGGATGGACACTGAGAATAAGATGAAATGTCTGAATCACTGTATTATGAATTCACTTAGGGCTAAACAAGGTCAAGAATGTTGATACAGATGTACAGTACAAACAACTAGAAATGTGCAATTTTAAATGTGCAATATTAAACTACTAATTTAATCTATAGTAATCCTCAAGGTATTTTTGTTAATAATAATTAATTTTACTGCCTTCATACATTAGGCTATGACGGCATGACTGATGCCTTGGCTTTTGAGATTTAATGTTCAGTGATTGATTTCATTAGTCTTCAGCTGTTTCAGAATTCATTCTGTGCGAGTCTTACACATTTTTTTCTAATATTTGACTAAAGTAGTGTCACTGGTAGCAAAAAGCACATCAATGCAAAATTACCAATCGCAGATAAAAAATTTGTTGGAAGACGGAGAACTGGCAACCTAAAACACAACAAATGCCTCCATGCATCCCTTTAAAGACCCAAAGTCGGTAGTTTGAGGCCATAAGAGTTGACAGAAATGTGGAATATAGGCCTAGTTAGTTTCCTAAACTTTATGTAATTGTACATATATTTTTATGCTCTGCCTGCAGGACGGTATTTTAGTGGGAGCAGTGGGAGCTTATGTTATGTTTTATGTTTTGATTCAAAGATAGTTAACATTAAACGTCAGCAAAACCCAGAATTCACAACATTTTTTTTACAATAATGCTCTCATTATAACGTTATGTATATGAAAGTAGTTATTAATGTTCTGCATTTCTGTTTAGAGCTGCGCGTGCTGAAGATGACCAGAAGCAGCAGGTTTTTAATCAATGGGATTTAACTCGTCATTTATCTCATATAGAATACATTAACATAACGTTAACATTACGACTTTTAGGCTATCTGCACAAAATGCTCCGCATGCACATGAACGTGTCTGTGCGGCTCTGAATGAACTCCTTTTGTGGACGCGTTCTTCACGCAACAACGTGCAGGAACATGGCAACTAAACTCTAAAAATTCACAGCATTTTATTATAATAGTTTTCTCATTATAATGTTATGTATATGACAGTCCCAGTCATAGTCATTAATATTCTGCATTGTTGTTTGTCCTGCTCGCGCTGAAGAGATAATCACCATAGTACTACAATAAAGTGCTTTACTGCAGCGCAACTCAACCAAATGCATATTATACGAGAGAAATAATATATACATGACATAAGTGACCCTGGAGCACAAAACCAGTCATAAGTAGCACGGGTATTTTTGTAGCAATAGCCAACAATACATTGTATGGGTCACAATTATACATTTCTCTTTAATGCCAAAAATCATAGGCGTAGGATATTAAGTAAAGATCATGTTCCATGAAGATATTTTATAAATTGCGTACTGTAAATATATCAAAACATAATTTTTGATTAATATGCATTGCTAAGAACTTCATTTGAAAAACTTTAAAGATGATTTTCTCAATAATTAGATTTTTTTGCACCCTCAGATTCCAGATTTTCAAATAGTTGTATCTCAGACAAATATTGTCCGATCCTAACAAACCATATATCAATGGAAAGCGCATTTATTCAGCTTTCATATGATGTATAAAATCTCAATTTGAAAAATTGACCCTTATGACTGGATTTGTGCTCCAGGGTCACAAATATCAAACGTAATGTGTAACACTGATCGAAAAATCTAGTCTCTCACTCTGTCTGTGTCAGTTTGAGTCTTGTTAAAGTTTTAAATCCCTGCCGCCAAGATGATCCTCTGTCGGTCATGGATTATGGAAAGTGAAATTTAAATCTATAGGGTGGTTGGATTTATTCACGCACGTTAAAATATTTATTTAAAGCTTCTTTCTTTTCAGATTCTTATTTACAGCATTATCTTAATAGGCTGTATATTAACTTAGTGGGAGAAAATCGGTAGTTATATGTGAAATCAGACATCTGAGCACCCCCATATAGCCAAAATGGCATAATCATAACACCCCGCGAATAATAGACTGTGAGATTGGTAGTCGAATCAGACTCCTCCTATCGAAGCATCTAATCTTCGACTATTCGGGGTCACCCTGACTGTGAACTATTTGTATCAGTGTTATTTTAGTATCATTGATATTCTATTATAGTTTTTGTTAATATTTAGAATTAGTTTTTATTTTTATATTTCTGTTTTCCTTTTAATATGAAAAATTTAGTAATTTTATTTTTATTAAACTTGTATTAATATCATAATTTTTATTTAAGAGAAATATAAATCTATTTTTAAGATAAAGTTAGTTATAATGTATTTCAATTTGTCAATATTTTAGTACAAAACATGACTAAATGAAAAGAAAACTAGTTTTAAAAATGTATTTAAGGTTTTATAATTTTAGTTATTGTAATTCAAAGTAACGAAAGTTTTTTATGGTTTCAGTTAACTATAATAACCCTGATGTGAATTAAAATGAATGAAAAATTCTTGCAATCAATTAGTTATGCAAATAAATTGGCCACAGACTGTGCATGTGGAAATTCAATTCAAGTTTATTTGTATAAAGCTTTTCACAATACAAATCGTTGCAAAACAACTTTACAGAAAAACAAGTTTCTGCAATATTTAGTAGTAGCTTGTCAGTGATGACTGTTGAAATTGATGTCCATAATAAAGCTGAGTAGGTTCTTAGGGCTGTAATGAGGGACTCCTGCATGCGTGTGCCGTGAGCATGTGTTGCATGTGTTTCATCACTTCTGTAGAAGGAACCACAGGAGATCATAAAGCCGGTGCCCATCAGCCAAACGCCCGGGGCCTCCACTGGCCCCGCCAGCATTGCTTATAATAAGACGGCTCGGCCCTTCGGCGGAACGACTAACACCGTCAGATCGGTCAGTCCCAAAGCCTCCATCCCCTCCGCCTCGTCTGCCTTCACCCCAGCCGCTCCATCCCAGCAGCCTGGCTCCGCCCCCAAACCCGCCTCTGGCCACTCCCCCTTCACTAACTCCTCCTCCACACCCTCCTCTGGCTCCTCCTCCCCAGCGAGAGTGCTGGCTCCGCCCCCGGCCCCCGCCGCCCCTCATTCGTCCGTCTATAACACGCCCATCAACCTCTACTCCAATGAAAACGTGTGCGAGGTGGCCTTGGGCCAGAGGCGTGGCCTGCTGGAGAGCAAAGCCACAGGGGAACAGCACAACGGGTAGGTGGGGCTTCGACCGGCCAATCAGAATCTACTTCCTGTTCTTATACGTCTGTTTCCTGCGTTTATTCTTCCTCGCTGTTCTCAGAGGGATCGCGTTGATCTGTTGTGCAGAAAGGGTTTTAATGGCGTGTTAAAGGAATACTCTGTGAACGGTATTTGTGACGCGCTCTGTTTACACAGAAAATCATCTCTACTAATGAGAGGTTTAACAACTGAGGGACCGAGCTGTGTTATTTTAGTGTAATTGAGATAAAACCAGTAGACTATTATAGGTTCGTATTCATATTTAGTTTTTTTTTAATTTGTTTTGGTATGTCGTTTTCATTTTAATTTTTTTTCACGTTTTAGTATTTTTTGTGTGTTTTTTTATTGTATAGTTGTATTTAATTTTTTATTTTAGTCCCATTTTAGTATCAAAGTTAACGAAAGTTGAAATGTTGAACTAATGTTAGATAGTTCCCGCAAATAGATGAACTAAAATCAGTAAAAAAAATCAGTAAACTCATTAAAAAGGATTTTTTTATATACCGTATGTCAGGTAAGTGTTTTATTTTTTTAAGTTTTTGATGCGTTTTAGTTTTTAGTTAAAGATAATAACCATGGACCAATAAAAAAAACTAAGTTTTATATATTTATTTTAAACGTTGTAGTATTATTATTATTATATTGTTTTATTTAATTTAATTGTAATCATTTAATTATGTAATTCTAATTCAAAATTATGTATTTATCTTAGCAGTAGCACTAGTAGTAATATTCAATTCAAATATACATTTTTAATTAGTACTTATTAATTTTTAGTACAATTAGTATGATTTCTTGGCACACAAGAATCATTTTTTCATTTAAAAGTTCTTATTTTTATTTAAAAAAATGTTTTAACTTTTATTAAACACATTAACGTTACTGTATTATTTGAGTAATAAATATTACAGATTACTTTAGACATTAGGAATTGTTTAGAAATGTCATAAATGTAATTTCTGCACCACTAACGCATTAAAGGTTTCCAGAACCATTTCATTGCCTTCTATTGGTCAGACAGACAGGAAGTCCCACCCCTAACTCACGTTATTGGTTGAATCAGTGTTACTGCATCAGGCTGCTACAACAAACTAGAGCTTTTAGAACTTTTTAATGTCACATTGTTGCAGTCAACCTACCTTTACATATCTTTAAGATGTATTATTAGATGCTGTATATTATCTTTGATATATCTTCTCAACTGGTTGAAAACCATGGGCATCGAACCCATGCGTGTAATTCAGCTGGAATTCAAATCAGGAATAAAATGTCAAATATGTGTGTTGTGAAGAGTCTAAACCTTGTGTTTGATGTGGGACTACTGTTTCAGACAGATGAATTCTGCTCGTCTGTTGCTGGTGGATAATTGCTGTTTGTTTGAGTTTGCTCACATAAACAGTACTTTATGGATAATTACGTCACGCCCCTCCCGGTTGAAAAGTCATTTTCGGTGGTACCGAGGGTCTGTAACATTTGTTTCATTAGTGGAATTGTAAATACAGCAGCAATTGGCTCTGAACGCCGTGAGAGAGGGAATAGCAGTAATCACACACAGCTCTCTGTGAGGAAGCAGGGGGAAGGAAAAACTGGAAGCCACATGTGAAAAGTGTGGTTCTCCAAAACAGCTCTGTTGTGGTGGGTGTGTGTGTGTGTGTGTGCGTGTGGTGTGTGTGTGTGTGTGTGGTGGTGTGCTGTGTGTGAGTGTGTTGTGAGGTGAGTGTGTGTGAGGGAGCTGTGAGTTGGTGAGTGTGAGGTGTGTGAGGTGTGAGTGTGAGTGTGAGTGTGATGACGAGGGAGAAGTGAGAATGTGAGTGAGTGTGTGAGAGGGAGTTGAGAGGTGAGTAGTGTGTGTGTTTGTGAGAGTGAGAGTGAGAGTGAGTGTGTGCTTGTGAGTGAGAGTGAGAGTGAGAGTGTGAGTGGGAGTGTGAGAGTGTGAGTGAGTGAGTAAGTGTGAGTGAGTGAGTGTGAATGAGAGAG
>JADLZN010006197.1:0-105000 GCA_018155175.1 Sinocyclocheilus anophthalmus | reverse complement strand
TTTCTTATTTGTATGAGATTTAAATATTGGCTTATTGTTATTATTAAAGGCTTATCTGTTTATATGTTAGATATTTTATTATTGTTTATATATATTTTTTAATTATTCTATTATTATTAGTAGTAATAGTATTAATTGAATTATTTATTCTTTTACTCTTTGTTTTATTTTTTCATTATTTTGATTTAAATATTCAACTTCAGCATGCATATATAACCTTGCTTTTTTAGAAAATGTATAGAAAAAGCACACTTCTCATGTGTCTTCACCGGATGCGGTCTTGTCTTCATAGACGGCTTGTGTTTGCTCACTCGCTGTAGATCAAAGAAAGCTGGTGAAGCGTCATCTTGTGTCTGAGAGCGAGCGCCTTCCCTCTCATGTGGTTTCACTGATCCCATAAACACGTAAACCGTGTGTCCACATGCTGAGACTCGCATAAACAAGCGTTCTGCGTGAAATTCTGACCACAGGAGCTCGTTCTGCGCAGCTTTAGATGGATCGTGTTGAGGTTTGTAAAGGCTTTGAGGTCTGATGTAAATCCTGGAGGATTTGTAACGGGTCAAAATATTTCTGTGAAATAATTGCTCGTGTCGTCTCTGCGTTCGTGCTTGTTTTGGATGCGTCCTTCGCAGTATATTATTATGAGCTTCCTGGTTCCAGTGATAGTGAAGTCGACAGAAGAAATCCCTGCGACGCTGACGGTCTATCCAGAGATCCTCTCACCCAAAATCACATCATTTCAACTTGATGCTGTTTCAAAACCCCTGTGACTTTGTTTCTTCTGGGAAACTCAAAAGGAGATGTTTAG
Organism: Sinocyclocheilus anophthalmus; assembly: GCA_018155175.1. Lineage (NCBI taxonomy): Eukaryota > Metazoa > Chordata > Actinopteri > Cypriniformes > Cyprinidae > Sinocyclocheilus > Sinocyclocheilus anophthalmus. The sequence goes on along the minus strand of JADLZN010006197.1, from coordinate 104,192 downwards.
TTGAATGTTCACGTTGCTCTTTTGTGTATATAGATGCTGTCGAAAAAATTTGGTGTAGGAAGCGTTTTCACTCAGAAGTTGCTAGTAAATTTCACAATTACAAAGAAACCAAGTAACATACTGAATTAAACGTGAATTTTAAAGACTAAAATAGTAGTATTTTCAACCATTTTTACTGTGTGGGTTTGAGATATGTTTATGGCGTCTTCTGTCATTTTTGGGACTTGGATGTTTTTGTTGTATGAACGGAAACCGCTTTAAAACATAGCTTTTCATCTTCTGCTGTGTTTTCTGTTGTGATGTTTTTATATTGATAATGTTTTATTTTAACATTTTACAATTTATTCGTTTTATTTATTTTTATTATATATTTTTTATTTTTTACTATATGTTTGTTATTTTATTTAAAAAAAAATATTGAAATTGAGAATTACGCGGTTTTAGATTAAATATGTATTAAAGTGTTTTATTTAGACTATGCATAAAGTATGTTTTCAGTTTTACTTTATGATTCAATATTCTACTAAGTGTTTGTTTAGAATTTTTATTAATTTCTACAAATTATTTTCAGTTTTTTACCTTTTTATGATTTAATGACTTATTAGCAAGTGTTGCACACAAATTTTTTTTAATAATTGTTAGCCAGTGTTTTATTTCCATTTTTTAAAATATATATTTTACAATTCTTTTTCAGTTTTAATATTAGTAAGTGTTTTATGTGTTTTTAGAGGGAAGGAGGAGAGTCATATGGGTTTGGAACAACATAATAAAACAGTGAATGATAACAGATTTGTAATTTTTGGGATAACTGTGCTGTAGTCTGTTGTGTCGTAGGAACATGATGTTCCCGTCTGATTGGAAACATCAGTGAGTGGTTAAGGTTGAGCTTCTGTCTGACAGTAAACACATGCGTTTGGTGTTTGGAAACTTGTCTGCTGACGGCTGTTATTGTAAACTGGTGTCATCCCAAAGACCAGAGATTCCCAAACGAGCCTCTTAGACCCCAAATATTAACCTGAAGTCCCCCTGAGATTGTAAGCTAATACATAAATATTTCAACAACACGTTCGCATGTTCATGGTTCTCTGATGTTGTTTAATGGTCACATTGATTGCAGGTAAACAAATAAAATATTTTATTTTGTTAGTAAGTGTTTTATCTTGATTGATGTTATTTTAAAATTATTAATTTTAATGTTACATTTTTATGATTATTGGTTGCATATTAGTACAGTCATTATTTTAGTATTTAATTTAGTTTACATTTGGATGTTTAGTTATTCATTGTTTTATGTAGTGTTTTTTGATTTAATTGGTAATTATTGTTATGATTACTTTACTTAGTAGTAGGGTTTTATTTTGTTTTTTATTTATTTTTATAATTTCATTTTAGTGTTTCTCTTTGATGGTGTATTTTAAAATCGTTTATTATATTACTTTTAAGTGTTTATTTGATTTGTTTTTATTTTACAATGAGTTAATTGTACATTTTTTATGATCTAATACATTTTTTATTTTAAAAAAATATTTATTGTAATTTGGCATAATTAATGATGTAATTTACTTGATAGGGTTTATATTTTTTATGTGAATAATTCTTTATTTTATCTTACATGTTATTTTTTTTTTTTTTTTTGCAAATTATTTCGAGTTTATTCTTTTATTAAAATAATTAAAATGTTACCGTTTATAATCAAAGTAATAGTATGTTTTATTTTAGTTTGTTTATATTTTAAAATGTTTTTTTTATTTGTATGATTTATTTAAATACTTTATTTTTAATTAAAATTTTTTATCATAAATTAATTTTTACATTTTTAGATGCACTTTAGTAGTAGTGTTTTATTTTGATTTGTTTTTATTTCCATTTTGAATCTTTGAGTTAATTATAGGCTGTAGTTTGTGAAGGCCTGTGTTTGGTGTGCAGTGAGTGAATGTAGACGTGACGTCTGTGTTTCCGGCGTCTGGTTGCTGCTTCTCATTTACTGTGCGTATAGACGTCAGCCTCGGCAGGAATGTTTGTCAAATTCTCTGCTTGAGTTTCCAGCTGCGTTTACTGACTCAACCAATTAGTATCTTGGGAGAAGCAGCCGGAGTGAGTTTTGACTCGTGTTCTCACTCAAATTAACCTCATTAGCTCACTGATGGAGGGAAAGGACTGTTGGGTCCTGTGTGCTGCGTTTATGGATGGATCCAAAAACACTGGGAGTTTGTTTCAAACACACATGAAAAGAGGAACAAGATGTGTGTTGTGTCTGTGTGTGTGTGTGTTGTGTGTGTGGGTTGTGTGTGTTCTGTGGAAAGTGAGTGGGTAGAGAGGAGTGAGTGGGTGAGACGTGAATGTGTGAGATGTGAGTGTGTGGCGAGAGTGTGGGTGTGTGGGTGGTGGGTGTGTGTGTGTGTGGTGGTGTGTGTGTGTGTGTCTGTGTCTTGTGTCTGTTGTGAAGTGATATGTGTGTGACGAGTGAAGTGACGGGTGTGAGAGTGAATGTGGAGAGGAGTGTATGTGAGAGTGACTGTGGAGAGGAGTGTGGGAGAGGAGTGCTTGTGTGTGTGTGAGAGCGAGTGCGTGTGTGAGAGTATGTGTGTGAGATGTTGAATGTGTGAGGGCGTTGAGTGTGTGAGAGAGTGTGTTGTGTGTGTGTGTGTGGGTGTTGTGGTGTGTGTGTGTGTGGGTGTGTGTGAGAGTGACTGTGTGAGAGTGACTGTGTGAGTGAGTGAGTGTAAATGTGAGTGAGTGAGTGAGTGAGTGTGTTGAGAGTCGTTGTGTGTGAGAGTGAATGTGATGCGAGTGAGTGTGTGAGAGGTGTGTCGTGTGCTGGGTCTTGTGTCTTGTGTCGGGGAGAGAAGGAGTTGAGGGTGTGGTGTGTGAAGTGCGGTGTTGAGAGTGAAGTGTGAGAGTGAGTGTGTGGAGAGGTGTGTGTGTGTGGCGTGGGTTGTGTGAGAGAGAGTGAGTGTGGGAGAGTGAGTGAGTGTGTGAGAGAGTGAGTGAGAGTGAGTGTGTGAGTGAGTGAGTAATGAGTGAGTGTGTGAGTGAGTGAGTGAAAGTGTGAGAGAGTGAGTGAGTGAGAGAAAGAGAGAGTGAGTGGGTGAGAGTCGAGAGTGAGAGTGTGTGAGAGTGAAGTTGTGTGAGAGTGAGTGTTTGTGAGAGGTGAGTGAGTGAGTTGTGATGGTGAGAGTGAGTGAGTGAGGTGTGTGAGTGAGTGAGGACAGGTGAGAGTGAGTGAGAGGGGGTGTGAGACGTGAGTGAGTGGAGAGAGTGAGTGTGTGAGAGTGAGTTTGTGTTGAGAGTGAGAGCGTGAGAGTGAGTGTGTGAGAGAGAGTGTGAGAGTGAGTTTGTGAGAGTGAGAGTGAATGTGTGAGAGTGAGTGAGTGAGTAAGAGTGTGAGCTGAGAGGAGTGGGAAGTTTTGAGAGTGTGAGAGGTGGGTGAGAGCGATGTCGAGACAGTGGTGAGTGTGTGAGAGGTGTGAGGTGTGTTGAGAGAGAGGGAGTGAGCTAATGTGTGTTTGCACTGATGAAGTATAGCATGGTTTTGTGAAGCCGGAAATTACACAAACGCACATCGAACAGTGTTGGGGTAATATATTACAAGTAACGCAAGTTACGTAATCATATTACTTTTTCAAGTAACTAGTAAAGCAACGCATTACTTTTTAATTAACAGGAGAATATCTGAGTTACTTTTTCAAATAAGGAACGCAAGTTACTTTTTTTTCTAATTTGGACTGACAGCTCCCTGGTCCCAATGTTGAGAAATCAGAAGATGTTACTGTAGTTCAAAAATAAATATGAATATGCATTAATTAATCTAACTCTCAAAAAAAACACACAGATTCAGTATTCCTCAAAATGAATACAAATAATGCAACTCAGAATATGATGCAAAACCTGCAATAATTAAATGTTAAACAACACAAATATCTTTATGTATTAATCCCATTCTATTAACCAATGTCATTACTTCTGACCTTCGATGATCCAGTTCAAACGTACTAATAATCACAAATTACTCTAGACAAACATCTGTGTCTTTTTTTATTGCTGAAGTGTGTTGAAATTTCTTCTTCTGTATTCTACTGTAATTTTACTTTCCCTTCAGCCTGAGGCTTTCATTTTTCACTTTTGGTGTGAAAAGGCTTTTATATTTGCAAAAATAGAACTTTTTTAGTTTACAAACAAACAAGCAAGCACTGTCCAGATTTAACAAGTAACGCAAAAGTAACGTAACGCATTCCATTCCATAAAAAGTAACTAAGTAACACAAATAGTTACTTTTTTAGGGAGTAACGCAATATTGTAATGCACTACTTTTAAAAGTAACTTTCCCCAACACTGCGCCATGAATGCAAACGCTGCAGAACTATACCAGTTGTGTAAGCAGGCATTTTTTTTGTAGGTTTATGTACGGTATATTTTGGCTACTTTACCCGTATACACTTTTTAAACCCTACTTAAAATAAGATTGCATTAGTTTTGAAGCGAAATTGTTAATATAATAGGCTTATTGTAGATGTGTATTTAATTGATATTTTGTTAAAATATTTATTAGTTAGCTGTTTTTAGTATTTATTATCAGAACGGGTTTTATTTAAAGCGACTTAACCCTACATGCCATTTTATACCTTATTTATTCTGCAGATACGTGATTCAGATGGACTTAAAATAGATTAATATTTTTATTTATTTGTATTCATTTAGTAGATGATTTTATTCAACGTGACTCAAAAATAGATGTAATTGTTCATATTTTTATTGTATTGCATTTATTTAGCAGATTCTTTTATCCAAAGTGACTTAAAAATAAATGTAATTTTTGTTTTATTCTATTTGTGTTTATTTAGCAGATGCTTTTATTCAGTGCCAAAAATAGATATCTTTTTATTTTATTTTTAGTCGTTTAGCAGATGCTTTTAAAGTGACTTAAAGTGTTAATAGATAAAATTAAAACATTTTATTATATGTTCACTCATTTATTAGATGTTAAGTGACTTAAAATAGGTGTACTTGTTTATTTTATTTATTTAGCAGATGATTTGATCTAAAGTGGCTTACAACAATGATACAGCAAAGCAGTTCATCCTAGATATATTTTCCGAAATTGCTCATCTTTTACAATTTTGCTTGTCTCAAGTCAAATTACTACAAGGATGTTTTTCTTCAGATCAAGTTTTGAGAGGGTGAGTCGGTTTATCATTAGCACTGGTGTTCGTTTACAGTCCGCATGTTTGTGAACACGAGTCTCTTGTGTTTCTGTCAGAAGTGCATGTGTGTGAGTTTCTGCATGAGGTCTGATGGTGTTCAGAAGCGCTTCAGATGTCTCACTCTCCTCCCGTCTCTCTCTCTACAGGAGGAGCAAGACAAAGTTAGTGTACTAGATGCTGTAGTGTTCTGTCATCATCACTAACCCAGCAAACACACTCACAATCATCTCTTTCTCAGACTCTAGAGCTCCTGAAGCTGTTTCCATTGTGTCAGAGGGTTTGCTCATGTCGGTCAGCGTGTCCGTGTTTATTCCCGGCAGTGAGCGTATAAATAGCAGTGACATTGACCTTCACATGTATTGTTACAGAGCAGATTCCCAGAGAACAGTTCCTCAGGAAGACCAGCACAGGTCAGCTAGTTAAACTCATGAGAGAGTGGAGCCATCTAGTGGTGATTAGTTGACATTGACCAAACAAAAACAGATTCATGATGCACTCTGCATTTTGAGCTCATTAAAATTAGACTCAAATTGAATTAAAATGGAATTTAAAAAAGGATGATCTGTTTGAAAAATGTAAAATATTTTTTTTTTAAATTAAATTTAATTTAGCAATTTTCCCCCCAGCTGTTTAGAAAGGAAATATTTGCACTGGATCTACTAAAATGAATAAAACTAAAATTAAAATTAATTTAAAAAAACTCTATATCGACATTTTTTTAAAAAACTACGCACTAAAGTAACTAAAATAAAAAAATCAATATAAGAGCTGATAATAAGAGCTATAATAGTATAGAATACTAAAATATACATTGCTTACTAAAAGAATTCTAAACTAATATAAAAATATTTATTTTCATTTTAATGGAATATCAGATTGTGTGTATACAGCAAGGTATTGCAATCGAGTGCTGCTGTGACAAGACATTTCCCGGTTAGGATAATACAATTTTTCAAATACAGTTCAAAGCTAATTTATTAAAGTGAGAAATGATTTAGGCGAAATTTGGTAGTGGTGGGACCACATTGATGAATTCACATTTGCAATGCAGATTTACTCCTTTTCATTTGCACTAATAACAATAAAGTATTGATAATAATAATAAATAAATCGAATAAACATATTATGAATAAATAAATATAAAATATAATAATATTTTCTTGACCTTTTTATTTCCATAGTGGACCTCAGAGTATTCTTAAGTAAGTAGAAACAATATGAATAGTATAATCTGAAACAATATGAAAAAGTATCATTTTAATCTGAAATATGGTGGTGATCTTTTTTCGCTCATTATCTTAAATCCTGTCTTTTCTCATTTCCTCTCTCGTCACCTGTAGAAAGACTCCTCCCAGGTAAACAGCTGATTGTGTGTGTGATGTTTGTATGGTGATAATGTTTGGTGTGTGTGTGTGTGTGTGTGAGTGTGGGAAGTGTGTGAGGGTGTGAGTGTTTGTGAGTTGTGGGTGGTGTGTCTTGTCGGTTTCGGTGTCTCGTGGGTCTGTGTCTGGTCTCTCGTGTGTGTGTGTGTGGTGTGTGTGTGTGTGTGTTGTGTGTGTGTGTGTGTGTGAGTGAGTGAGTGAGTGGAGTGAGTGAGGAGGGAAGTGAGTGAGTGAGAAGAGTGATGGTGACGGGTGCGGTGTCTGGTCGTGAGAGTGCTGTGAGCAGGGGTTGTGTCTGGTGTGGTGTGTGTGTGTGTGTGTGTGTGTGTGCGTGGAGATGAGTGTGTGAGTGAGTGAGTGGAGTGAGTGAGTGAGTGGTGTGGTGCGTGAGAGAGAGAGAGAGATGAGTGTGTCTGTGTCTGTGTCTGTGTGTATATATGTGTGTGTGTCTGTCTGTCTGTCTGTGTCTGTGTATGTGTGTGTGTGTGTGTGTGTGTGTGTGAGTGTTGTGGGTGTGTGTGAGTGAGTGAGTGAGGGAGAGTGTGTGTGTGTGTGTCTGTGTCTGTCTGTGTGTGTTTGTGTGTGTGTGCATGCGTGTGTGTGAGAGAGAGTTTGTGTGTGTGTGTGTGGGTCTGTGTCTGTGTCTTATGTGTCAGTGAGTGTATGGTCTGTGTGTGTGTGGTGTGTGGTGTGTGGTGTGGTGTGTGTGAGTGTGTGAGTGAGTGGTGAGTGAGTGTGTGTGTGTGTGTGTGTCTGTGTCGTGTGTGTGTGTGTCGTGTGTGTGTGTGTGTGTGAGAGAGAGTGATGAGTGTGTTGTGTGGTCTGTGTGTGTGTGTGTGTGTGTGGTGTGAGAGAGTGTGTGTGTGAGGTGACCGTGAGTGTGTGGAGTGTTGTGAAGTGAGAGTGGGTGAGTGTGTGAGTGATGGTGAGTGAGTAAGTGAGTGAGTTGTGTGAGTGTGTGTGTGTCTGTGTTCGGTCTGTGTCTGTGGGTGTGAGTGTGTGAGTGTCTTTTCCGGTGTCTGTGTCTGTTTGTTCTGCGTCATGTGTTGAGGTGTGTGGTGTGTGTGTGTGTGTGTGTGTGTGAGTGAGTGACATAGTGTGTGTGTGTGAGAGTGAGTGTGTGTCTGTGTCTGTGTGTGTGTGGGTGAGTGAGTGAGTGTGGTCTGTGTCTGTTTGTGTGTGGGCTTGGGGTGTGGAGAGAGTGAGTGTGTGTTTGTGTGTGTGTGGGTGGGGTGTGTGTGTGTGTGTGGTGTGAGTGAGTGTGTGTGTGTGTGTTGGTGTGTGTGAGAGAGAGTGTGTGTGAAAGAGTGTGTGTGTGTGTGTGTGTGTCTGTGTCTGTTTGTGTGTGTTGTGTGTGTGTGTGTGTGAGAGAGTGGTGTGTGTGTGTGTGAGAGAGTGTGTGTGTGTGTGGTGTGTGTGTGTGTGTGTGAAGAGGTGAGTTGTGGGTGAGGATGTGCGTGGAGTGAGTGTGTGGAGTGATGTGAGTCGTGTGTGTGAGTGTGGGTGGTTGTGTGGGTGCGAGAGAGTGGTGTGTGTGTGTGGAGTTGAGTGTGTGTGAGAGTGTGTGTGTGTATGTGAGTGAGTGTGAGTGTGAGTGTGTGTGAGCGAGAGAGTGTGGGTGGTGTGTGTGGTGTGTGGGTGTGTGTGTGTGTGTGGTGTGTCTGTTTGTGTGTGGTGTGTGTGTGTGTGTGTGTGTTTTTGTGTGGGTGTGTGTGTGTGTGTGAGAATAGTTGGTGTGTGTGTGTATGTGTGGTGAGAAAGAGTGTGTGATGTGTGTGGTGGTGTGTGTCTTGTGTGGTGTGTGTGTGTGTGTGTGAGGATGAGAGGTGAGAGTGAGCCAAACGCAGTACACGTAGCAAGGTTTTTTTTTGTCTATTTATATTACATTAAACACGCATCCCATATATATTACGGTGGGGGAAAAAAGTATTTAGTCAGCCTCCAATTGTGCAAGTTATCCCACTTAAAAAGATGAGAGAGGCCATCATAGGTATACCTCAACTATGAGAAACAAAATGAGAAAAAAAATCCAGAAAATCAAATTGTAGGATTTTTAAAGAATTAATTAATAAAGTAAATTCCTCGGTAAAATAAGTATTAGGTCACCTACAAACAAGCAAGATTTCTGGCTCTCACAGACTGTAACTTCTTCTTTAAGAGGCTCCCCTGTCCTCCACTCATTACCTGTATTAAAGGCATCTGTTTGAACTCGTTATCAGTATAAAAGACAACTGTCCACAACCTCAAACAGTCACAATCCAAACTCCACCATGGCCAAGACCAAAGAGATGTCAAAGGACACCAGAAACAAAATTGTAGAACTGCACCAGGCTGGGAAGACTGAATCAGCAATAGGTAAGCAGCTTGGTGTGAAGAAATCAACTGTGGGAGCAATTATTAGAAACTGGAAGACATACAAGACCACTGATAATCTCCCTCGATCTGGGGTTCCACGCAAGATCTCACCCCGTGGGGTCAAAAATGATCACAAGAACTGTGAGCAAAAATCCCAGAAACACACGGGGGGACCTAGTGAATGACCTGCAGAGAGATGGGACCAAAGTAACAAAGGCTACCAACACACTGCGCCGCCAGGGACTCAAATCCTGCAGTGCCAGACGTGTCCCCTGCTTAAGCCAGTACACGTCCAGGCCCGTCTGAAGTTTGCCAAAAACCATCTGGATGATCCAGAGGAGGCACGGGAGAAGGTCATGTGGTCAGAGGAGACCAAAATAGAACTTTTTGGTATAAACTCAACTTGTCGTGTTTGGAGGAGAAAGACTGCTGAGTTGCATCCAAAGAACACCATACATACTGTGAAGCATGGGGGTGGAAACATCATGCTTTGGGGTTGTTTTTCTGCAAAGGGACCAGGACGAATGATCCGTGTAAACGAAAGAATGAATAAGGCCATGTATCGTGAGATTTTGAGTGAAAAAAGCAAGGGCATTGAAGATGAAACGTGACTGGGTCTTTCAGCATGACAATGATCCCAAACACACCGCCCGGTGCAACGAGGAGTGGCTTCGTAAGAAGCATTTCAAGGTCCTGGAGTGGCCTAGCAAGTCTCCAGACCTGAACCCAATAGAAAATCTTTGGAGGGAGTTGAAAATCCGGGTTGCCCAGCGACAGCCCCAAAACATAACTGCTCTAGAGGAGATCTGCATGGAAAATACCAGCAACAGTGTGTGAAAACATTGTGAAGACTTAAGAAAACGTTTGACCTCTGTCATTGCCAACAAAGGGTATATAACAAAGTATTGAGATGCAATTTTGTTATTGACCACAATACTTATTTTCCACCATAATTTGCAAATAAATTTTTAAAAATCCTACAATGTGATTTTCAGGATTTTTTTTTCTCATTTTGTCTCTCATAGTTGAGGTATATCTATGATGAAAATTACAGGCCTCTCTAATCTTTTTAAGTGGGAGAAATTGACAAATTGTGGGTGACTAATATACTTTTTTTCCACTGATTATTATATCTATTATATATATACATATACATATAATAAAAAGAAAACAAGTAGATAGAATAAAAAAAGAATATAGAAAGCTAGTGTTAGAGTTTTGTTTTGTTTTTTGAGGAAAAACAAGCAGTTAGAAAACGAATAGAGAGTGCAAGTGATAGAGGGTCAAGTGTTATATATATATATGTTATCTACAGTGCTGCCCACCAGTTTTGAAAATATTGCCGGGTTGGAAAACTCCGCTATTACACACGGCACCCAAAATGGTCTACATGTGACAAATAACAAATAATGTGTGATTTTTAACAATATTTTTGTTTATTTCATTTTCAAATTCATTTTAATTACATAGGCTACTATTACATTTAATTACATACTAATATTATGAATTATTATATGCTTTGTAAATTATGCAAAATTACAGCATTTAAATGGTAGAGTTCTCCTTACTTTGTCATATAGTGTCTCTCTCAGTGAATGGGACACAGATTTGACTGATACTAGTAACATCTATATATTGAATAATATGTCACAAATAATGTTCTTAGTCTTTTCTTCCTGTGGGGAAGCATCCCAGCCAGAAACTACTATAGTTTACTATGAATAAAATGGAAATTAAATTAAATTAAATACAATAAATTTTGTAACCAAAATACCAATAATGCCTAGAAATGTCTACACTATTATTGGCTGATCCTTCAGATGAGAGAGAAAATTTGCATTCTTACAACCGTCTAAAACATATTATATAAAGGTCATAAAGTAGACATTGTCATAATTCATCAACTTGAGTTCATAAGCAATCGCTTGGCATAAATGTGCTCTGTTCATTGATTGAGAATCACTTTGAAGCAGTCTGAAGCGCGAGCCTGTTGAACGCGCTACAGCGCCGCCTTGTGACACTGCAACGTGCAGCGCTCTTTTTATTTTTATGAAATCATTTTGAAGTTTAATAATCGATAGGCTGTATCGCGATTTATGTTTTTCCATCCCCAAAATATAAGACGACTTAAAATGATCATTAAGACGTTTGTTTTACCATTTCATGTATTGAAGACTTTTTAAGACATTAAATTTAAGAAAACTCACCCGGAGGGATATTGCTTTATTCGCACACGTGCTCCTTAAATACATTTTACAGTTCACACACATCTATTTTTATTTGCGACAGAAGGGCCCACACTGTCGAGCCCTGTGTTTGTGAAATATCCGCCGCGTCTCTGCAGCGCACGAGGGAACGTAAACGGTTCTCGCGCACACAGAACGAGTAGATATGAAACGTGTAGGGCGAGGAGAGATTTTCCACTAGTTAATTGTCGTGGATGGTTTCAGTATTTTGGGTGGATAAAAAAAAAAGCATGAGGATAAAAATAATAAAAGCAAAAATGTTTCTCCATATCCTTGGGCGGGCCCACCCAGCAAGTCTATGTGTGGGAAGCAGTGATATAACACACACACACACACACAACAACAACACACACACACACACACAAAAGACACACACACACACACACACACACACATAGAGAACACAGACAAAGAGGACACACAGGACAAGGGACAAAACACACACCACAACACACACAGACCCACACCACACTCACACACCAAACCACACACACCAACACACAGAACAGACAGACAGAGACACACTCACACCCACACACAAACACACAAAACACACACACATATAATAGCGTGATGGCCAAATAGATTTTCCAAAAGGGCTTTGACTTTTGTTAAATAAACATGAGCACTGCACTTTTAAAAATCAAAACCCGGCATAAACTCACTTTTATATCACTGTATTTCTGAAGGAAACCTACTGTCTTTAGAAAATGTTTAAGATGTCTAAAGAACTAAAGGACCCCACAAAGTAGTATATTTCTGTTTTTACTTTCTTTGTGGTGACCCCACACAGTATTATAAACAAGGATGTGTTATTTACTAGTTATTTAATTTTTTGGATTTATTTATTGTTATGTTGTTTATAAGTGGCTTTGGAGCCTGTTGAAGTATAATTCAGTCACAATTCTTGCTGACTGCGTTAATGATTGTATTCTCTGGAACGCACATGACCATTTATCATGTTAATATGATAAACATGTCAAAAAAGAAATAGAATAAATTAAACAAGGATGTGTGTGTGTGTGTGTCTGTGTGTGTGTGTCTCTCTTGTGTGTCTGTGTGTCTGTGTGTGTGTCTCTATGTGTGTGTGTGTGTGTGTGTTATCCCTGTGTAAGTTTTGTGGGTGTGGTGTGTGTGTGTTATGTGTGTCACTGGTGTCTGGGTGTCCTCTGTCTGTGTGTCGTGTGTGTGTGATGTGTGGTGTGTCTGTGTGTACTGTGTTCTGTGTGTTCTCTAGTGTGTGTGTGTGGGTGTGAATGGTCTGGGGTGTCTATTTGTCTGTGGGGCTCTATGTGTGCTGTGTGTGTGTGTGGGTGTGTGTGGTCCGTGTTTGGTGTTCTATGGGGTTGTTGCCATCATTCATTTTGGTTGATGTGTGTGTGTGTGGGTGTGTGTCTGTGTGGTGTGTGTGTGTTCTGTGTGTATCGTGTCTGTGTGTCTCTATGTGTGTGTGTGTGTGTGTTTTATAAATGAGTGTGTGTGTGTGTGTGTGTGTTTGGTGTCTGTGTGTGTGTGTGTGTGTGGTGTGTGTGTGTGTCTGTTGTGTTATTTGTTGTGTGTCTCTTTGTCTGGTTGTATCTATGTGTGTGTGTGTGGTGTGGGTGTCTTGTGTGTCCCTGTGCTGTGTGTCTCTATGTGTGTTTGTGGGTGTGTGTGTGTGTGTGTGTGTGTGGCTGGTGTGTGTGTTGTGTGTCTGTGTGTGTATGGCTGTCACTGTGTCTGTGTGGTGCTTATTTCTCTGGTGTTGTGTGTGTGTGTGTGTGCGTGTGGGTGGGTGTGTGTGTGTCTGGGTGTCCGGCTATTCTGTGTGTCTCTGTGTCTGTCTGTGTGTGTGTGTGTTTATGTTGTGTGGTGGTGTGTTGTGGGTATCAGAAACGCCGTAAGCCAAGTGCTGGAGCCGGAGGGAATCACGTCTCAGCTGACCTCAGTTTGATGCCAGTAAGAAGCGGGTGATCGAGGACTCGGCGGACTTGGCATCCGCGCCGGCAGATCAGTCGCGAGCCGTCCGCATCCTGGCGAGATCACCGGCACAGAGACGTACACATTCATTCAGCCTATTCATTTACACTCTATCAGCGCACAGCTCAAGGGAAAGTGTTTCTAGCGTCTTCCTCTAGAGCAAGCTAGGAGAACAGATGGGGAAGAAGTAAGTTCTGCTGTCGTTCTCATCATATCTGATGTTGCTCTGTCTGATCAGTCTGTGCTTAAACCTTCCTGGCATTCAAGGAAATTGCTAGGAATCAAATGGGATCGTGGGTAATCAGGGCTGTTTTCTGAACGCACATGTTCTTAAATAATACTGTTCTATAATTTGAAGTAATATAAATTGGTCCAAACTATATAATGAAAAAAAAATAAAAGATTCTTAAAATGATTATATAATAAACATTATGAACATGAATATTGATTCATAATACAATGATATATATAATATATATATATATAATATATATATATATATATATATATATATATAAATGCAAAAGTGCTTATAGCGAATAAGCTGAAATTTGTGTTTAAAATAATATAATATTTTAATAATCTAATTGTTTATCATTTAAAAACAATGTGAATTATTGAATAATTATAAATGTTTGTGTTGTAATATTAGATGTTTGCCAATCATATGAAATAAAAATGAACACACACACTATTTATGTAAAGTATTATATAATGAGATATATAATATTCACTTTTTTATTTCACTGGTTTAAATTATAATACTTCAATATTTACGCAAATGTAATGTTGAAACTGCAAGATCTGACACATGTAGTCGATCAGAAACAGTTATCAGCTGATAGTGATCTTTATAAGGACAAATATCAGCTAATAGTCCTGATCTATTAGCTGTTTTCAACACTTGTGTGCTTGTGCTGAGGTTTATTACTCGTTCACTGTCCTTCTGCTGTCTGCTTTCCTCTAACGGCTGTATTTCCCGTCTGTCTCTGTGCCATCGACCGTCAGGGTGACCAGAGTGGACCCAGAGCTGGTCCGGCCTCAGTACAACAAGCTGAGAGACTGGCATCACGGGGTCTCGGCCCGCGTGCTAAACGTGCAGTAGACCCGCCCACACCTGTCAATCACAGCGGCACGGTCATGTGACCCAAGAGCGTGTGTGTGTGTGTGTGTGTGTGTGTGTGTGTACCACTGATTTATATAAGTGACTGGAGTGCTCACTGCGTTCTAAACTGCTGACTGCTGATTGTCTTACTATAGAGAGATGACAGGGTCTGTATTACATACTATTGGCGAAAGCATAACGGCTAACTTGGATCATGTGTGCCTTAATAACCAATCACATGACAGCATTGACGTCATTGAATTTCAGTCAGAGTTGTGCGACACTCAGTCGCCGTTTACGGATCCCATAGGAATGAATGAGAAATGCCGTAAGCTGTCGCAAAAAGTCAGTGACGTCTCTTATAAAACTGCATTTCTTTCTGTGTAAACTCTAAAAATAATTCAGTCCGAAAGTATTGTTTAGTTAGGGTGGCCATGTTTTAGATTTGGGAGGGGGGTTTGACGGCGGTTAAAAAGCCCCAAAGTATATTTTTAATGTCCTGATCGAGCAACATGTATTTCACTCTTCAAGATTTTGGCGTTTTAGTAGCATTACCGTTTCCATGTAAAATGTTATGTGTTAAATTAATAATTTAACGAACGTTTAACTCATTACGTGCTTCAAAATGAATGCTGTTAACGAAATCATTGGTGAAACATTTGCAGTTAGCCTAGTGTACGAATAAAAACACTATAACAAAATTAGTGAATAACTGTACAAGACATACAAAGCATAAACCTTTATTCAGATTTCAGAATGAGCACTTTGTCATCTGTAATGCATATGTTGTCCGTCTGATGTTTATCATGTCCATCGCTACTAATGTATATGAGCATAAGTTTTTCCCAACATTAAACAAATAACTACATGTTTAGGACGTTTGCATTGTAAGAATGTACAGGAATACTTCAGATATAAAAACGCTGACTTGTTAGGTGATGTTTTCTCATTAAAACCATACGATCTCCTATTAATTCAACAGGATGTATAGGAATACTAGGGAATACAGATATGTCGTCGTGAGCAATCCAGATCTCTATTATAGATCAGTGGTGTGTACAGTGTGTGTGAGAGTCGTCAGGGTTTTGGCTGAAGGATGTTAGATTTGTATGATGGTCTGTTCTTCTTTGCATGACGTTTATCAGCTGTGTTTCTTGCTGCTGTTCTTCTGTCATGCATATAAACTTTCTCTGATCATCTGCTGTCTGTACATTATTTCGCGGCTCTGATGCTGCAGTGTTTCTCTCTGAATCTTCCAATAAAGCTTTTCTGTCGTATTTCTGCATCTGATGTGTCTCTTCTTTCCTCTGGTTTCTTTTCTTCCTGAACTCTGACTGTTGAAATGGCACAGAAGGGATTTAGAAGTGACTGATAGGATCAAACTTCCAGAGGAACATAATTCTGATTCTATTAACAATTCTATGTTTCCAAGAAGCATTCACATGCTTATTTACACTCTAGTAAGTCTTAAGGAAGCAAGAAATTAATCGAGGATTCATCAAAAGTGCCAGTAAAGACATTTATAATGTTAGAAAATATTTATATTTCTAATAAATGCTGTGCTTTTGAACTTTCTGTTCATCTGTGAATCCTGGAAAATAAAATGCATCACAGTTTCCACAAAAATATTGTGCAGCACAACTGTGTTCAACATTGATAATAATCAGAAACGTCTCTTGAGCAGCAAATAAACATATTATACTGATTTCTGAAGATCATGTGACACTGAAGACTGGAGTAATGATGCTGAAAATACAGCTGCGCATCACAGAAATACATTACAGGTTAACCGGAGTCCATAGAAAACAGCTGCTTTAAAGGTTAATAATATTTTACCATTTTATTGTATTTGATCAAATACATGCAGCAATGGTGTGCCGAAGAGACTAATTTCAATAACAAAAAATGCAATTATGCAAACGATGTGTTGTGACTGCACCGTTATGTTTTTTAAAATATAATGTAATAATAATAATAGTAAATGCCGTTATTTGTTAGTTATAATGTTTTATTGTGTTTTTGATATATGAATATGTTGTATTAATAAAAGAATAATTGTTAATGTAGATGGAGCTGTATCAAGAATACCCGTAAGCAAAGTGATGTAGTCGGATTAAAACCTTTTTTTTTTACAAGTAACTAGTAAAGTAACGCGATTACTTTTTAATTGACAAGAGAATATCAGAGTTATTTTTTCAAATAAGTAACGCAAGTTACTTTTTTTCAATGTATTGATTGACAGCTCTCCTGAACTCATGTTGAGAGAAATCAGATGTTACTATAGTTCTAAAATAAATATGAATATGCATTAATTCATCTCACTAACAAAAAAAAACTCAAACAGTTCAGTATTCCTCAAAAATGAAAAATAAAAAATAAGCAAATCAGAATCTTGACGCAAACCTGCAATTATGAAATGTTAACACAAATATCCTTTATGTATTTAATCCCGTTCTATTTGCTTCTGAGCTTCGATGATGCCGTTCGAAGGCGATAAAAGACTAATTACTCTTAGAACATCTGTGTGTCTTTGTTATTGCTGGGTGTGTTGAAATGTCTTTTCTGCATTTACTGTACTTTCCCTTCAGCATGAGGCGATTCCACTTCACTTTTGGTGTGAGAAGGGTTTTATATTTGCCAAAAATATAACTTTTTTATTTTAAAAACAAACAAGCAAGCCCTGTCCAGATTTAAAAAGTAGCGCAAAAGTAACGTAACGCATTACTTTCCATAAAAAGTAACTAAGTACCGTAATTAGTTACTTTTTTATGGAGTAACGCAATATTGTAATGCATTGCTTTTAAAAGTATTTTTCCCCAGCACTAGTCATTCCACCCGAAAACCTTAAAGCAGCACTAATGAAACTCAGGGTCGGTTCAGTCATTTAAAAATAATTATGAGATTTTTTTATGAGATTATGTGACATGACAGACACACACACCTTTATAGAGCCGTTAGACACTGACACACAACACCCATCTGTGACAGAAGATCTGGACATTTCTAATATTTATTTATTGGAGATAAATAATAGATAAGATTGCACCTTCTGGCCACATATCCCTCTTGATTCAGTTTTTCGATCCATTTTTCATCGTCACATTTGTCCTCGGGAGCCCACAAAACTGAACGACACATTGAAGAAAATGAAATGTGTTTGAATCAAAGCTCTGTGTAATGTAGAGATGTGAGGAGGTGAGAAACCCGAGGGCTGATTATATATTAATGCCTCTATTCACTTTAATGCACCTTCATCATTTGCCACAGGCTGTGAAAGACCGCTGCAGTTCTGTTAGTGGACAGTAGGTGGCAGCACTGCATTGGATTTCACCGCTTTAGTAAAGTTCAGTCCATCATCACTAGAAATAGTGCTGCTAGTGATGATGAAACCTCTAACACTTTATATACTGTGTGTATATAGTAAAAATTTCAAATAGCAATTTTCTATAAGAATATCTGTTAAACTGTAATTTATTTCTGTGATTTCCAGCATCATTACTCCAGTCTTCAGTGTCACATGATCTTCAGAAATCATAATAATATGCTGATTTGCTGCTCAAGAAACATTTCTGATTATTATCAATGTTGAAAACAGTTGCCCAATATTTTTGTGAAAGCCATGTTTTGTGGGAAACTTAGAATAATTGACACTAATTGAGCTGCAAAGCAGCATATTATACTGATTTCTGAAGATCGTGTGGCACTGAAGACTGGAGGAATGATGCTGAAAATACACAGAAATAAATTACAGTATAACAGATATTCACATAGAAAACAGCTAGTTTAAATTGTAATAATATTTCACCATTTGACTGTTTTTCCTGTATCAGATAAATGCATATAGCAACCGCCCACTTTTACTTCTACCAAAAAATGATGTAAGATGTAATTACATCATATGGATGTAACATTATGTTCTGTAATAGTGGGTGCATTTATCTGCTTTTATTTGTTTATTAGACTAATTTTCAGAAGGCTGTGTGTTTTAGCTTCAAACAGACTCCATGTGGTGATCAATACAGATTAAAGAGCTGTAATGTGGCCGTATGGTGGCTTTCCGTGGGAAAATTAATTTAGCAGCGAGTGTGTGAGATGACGCTCACCTGCTGGCGGTGCTGTGCTTCACGCATGTTACCAGCTGCTCAATGCATATGTGCCCTGTGTGACCTCTGCCATCCCAGCATGCTCCTGCGTTTCTGTGCTTCTGCTGCTCTATTAGGCTGCATGTTTGCACTGGAAGCAACACCACAGATGGTGAACACACAGTATTTTGAGAGAAACCATATATCTATATATACAGTAAATCTGAAAACATGACAATACTTTTCTTATTGAACGTTTATTACTATTTTATTAATTATTGTATCATTTTTATGAGGCTGCTTGAGTCGTACTGACCTGTGAAACTAAAAATTATATATAATTAGTAAAAACTACATTGCCATAATATTTTCTTTTTTTGTAATTTAAATAATATGTATGTTACATATGTTTTTGTAATTAAAATATCTATAATATTTTTACATTTTGCATTAATGACAAACACATTTATATCTAATATAAAAAAGAATAGTGTATGATAAAGATATAGTAATTAAAAATCTATATTACGTAATGTACAGTATATTAATTATTCATATTTTTAAATTTAGTGGTATTATTAAACTAGATTATATATATAATTTAAAATGCATTTACACCTTTAATTTCACAATAATTAAACACATTTACTCCTTAAATTCTCCTTACCATATTATCATATTTATTATCCTCAGTGGTTATTCTGATTATGCTTTCATTACTGTAATAAAACAAAAAAAATACTGTAATACATTTAATTGAAATTAGCATATACTAAATGCAGTACATCAAGTGCTAGTGTAATGTATAATATTTTACATTTTAAAACCATTATGTTTGAGCCATTTAAAACAATAAAAATTGGATTACATAGCATACATGCCAAATAGTCTATTTTCTAATTTTACTTAAGTTACTTAAAACATTTTCTTACAAAGCATTTCTTACATAAGGTACATAAAATTTATTTTTACTTATATGTTCACAAGAAAAATATTATGTTATGCAACAACAATAACAACAACAACAACAAAAACAATATATAAAGTAAAATAACACTGGATGGATCATAATACAAAGCAACACAATAAAAATATTATTTAAGTATTAACCAGCTTCTAATTGAAGCCAGATATAGTGAGAAAGGAAATAAAATGATGATTGTTATTAAAAGCAAAGTATAATTAGTTTTTAATCTCACTGTGGGGTGAAGTGTGACCCGGACATGTTGCCGACAGGAACTCTCAGCAGCTCTGTTTTTTAGTTGGCACTGGTTTAGTTCATTAACAAACCATCTGGGAGCGCTCGTATTTGATCCGTCTGCTCATATTTGAGCCAGATCTTCTCCTGTACGGCTCTGGATGGGTGTGGAGCTCTCACACGCTCAGCCTGATGCTGTTTCTGGATTATCAATCAACGATCCGGTTCTGTGTTAAACCTCCTCCATCCTGCTGTCGTTTGCCTGAAAATCTGCTTATGCATGACAGTAAACGACGTGCTAATGAATCAGGCTGAGTTAGGGGTGTGCGACGTTGACACAAAAAATCTCAATATTTTCTGGGATTTTATCGATAATGATAATTAGATGATATTTTGCTGAGTGTGTTATTGTGCTGGTATCTTAAGGACTATCGTGGACAGCTGACTCCTACAGCTTTTGATATTCTTCACATTCTGTGTGATGGTGATAGAAATTAATCCTTTTCAATAAGTTTGAATTGATTTATACCATTAATGGGCATTTTTAGCCATTTTTCTAAAAGTGTGCATCATCTTTTGAGTCAAATTCTTACATGACGTCAATGAATAAAGACATTGGGCTGTTACCAAACAAATAAAATCAATGCAGAGGAAACACAGAATCTGCATCTGAAGTGGCATTTAGATGCATTAGCACACTGTTTAATGCAGCGCTGAGGGGCATGCGGTGCTTTAACCTGCAGTACAGTGCATGAATAATGTCTTGATATTTAAACATAAATGAGATACGGATTTTATTGAAATATAAAAAAAAAGATACTTTAAAGTGAAAGGAATCCACAGTAGGTGGCAGCAAGCACTGTAATAAGTGAGTCAGGGCGATTGACCGATATTAAACGTTGATTCTTCAAGGAAACTGAGACAACGTCAATGTCTGCTCAGAGACACAAAATGTGCGTGGTGGCTGTGTTTGGAAGGATTTGTTGCCGACAATGGCGCAAAAACAGGCATATGGTGTCTATGAAACTATATATTTAATTGAACTGTTGTATAAAATCAAGATCACATTTATAACCATGCTGATTTGGTATTGTATACACTATTAACTTATTATTGATTAATCATGATAATGATTTTATTAGACTGAATCAAGAACAACTCTAACTTAGCATGAGACAGTCTAATCTACTAGATTCATCACGTAATGTAAGTTGTGCGCTCTGTAGGTGTTGTTTGGTGGTTTGCATATAATATGGTTTGTTTTTTTCAAATAGCATATCGTTAAAACAACAATTACGATATTGTCGCAGACGATATATATCGCACACCCATAGGCGAATGTATGAAACACTATCTGCTCCAGAGATTTATGATGCATGTTTGAGGTTTGCTTTGGGTATAGAGCACGCAAGTCACTTTCTCTCGTCTCTTCTACAGCGGACGCCACAGAGGAGCTTTCAAGCCCAGTTCTAATGCCACGTCTAGTCAAAACCTATGAGCACACGCGGCGCTGGGCCCCGAGGCAGGGCAACGGAGTCCTCCAGCCGCAGCCAAGAGATGGAGTCGAGCGCGACGCCGGTCAGGACTCAGCTCGACACAAAATCAGAGGCTTCTGATGGGATTGTGTTGTTCACCCAAAAATAACATTCCGGCATAATTTACTGCACTCATGTCAGTCAAGCTTTGAGTTTTATAAATGTGATGATCATGATAGACTATAAGAATCAAAAAACTCAAAATAATGATGTGTTTAGCTGATATTCATTAGTACACATATATATATGGTGTGTGTGTGGTGGCCCGGACTACAAAACCAGTCATAAGGGTCTTTTTTTAAAATTGAGGTTTGTGCATCATCTGAAAGCTGAATAAACAATCTTTCCATGATGTATGGTTTGTTAGGATAGGACAATATGTGGCGAGATACAACTATTTGAAAATCTGGAATCTGAGGGTGCAAAAAACTCTAAATATTGAGAAAATCGCCTTTTAAATTTGTCAAATGAAGTCCTTAGCAATGCATATTACTAATCAAACATTAAGTTTTGATATAGTTCGGAAGAAAAGAAATGTACAAATAGATTCATGGGAAACTGTCTTTACTTCATATATCTAATGATTTTTGGCATAAAAGAAAAATTTTGTTTTGTGGCTATTGCTAAAAATCCAACGACTTAAGACTGGTTGTGGTCCAGGTCAACACACATTTTACTTCACTTTCAAATTAGGGCCCAATTCGATATCAATGATTGAATGATTTTTTAACAACAACAAAAAAGTACGACATCTCACTTATTCAACAGAATGTTTCATTTATAAAACAAAACTGATACAAATAGCCACACAAGCTCTGCCTAATATAAAATAAGAAATAGGGCTGGGACAATTAATCGATGCATCGCAAATCGAGAAATTATTCTGAATCGATTCTGAGATTTTCCAAAGGCATCGCGATTCTCTCTTGAATCGATTCTGAGAGAGAAGCACGATGTATTCGGAGGAAAATTCCAGATTGATCACGAATCGCGACGCATCAATTTATTGTCCCAGCCCTAATAACAAATAACTTACACAAAGTTTAAATATACAACACTGAAAATCAGCAAACAAATAAATAAGAAACGAACGTTAAAAAAGGCTTCCAAAATCATCTTAGATAAACGGCAAAAGTCAAAAAGGCCTTCCAAAGTCTAAAATATTTTTAAAGCATGGCGCTTTTGTATTTTTTCTCAAAACTAAATCTTTCGCCAACTTCTTGTCTTTCTCATCAGCTCGATTCATCTCCACTCTCCTCGCGTGATAAATGAAACCTGACTCTTGTCGCTGATCTGAGCTACTGTTGTTCTGCACGCTGCATTGTTCAAAATAATAAAATAAGAATACTTTATGATGTAAGTTTTAATAAATTTAAAAAAGTTAAAAGGCAATTTCGTTCTTTATGCTGTATCGAAAACGTACCGTGACACCACTGTGTCGTATCGAACCGAACCGTGAATTTGGACGAAACCCTAATTCTATAGATTATATATGTATATGTAGTGTATATGTGTATATGTCTATGTATAATATTAATATATGTATATATATGTATGTATGATATATATCTACAGTTGTGCTCATAAGTGTACCCCCCCTGTGCAGAATGTGCAAAATGTTTATAATTGAAACAAAATAAGAGGGATCATGAAATGATCATGAGATGACATCAGCGTGGCGCCGCAAATGGCAGCAAGGACGCTAAGCTCCGCAATTCTTCTATTGTTTTTGTTTGTTTGTTCTGTGTTTTGTCATTCTTCTTCTATAAGTTTTACCAGAGACGAACTCCTTAACATTAAGCAGCACATCCCGGACAACATTTTTCCGGTTTTTGATTATTCGGACGTTTTGTTGGACATTATAGTCGGAGGTACAGCGGTGTTGTTCAAACACGCATGCAGATGCAGAAGAGGGAAACGCGCCGGCGCCCTAGTGAAGCTCCGCGCGCGCGGCTTTCGGACTGCGCTCCCAAGCATTCATCTCGCGAATGTCAGTTCCCTTCCTAACAAAACGGATGAACAACTTCTCCTCACCCGCACCAACAAGGACTTTTCAAACTCTGCTGCACTGTGCTTCAGTGAAACCTGGCTGAGTGAAGCCATTCCGGACAACGCGCTTCATCTGCCGGGCTACCAGCTGTTCAGAGCGAATCGCATCGCGTTAACGGGGAAAACCAGAGGTGGTGAATTGTGTTTCTACATCAACGAAAGTTTGTGTTCAGATGTAACAACGCTGAAAAAAGTATGCTGCCCTAACTTAGATGCACTCTTCATAAACAAAAAAACCTTTCTACTTGCCGCGGGAGTTTTCCTCTTTCATTCTCGTGAATGTGTACGTGCCTCCGGACACGTGCGTGAGCGCCGCGATGCAACAGCTGGCCGAACAAATAACTGAAATGGAGCAAAGGTACCCAGACTCTATTTTAATCATTCTTGGAGACTTTAACAAATCAAATCTCTCCCGTGAACTGCCAAAATACAAGCAGCACATTACGTGTCACACCAGAGACAGCACTATTTTGGATCACTGTTACACAGCAATAAAGGATGCATATCACTCTGTCCCACGAGCAGCTTTGGGGCTCTCTGATCACTGTTTAGTTCATCTAATACCGACCTACAGGCAGAAACTGAAATCAGATAACCTGTATTAAGGACTATAAAAAGATGGACTAAAGGAAGCAGAGCAAGATTTAAAAGCTTGTTTTGACCTCACTAATTGGAGCGTCTTTGAAGCTGCTGCCAACGATCTGGACAAGCTCACAGAGACCGTAACATCTTATATAAGTTTCTGTGAAGACATGTGCATTCCTACCAAGACATTCTTATCATTTAATAACGATAAACCGTGGTTTACTGAAAACTCAAACAGCTTCGTCACGCCAAAGAGGATGCTTACAGAATTGGGAATAAAATCTTGTGCAGCCAGGCCAGAAACAGACTGACAAATGAGATCAGAGTGGCTAAAAAAACTACTCAGAGAAGCTGAGAAAAGAGCTTTCAGCAAATGATTCAGCGTCAGTATGGACTGGTCTGAGGGACATCACCATGTACAAGACACCACCCCACAGCTTGCGGTGAATCAACAACTGGCTGACGATCTGAATGTGTTTTACAGCAGATTTGAAAAGGATCGTTTACCACGCCCCATCCGCTCTGATCTGCACTTCACACATTCACCTACCACCCATGCAACCCCCCTCCCTCCCTCCCTCCCCCATCATTCAACCTGTGCTTAAGGTCTGTGTAGAGGACGTGAACCGGGTTTTCAGGAAGCAGAAATCTAGAAAAGCTTATGGCCCAGATGGTGTTTCACCTGCCTGTTTAAAAATCTGCGCTGACCAACTGGCCCCCATCTTCAAACAGATCTTCAACAGATCAATGGAGCTGTGTGAAGTTCCCTGCTGCCTTAAACGCTCCACCATCATTCCGGTCCCAAAAAAGCCCAAAATCACTGGACTTAACGACTGCAGACCTGTCGCTCTCACATCTGTGGGCATGAAGTCACTTGAGAGACTGGTCCCGGCCTACCTGAAGGACATCACTAGACACTTGCTGGATCCTCTTCAGTTTGCATACACCGCAAACAGGTCTGTGGATGATGCAGTAAACATGGGACTGCATTACATCCTGCAACACCTCGACGACCTGGGAATTCATACAAGGACCTATTGTGGATTTCAGTTCGGCCTCAACTACCATCATGCCGACCTTCTCTCAGAAATAACATACACCCAGCTCTCCGTTGCCCACTCCATCGTCAGTGGATCACCAGCTTCCTGACAGGCAGGCAGCAGCTAGTGAGGCGGGGCAAACTCACATCCAGGACTATCACCGTCAGCACTGGCACCCCCCAGGGGTGTGTTCTCTCCCCACTGCTCTTCTCTCTCTACACGAATGACTGCACCTCTAAAGACCCCTCTGTCAAGATCCTGAAGTTTGCAGACGACAC
The DNA here is from genome assembly GCA_018155175.1 of Sinocyclocheilus anophthalmus. Lineage (NCBI taxonomy): Eukaryota > Metazoa > Chordata > Actinopteri > Cypriniformes > Cyprinidae > Sinocyclocheilus > Sinocyclocheilus anophthalmus. The sequence continues at coordinate 79,177 of JADLZN010006197.1, read as the reverse complement.
CACATCCATCGGCTCAGCAAGGAGGCGGGGGGGGGGGGGGGGGGGGGGGGGACGAGTGCTTTACAGAAAGGGAGGTGAAGAGCTGGCTGTCTGGGCAGTCTAACAACCTGGAGCTTAACATGCTCAAAACAGTGGAGATGATTTTGGACTTCAGGAGAAAACCCCCTGCATTCCCCCCACTCACCATCATGGAAAGCCCTTTGGCTGCAGTGGAGTCATTCAGGTTCTTGGGCACCACTATCTCTCAGGACCTGAAGTGGGACATTCACATAGACCCCATTGCAAAAAAGGCCCAGCAGAGGTTGTACTTCTTTCGCCAGCTGAGGAAATTCAACATGCCACAGGAGCTGCTGAAACAGTACTACTCAGCCATCATCGAGTCTGTTCTGTGCACATCAATAACTGTCTGGTTTGGCTCAGCTACAAAAATCAGACATCAGAAGACTACAACGGACAGTAGGGATGTGAGCGGATTATTGGTGCACCTCTGCCATCCTCCAAGATGTCTTTACATCCCAGAGTGAGGCAAAGGCTAAAAAATCACTTGGGACCCCTAACACCAGCACACTCTCTCTTTGGAACGTCGCCTTCTGGTCGCCGTACAGGGCACTGACACACCCAGACAGCAAGGCACTAAGAACAGTTTTTCCCAAGGCTATCCTCAGTCTAAACAATTAGCTTTCAAAATTATACAACTAAACATAGTAATGATATTAAAACTGCCCACACTTTGTACATAATCTATCTGCACCTAATAAACTATCTGTACATGTATCTTAAACAATAATGTTGTTCTATACTTCTATGTTGTATATAGTACATATTCAAATTTTTTTTTTTTTATTAATTTTTTTTTTGTTATTATATTAGTTTTATATTACATACATACGGGTTAGTTATGTAGGTCGACACTATCATGTATGTCTTGCACGATGTTTTGTATTTCTTAACACTGAAGTCCTGTAGTCAAGTCAAATTCCGTGGTGTCACCATATTGGTAAATAAGCTCTTCTGATTTAGTCTGATCCTGAAAATTGCATGTTATTTTTTATTTAGTGCTGTCTTGAATAAGCTATTTCACATAACATATGTTTATATATACTCCACAAGACAAAATAATTTGTAAAAATGACCCCGTTCAAAAGTTTGAATCTTAATACTGTGTGTTGTTTCTTGGATGATCCACAATTGTTTTTAATATAGTTTGTGATAGTGTTCATGAGTCCCTTGTTGGTCCTGCGCAGTTCAATTGTCTCTGTTCTTCAGAAAAATCCCCCAGTTCCTGCACAGTCTTTGGTTTCAGCATCTTCTGCATATTTGAACCCTTTCCAACTTTGAATATGAATCCAATCTTTTAACACTGAGGGCAAACTGAGGGACTCATGCATAACTATTCAAAGGGTGGAAAACAGTTTGATGCTCAAGAAGGCCACACAAGCATTAAGGAGACGGGTGTCACTTTTTTTAATGGATGATTGGTATAAATTGTACTTATTTTGTATTCTGGGAAACATGCAACTATCTTCTGTAGCCTATGTAGGGCAGTACTAAATGAAAAAAATATGATCGTTAAACAAAATGAGAACAATTTACACATCATCATTCTGTTCAAAAGTTTACACCCCCCGGCTCTTACATTTACATTTAGTCATTTAGCAAACGCTTTTATCCAGATGAGGACAAAGCAATCAAAACTAACAAAAGAGCAAAAATATATAAGTGCAAATGACAAGTCTCAGTTAGACTAATATTTTATATATACTATAAATACTATATAAAATAGTATATATATATATTATACACATATACACACACACACAAAAGAAAAACAAGTAGATAGAATAGAAAAAATAGAAAGCTAGTGTTAGTTTTTTTTTAAAGAAAAATTAAGATAAATAAAGTAGAATTAAAATAGAATAGAAAGTGCTAGAGTTAGAAAACTCTAATCATAAAGATGGAACAGATGTGTTTTTAATGCATTGTGTTGCCTTCTTGAGCGTCAGTAAATGTTTCACCTTTTCCTAGAATTACATTCCATTGTATTCGGGACAAACAGCACTTGTGTAATATTACTCTCACTGCTTGTGTGATATCACTTATCATGTGATATAAATACCAGATAAAAACTCATACAGAAGCATTTTATTGCCCCAATATCTCCATGAGCTCTTGCATGTTTGTCAGATGAAGGCAGGTGAGCGTCGGCTCCTCAAGCGTCTTGTAGATGGCAGACTGGTGCTTCTGGAGATTTAGTTTGTTTTTAAAGCTTTGAGTAAATGCTTTGTTTTATTCAGAAAGCTGGAATGCTGTTACTCCCTCACGATTAGAGCGGGCTCTCAGTCCGGTGGCGTGTTTATGGCGTGTTGCGGGGGTCTCGGGCTGAATGTCGACTCTGTGGACTCTGAGCCGCTGTATTGTGGCCCTCTCGGCTGAACACAGGTATCTCTGTGTAGTGGATGTGAGTGAACGCCCAGGGCTCAGATTCCTGGTCTGCTCGGTCCATTCACGGGTCAGAGGAGAGGAGTTCATCAGCAGAGCATCTCCTCAATTAAAGCTCATGGCTCTGATTGATTCCAGACGGCCGGATTAAAGCAGAGAGAGCAGAAGGACAGGTCTCTTGCAGCATATGGCCTTCATTTCTCTGAGAAACCTGCGTCTCTCCTTCAGATTAGTGTTGTCAAACGATTAATCGTGATTAATCGCATCCAAAATAAAAGTTTTTGTTTACATAATATGTGTGTGCTGTTTATTTTTATGCATGCATGAATGTGTGTGTATTTATAAAGGCATAATAAAATATACCAGTAACACTAAATCCGTAAACAAAAGCTTCTATGTGGATTAATCGCGATTAATCGTTTGACAGCACTACTTCAGATGCTGCAGAGCTCTCAGAACGTGCTATTTTTGACTTTGATTTTAATGTTTTAAAATGTTGATAGGCCTATAGCTTTTTTTTATTATTATCTACAATGCCTTTCGAAAATATTCATACCCCTTCATTTTTTTCCACATTTTAAGTTGCTGCCTTATGCTAAACTGCTTTAAATTACTTTTTTCCCCACATCGATCTACACTCCATACACCATAATGGTAAAGCAAAAAACTGGTTTTTAACATCTTTGCAAATTTATTAAAAATCAAAAACTTTAATGATTCCATTGCATATGTATTCATACCCTTATCTGGGACAGTTGAGGTTTAGCTCAGGAGCATTCATATTGCTTGTAGATGTTACTACACTTCGAGTGAAGTTAACCTGTGGCAAATTAAATTGAATGGGTATGATTTGGAAAGGCACACACATCTTAATAACAGCTGATAATGCATATCAGAGCAAAAAACAAGCCCTGAGGTCAAAATAACTGCCCGTAGAGCTCAGAAACAGGTTTGCATCAAGCCACACATCTGGGGAAGATCTAGGAAAAAAATTACTCACTGAAGGGTTCACAGAGCATGTAGTCTCATCCTAGAGCTGGCCTCCTGGCCAAACTGAGCAACTGATGGAGAAGGGCTTTGGTTAGACTGGTGACCAAGAAGCTGATGGTCACTCTAGTTGGGCTCCATGATCATATGTGGAGATAGAAGAAACCTACAGAAGGACAAACATCGCTGCAACACTCCACCGATCCGGGCTTTATGTCGGAGTAGCCAGACTCAATCTTCTCCTCAGTGAGTTTGCATAAAAAAAGCACCTAAAGGACTCTCAGACTCAGAGAAACGATATTCTCTGGTCTGATGAACCTCAAATCCAAGCATCATGTTTGGAGGAAAGCAGGCAATGCTCATCACCTGCAGAGTACCATCCCAAAAGTAAAGTGTTCTGGTAGCAGCCTCATGCTGAGGGGCTATTTTTCAGTAGCAGGGACCGAGGGACTCGTCAGAGTAGAAGATGAGCTCAATGCATCAAAATATTGAGATAGCCTTAATGAAAACCCAGTCCAGAGCATTCAGAACCTCAGATGCAGAAGGTTCACCTTTCAACAGGACAATGACCCTAAGCACAAAGCAAGAGTGGCTTATAGACAACATGTGAATGTCCTTGATGGCCCAGCCAGAGCCTGAGCTTGAAACCAGTCAAATATTTCTGGAGAACTTGATGAAATCTGCGTCTGCCCCATCAAACATGACCGCGCTGGAGAGGTGCAGAGGTGCGGAGAAGAATGCAGCTAATGCCAAATGATGATGATAAGAGCTTGTCGCATTAAAAAGAAAAGACCTTGAGACGTCATGTCTTCAGCTAAATATTTAGTTAAAGGGTATGAACTTATGCAATGTACTTATTTTCAGTTTTTGTATTTTAATACATTTACGAAGTTGTGGACACTTTGATTTTGCTTTGTCAGTATGGTGGATGGGTAGATGATGTGGGGGAAAAAAAAATTATTAAAGCAGTTTAACATAGCAGAACATAACAAATTGTGAAAAAATGACGACTTAGCAAGGCACTGGTATAAATAGTAAAGTATTAGAAACAGTCCATGCGGAGTGTCGGCACTTTTTTATACTACTATTCTTTAGTATCTTATCTAGTTTCAAAATGTTGGCCATAATTCGGGGACAAATAAATTATAACCAAAAAAACATTACACACAATTTAATCAAATAATGATTATAACAAAAAACGGTATACTTAGTATATATTAGTATCATAAGTATTATATGCTTTTCTGTAAATATAGATTACATAAAAAACATAAAATGAGGAACGAAATACCTGTAAGCTGTTGTCAGAAAATTAAAAAATATAATAAAAATATGAAGTTGTCATATACACACACACTAATAGGAACAATATTATAATTAATTAATAATTTTAGTCTTATCATAAATGAATGACAGTAATTTATTAATATAATTTTAATTGAAAAATACCGAATTTTAACTTAAATGTTTAAATTATAAATTAGTAATAATGAAGCCGTATTATTTCAAACTACAAATTACTTGAATATGAAATTAATTTTAATGCATACTTAATGTATTATATAAAATGAATACATGATATAACAAAACAGTTGAAAATTAAATTATAATATTTACTCTGTATTAGAGTATTGTATCTTAAACTATAATTACGAAGATTCGTGGTTTTAAATATATGTGTTTTACAATGTAATGTAAACTTATTTATAGCATATTTATAACATGGATATGTATATAATAATATACTGTACATATTTAAAATGTTTAACAATCTTAAATTTCACTAGACTAAAGCTGCGTCCCAAATGAAGCACTATACACTATGCACTTATGTACTTATGCATTATGCACTCAATCATGTAGAGTATGAATTATATAAGGTTATTTTGTCATTCATAATCGGAGTCTGGTAGCCCCTCCCCCTTCGCTACATTGTTGCAGTTGAGTGCATGAAGTGTCCAACATTCCACACTTCATTTTTTCGGGTATTTAAAGTGCACTTTTTCCTTTTGGAATTACTCGCAGTATTCAAACTACAAAACGTCATAGAATAGTGCATAAGTACGTGATTTGGGACGCACCTCTAGACTAGTTTAGTGTAGTATTTGACATCTTTCGGCCTGCCAAACCCCGTTTTTGTAAAGAAGAGCCCTCAGTTGTCGACCTCACGATCTGCCTACTAATAAGTTCCCACAGATCCGTTTGACACGCGTCAGATGCGTTTCCTCCTCAGCTCATCTTATCTGAAACCTGCTGCGTCCTCTGACCTTCAGACTGTGACCTTTGTCCTGCTGCTTCTGGAGAGATCAGATTCTGATTCAGTTCTGTTAGACAATCACATTAACCATCTTATATATTCTTCCAGTTGATTTGGTAACATTTACATGTTCATGTATCTTTGGTGCGGTTTGCGAAGTTAAGTAGGGGTGTGAGTCTTTGGGTAGACGGCGGATCGGTTCATTTCTGCAAATTCAGAACGATTCGATCTGATTCACAATTTACATTCATGTTTCACAATTTGATTATGTTAGATTCTGTATATTTTTAGGATAATGTAAATGCTTTTCCTAATGTGTCTTAGTGAAGAAAGGAAAGGACAGATACTGCGTAAGATATTTATTGCATTAAGCATCTTTAAGGTAAACGCATTAAATCAGTGTACACACAGGCTACACTGAGTGCAATGTGCCAAAAATACATTAAATAATAATAAAATGTAAATTATTTATTATTAATATTATAAAAATATGTACTTTTGTTTTTATTCGATTTAATTATTTCCATGAGTTTTCCTCTTGGTCTGGAAATAACAATTTTAAATTCTAAGGTTTTTCCTTGATTATGTCAGTAAAATAATTACTGCAAATATTGCAATATTATTGATAATTCACGGGGTTTCAGTAAGTACCACACCGTCCTTGGCAGCTTTAATTGAGAAAAACGATTAATCGTTCTACATCCCTAATTATTGTGTTAAGTTTAGGACATTTTTCAGATTCATTTTGTTAGGTACGTTTTACCTACGTACCTTTTGTAGTTAATAGAATTAGGATGTTAAGGATGAATGAAGACAGATTGTCACTTTTTCTTGTGTTTTGTTTTTGGTTTTGTCACTCCAAAAAGTAGTTTTTTTTTTTTTATTTAATTAAACCTAAATGATTAATTTATTACTATAATAAATTACCGCATTCATGTTAATATAATTATAATTAAAATACACGACTTTTTCTTTTAAAATGTTTGAATTATTTGATATATTAATATAACTTCTTAAGTCATGTTAATTCAAATGTTGATTTAAAAAATGGAATGGTTCTTTTTCACTTCCAAAGACGGTACATTACACAGTATTTTAGGATTTTAGTTTTTAGTGGTCCATTAGGTTTCTAAATGTTTTTTACCGGTAAGGTTTTTACTTGTTTTATTTTGTTTAATTTTAGGTTAATAAAATCCTGTTGATTTAAATTAAAATTTCTGTTGATTTGATAAAAAAAAAATATATATGCACACATTTATAGACAGTTAATCTGATGTATGATCAGAAATTTCAGAGCTTCATTATCAAATACAGATTTTTCATTGTGTGATGAAGTTGTCCGTCTCACACACACACACACATCTTCATCACATTGTCCGTCTCACACACACACATTTCTTACCGGCTCAGAAACTCGGGGTGCGTTCGCTGCGTGACCTCTGACCCCCGCTGTCTCTCCGGAGGCGGCCAGAGAAGGGAAGGCTTGTCTGGGATTATTTTGCCAGGTGTCTCCTCTGCTTCTGGGAATGTTGTTTTTTTCCCAGCCTGAGTAAACCGATCCATTGTTTTGCGGCGGCACGGTGTGGATGTCCCGTCCCTTCAGAAGAGATAGAGTTCATATATCTTAACCAGAACTTTCCATCACCTTCGGTCACGCTACATAGCCGCACACAATACCGCGATCTCATTACCGCGCTCTTCCGTAACACAGGCGCTGTTGTGGGTGAGGTTCAGCGAGGGGTCGCCAGATTGAGATCTCTTTCTCTTTGATTAGGGTTTCCCAAAGCAGGTGCACCTGCGCCGCAGACGGGCCCCTCGATCGGACGGGGGTCACACAAGGGCCCGGATCGACCCGCGCCTCAGGTTCACCCCAACGACCAGGACGATTCGCTGGTGCAGAGAGCCGAACACATCCCGGCGGGAACACGCACACCCATGTGCGGCCACTGCAACATGGTCATCAGGTCAGGCATCTGCATCACCACACATTACATGTGCCATTTAACCCTCTTTCACCCACATTCACTAAGATTCAACAGTTCTTAAATGTGACCCTGGACCACAAAACCAGTCATACACTCTTAAAAATAGGTCTTCACGATTCATAGAAGAACCTTTGTCTAAATGTTTTTCCATAAAGAACCTTAACATCTTAAGAACCTAGTCTGTTTGACAAATCTTCTTTGTACGAAAGAATGTTCTTCAATATAAAAAGTTAGAAAGAGATGTTACTTTTAAAAGAACCTTTGACTGCATGCTTCTTTGTGGAACAAAATGGATTCTTCTGTGGCATCGCTTGAAGAACCTTTTGAAGCACCTTAATTTTTAAGAGTGTAAGGGTCCATTTTTCAAAATTGAGATTTATACATCATCTAAAAGCTGAATAAATCATCTTTCCATTGATGTATGGTTTGTTAGATAAACATATTTGCTTGAGATCCACTATTTGAATCTGGAATCGAGGGTTCAAACAAAAATCCTAAATATTGAGAAAAATCATCCTTTAAAGTTGTCACGTAATTAAGTACTTAGCAATGCTATTCCTATCAAAATTAGGTTTTGTGAGATATTACGGTAGGAAATGTACAAAATATCTTCATGAACATGATCTTTACTTAATATCCTAATGAATTTTTGGCATAAAAGAAAAATTTTACTTGGTGACCCATACAATGTTTTTTTGTCTATTTCTACAAATATACCCCAGCGACTTAACCCTGCTTTTGTGCTGCAGGCTCACATATGACCCTAGATTGTTTTATTGTTTAATACTAGATAAAAAAGTTTGTAACAAACTTTATTCCTCTTACATAGTGCGTCACGATGCCATGGAAGAACTCAGTCACTAAGCTTATTTGTGGCGAAAGAAGGTTCTTCGGATTATTAAAAGGTAAGAAAGAGATGTTTTTTTTAAAGAACCTTTGACTGAATGGTTCCTTGTGGAACCCACACTGGTTATTTTATGGCTCTCTGTGAAGAGCTTTTAGCACCTTTATTTGTAAGGTGTAAGAGCTTGGAAAAGCCTAGCCCGCAATTTTGAATGTATTTTTTGGAAGTTTGGAAGGTCTCCTATGAAAAGTTCAGTTTTTAATTTATGTAGTTTTAAAATCAGATAGATACACTGCTTAAAAAACCAGCGAAACCGTTGATTTAACAAAAAACAAAAAAACGTTAATGTAGCAAAACCTAAAACCAGGTAAAACCACCTCAGTCCCCCCCCCCCACGTAACCCGAACTGTTTTTTAAAGCAAAAACTTAAAAAACCAGCTGAACCAACTGATTTAGCAAAAGCTAAAAACCAGATAAAACCACTGATTTCAAAAAAAAAAAAACTACTGTAAAATCAGCTTTTTGAACAAACTAAAAAACACTTAACCACTGATTTACGCACAAAACTTAAACGAGCTTAACCAGCGGATTAGCCAAAAAACTTAAAGACCGCTTAAACCAACCGTTTAGCCAAAAAGAACTAAAACCACTGATTTAGCAAAAAACTTAAAAACCAGCTAACCACTGATTAAGCCCAAAAAAGCTTTAAACCAGCTGATTTAGCAAAAACTTAAAAAACCAGCTTAAACCGCTGTTACGCCAAAAAACTCAAACCCAGCCTTTAACCAACCGATTTCGCCAAAAGCTAACCAGGCTGGTTTAGCAAGACTTTAAAAACCACTTAAACCAGCTGATTAAGCCAAAAAGCTAAAAACCCTGCTTTAGCAAAAACTTAAACCGCTTACACCAGCTGATTAGCCAAAAAGCTTAAAATCTGCGGTTAGCAAAAACTTAAAAACCTAAACCAGCGATTTAGAGTCCAAAAAGCTAAAACCAGATAAAACCGCGGATTTAACAAAAAAAAAGCTAAAATCTGCTGATTTAGAAAAAAACTTAAAAACCAGCTTAAACCAGCTGATTTAGCCAAAAAAGCTAAAACCAGCTGATTTAACAAAAAAAAACTACTTAAAACCAACTGTTTTAGCAAAAAACTTAAAAACCAGCTGATTAAGCCAAAAAAGCTAAAACCAGATAAAACCAGCTGATTTATTAAAAGCGTGCTGATTTAGCAAAAAATATGCTAAAAAAAAAAACTGTTATAAAAAATAGTTTTAAAAGTCAGATAGATAAACAGCTAAAAAAACAGCTAAAACCAGTTGATTTAACAAAAAAAAACAAAAAAACGTTAATGTCGCGAAAACACTAAAACCAGGTAAAACCACCTCAAGCCAATAAGCCAACTGTTTTAGCAAAAACTTCAAACCACTTAACAACTGATTTAGCCAAAAAGCTAAACCAGATCAAACGCTGATGTCACAAAAAAAACTACTTAAAAAAATTTTCAGCTATTTAGCAAAAAACTTAAAAACCAGCTTAAACCAGCTGATTAAGCCAAAAAACTTAAAAACCAGCTTAAACCAACCGATTTAGCAAAAAGCTAACCAGCTTATTTAGCACAAACTTAAACAACCAAGCGGTTAAACCACTGATTAAGTCCAAAAAGCTAAACCAGCTGATTTAGCCAAACATTAAACTACTTAACCACGATTAGCCAAAAAACTTAAAAAACCCTTCACCAACCGGTTTAGCCAAATAAGCCTAAACGCTGATTAGCAAAAAACTTAAAACAACTTAACCACTGATTTAGCCAAAAAGTTAACCACTGATTTAGCACAAAACTTAAAAAAGCTTAAACCAGCTGATTTAGCAAAAAACTAAAAAACCAGCTTAAACCAGCTGATTAAGCCAAAAAAGCTTAAACCAGCTGATTTAGCAAAAAACTTAAAAACCAGCTTAAACCAGCTGATTAAGCCAAAAAAGCTTAAACCAGCTGATTTAGCAAAAAACTTAAAAACTAGCTTAAACCAGCTGATTAAGCCAAAAAACTTAAAAACCAGCTTAAACCAACCGATTTAGCCAAAAAAGCTTAAACCAGCTGATTTAGCAAAAAACTTAACCAGCTTAAACCAGCTGATTTAGCCAAAAAAGCTTAAACCAGCTGATTTAGCAAAAAACTTAAAAACCAGCTTAAACCAGCTGATTTAGCCAAAAAAGCTTAAACCAGCTGATTTAGCAAAAAACTTAAAAACCAGCTTAAACCAGCTGATTAAGCCAAAAAACTTAAAAACCAGCTTAAACCAACCGATTTAGCCAAAAAAGCTAAAACCAGCTGATTTAGCAAAAAACTTAAAAACCAGCTTAAACCAGCTGATTTAGCCAAAAAAGCTTAAACCAGCTGATTTAGCAAAAAAATTAAAAACCAGCTTAAACCAGCTGATTTAGCAAAAAACTTAACCAGCTTAAACCAGCTGATTTAGCAAAAAACTTAAAAACCAGCTTAAACCAACCGATTTAGCCAAAAAAGCTAAAACCAGCTGATTTAGCAAAAAACTTAAAAACCAGCTTAAACCAGCTGATTTAGCCAAAAAAGCTAAAACCAGATAAAACCAGCTGATTTAACAAAAAAAATCTACTTAAAATCAGCTGATTTAGCAAAAAACTTAAAAACCAGCTTAAACCAGCTGATTAAGCCAAAAAAGCTAAAACCACTGATTAACAAAAAAAACTACTTAACCACTGTTTTGCAAAAAACTTAAAACCATATTATTAAGCACCAAAACTAAAAACCATATAAACCCACTGCTTTAATTAAAGCTGTGCTGAGTTAGCAAAAATATGCTAAAAAACACAACTGTTATAAACATGTGTTTAAAAGTCAGATAGATGACTGCTAAAAAAACAGCTAAAACCATTGATTTAACAAAAAAAAGAAAAAAGTTAATGTAGCGAAAAACAACTAAAAACCAGGTAAAACCACCTAAAGCCAACTAAAACCAACTGTTTTAGCAAAAAAACTTAAAACCATCTTAAACCAACTGATTTAGCCACAAAGCTACAACCATATAAAACCCCTGATTTAACAAAAAAAACACTTAAAATCATCTGATTTAGCAAAAACCTTAAAACCATCTTTAAAACCGGCTGATTACGCCAAACTTACCACTTAAACCAGCTGAATTTAGCCACAAACTTCAAAAACCCGCTTACACACCGATTAGCCAAACGCTAAAACCAATAAAACCGCTTATTTAATCAAAAAAAAAAAGCTTAAACCAGCTGATTTAGCAAAAAACTTAACCAGCTTAAACCAGCTGATTTAGCCAAAAAAGCTTAAACCAGCTGATTTAGCAAAAAACTTAACCAGCTTAAACCAGCTGATTTAGCCAAAAAAGCTAAAACCAGCTGATTTAGCAAAAAACTTAAAAACCAGCTTAAACCAGCTGATTAAGCCAAAAAAGCTTAAACCAGCTGATTTAGCAAAAAACTTAAAAACCAGCTTAAACCAGCTGATTTAGCAAAAAACTTAAAAGCCAGCTTAAACCAGCTGATTAAGCCAAAAAAGCTAAAATCTGCTGATTTAGCAAAAAACTTAAAAACTAGCTTAAACCAGCTGATTAAGCCAAAAAACTTACACACGCTGATTTAAGCAAAAAACTTAAAAACCAGCTTAAACCAACCGATTTAAAGCCAAAAAAGCTAAAACCAGCTGATTGCAAACTTAAAACCAGCTTAAACCCTATTAACCAAAAGCTAAAACCAGCTGATTTCAAAAACTTAAAACCATCTTAACCCCCTGATTTAGCCCAAAAGCTTAACCCTGAGTTAGCAAAAACTTAAAAGCCACTTAAACCAGCTGATTTAAGATCCAAAAAGCTAAACCAGATAAACCAGCTGTTATTAAAGCGGCTGATTTAGCAAAATTGCTAAAAAAAAATGCTGAATTATAAATTAAAAACCAGTCAATTAACACAAAAACTGCTGCTTTACACAAAATAATACCAGCTAAAACAATTAAAGCCATCCTGATTTAGCAAAAACAGAACCAGCTCACCACTGATTTATAAAAAAAACAACCTCAATACCAGCTGATTTAGCTAAATACAAAGCTTAAAACCACTGTTTATTTAAAACCCAGCTTAAAACCTATTTAGGATGTTGCTAGCATGAATTAGCATATTGCTAGCATGAGATTATTATGAAAACTGTAAGTTAGATCAGTTAGAACAGTATAGCATACGAGACAGAACAGGTCTGAAGATCTGGCCGAGTTTTAGTGGTCTTGAATCTCTAGGACGAGTTTCAATTGCAATTTATTCTCGACTAATAAGATGAATTACTATATACTTAACTTAATTAGCTGTCGATTTAAGCTTTCCTTTGGCGCAATTCATTTTGGAAAAATAACGTGTAAATTAAGTAAATACGAGGGTTAAAAATGACCCTCCTATATTTATATCTTATGATATAGTTTACCAATCTCACACAAGCAAAAGTGCTGCTTTACCCAAAATCTTCAACCATTGCAAATGTGATCCTTTAATAACAGTTCAGTAAACAAGAAGTTAATAATAGTGTAATAGTTTTATTCAAAGCGACAGCAGAATTGTTGTGTGTCTCCGAACAACCCTCAGCAGTGATTTGTTACTGAATGAATCAAGTGAGTCAGTGATTCAGTGACTCACTCATAAAGACAGTCACCTGCTTCACTTCTGAATGAATCAGCCATTTGAACAAATCAGTTGAATGAATGATTCAATGACTCGCTCATTATGACAGTGACTTGGTGCCACCTACTGGCACTTTTAGTTTCATATTTAAGTATTTTATTAAAGTATTATTTCATATTCCACATTAATTTATTTTAAAATCTATTAATGCCCATTTGTTTAGATGATTTATGCAATTTTAAATCAAAATATTTCTTGCTGAAGCTACTTTTTGTAATGTCTGTTCAATGCATTTCCCACGTAACACAATAATGACTTTAAATTATTTTTGGGGGGACATTTCTCAGCCAAATTTGATGTGCGAATAATTTGCGATTAATTAGATTAGCCACATCATGTCATTAATTAAATAACATTTTAGTCATTTGACAGCCAGGTTCTTTTTCACTTCCAAAAACTGTACATTCAACAGTATGTTGAAATGTCCTGTTAGATTTATTAAAATTTTGAACATATAGAGTAATATAATTTACCATTAAATGTATTGCCATAAATACAAATATATATAATATATATATATACGTAATTGGTTACGTTGCAATGTTTTAAACCATGAAGGCGAGCCAATGGATATCACACACAAGCAACATGCAAACTTTGTGCAAGAGTTACGCCGGTAAACGTCTTAATCTCAATTCAATTCACTGCAGAAAGTGAAAGTAAAAACAAAGTGACGGAGTAATGACGGAGCCCCATTCTCTCTCAGAGACGACGAGACGAATCTACTTCAACATATGCTGATAACGCTATATAGCTAACTGTTTCTAATGCTACATAGTGATAAAAATGAGAAGAAACATATTTCGTGTTAAACAGGTTGTTTTTGAAAGTCGGTGCTTGAAATAAAAGCTTTTTATTTCATTGATTTTTATTGATGACGGAAGTCTTAATATTTTAATCATATGCCTATAATTCATTGTATAATAGACCTGTTTTTAAAATACCTTTTTTTTTTTTTTACATTTTAATTGAGGAGTAAATATATAGCCTAATCTTTTGTTATCTTCGCAGCACGTCAGTTATTTGGTAATTATTGCAGGGCAAATTAATTTTAATTTACATTTAATAATAAAAGTGCTTCCTAAATCATAATAATACTATAGGCCTATAAAATAGAATGCTAACAGGCCACTATTGGAAATGCCAATCCCCTTAAATAGATGTCAATAATTTTTTTATCGTCAAAACAAAAAGTTTGACGATATCTCTGCTGTGGTTCGATACACGATCATCATCTTCGACACACCGCGCAGAGATTTCTCAACGGGCAGATACGGTGCGTTGTCTGTTACGATAAGTTTGATCTGCTTTTGTTTAGGCGCAGTGCACTGAGAGCATTATTATTGCACACACTTACTCTTTATTTTTCCAACTCTAATAGGATTAATTCCACAATATCGTTAGTTTGGTTTGTAATGCTACGCGAACGATAGCCTCATATATATATAATATATGTGTATATATATGTAGTCGTGGATTATATATATATTAGGGGTGCTCCAATTGATCGGCTACCGATCATTATCGGTCGATAATCACGTTGGGATGTTTGATCGGCGTTCTCTAAAAAGGCTGATCTCAAAAAACGATCTCAAGCTGATGAAGCTGCCGTGAGAGATTTGGCACGACATGCAGCAGCACCGCCTCAGTCTCTGTCCGGCCTAGGTGAAATCATTATAATGCTGAAGGTGAGGTACAAATCATATTTCTTTATTAAATAACTTAAAGTAATTTGAAAACATTGTGAGACAATTTCACAACCCCGCGATTGAATCACCGGGTGCGCACTCTCTCTCTTTTTCCTCTCCTCAAAATCGCCAATGGCTTCAATCCCACGCGTCTGTCAAAAATCACATCGCAGAGCTGCACAGTTGACAGGAATTTTCACTTGCACAATCGAGGCAGTGTCACTTCGTCACTAAAGTTTATAAATTGCATTACTTATTAATTATTGCCCGTGTTTACTCGCAGCATGCACTTCATGCACACTCGCAGCGCCACAGGCACAATATCCCAAGTCACATTACTTCACTTCCTTGCATACGTGGTGTATTTTTTCCGTCGCTCAGTAGCGTATAAGCGGTTCCCCCCTGCACAGGTGACGTTGCGGTCGCGGCGTGTGCCCAGTTATGGTGCGTCGCATCAGTGCTAGATCGTTTTTTGCACCGATTATGATTTTGCTGCGCTGCAAGCCTTAATTAAAGTAACCTATGGGCATTCAGTGTTGCCCAACTAATCTTCCAGAGAAAGTTCTAAAAATGAAAGGTCTATTTGTGCCAAGTTCTAATTACATTATGAATTGTCATTGCGTGATGACGTCATTGTGTAATCACGACGCAAAATTGTGTCACGACATCAAATCTCAGCAAAAAAACTATATTTTATATATGTTTATTTAGATTTGTTTGTAAAATAATATGCATCATATAAATATAAATAACTGTATTTTTAAATGCGTTGAATTATTGAACATACACATTTTTGAATGATTACAATTTAAGTCTTTTTTAATAGCTAGTAAACTAGTAAAACTACACATTCCGAACAATTATAGTTTTAAGCAGTGTATTAGTAGTTATTTAGTAATTCAGGCCCTGAATAAATGTCTAAAAATCCTGATTGAATTATCACAATAAATGGTTATAAATTATAAAAATAAGGCTTTAAAAAGATCGGTATCGGTGATGTTGATCGGGCCGATCACCGATCCGATCTTTTAAAACCCTTCTTTTTATCATTTTGTGATCGGCGATCGTGATCAGCCCCTCAAAAAAATCCTGATCAGAGCCCCCTAATATTAGATATATATAATATACGTAAATTATTCCTAAGTATGTGACCTGTAACTCTCAATAAATAATAAACTATATACTTAAATAATATTACAAGAGTGCTTTGTTGTTTGTACATGACACGTTCATGTTTCCAAATCTATAAAGTGGCTTCAATAAGGACAACCATTCCGTGTGAACTCTGAATGTGGAAGATCTTTCTGATATTATTCACACAATAGATCATTCATTCAGGCCCAGATAAACTCATCTAAACGATAGTGTTCATTTTAGCAGCTCAAAACACACTGAAGCATCAGGCTGATACTTTATAACTGACCGAGCTGATGCATAAACTATCTCACTACATTTGACAATCCTTTATGACATTGTTACAATTACTTTTATTTGGCATGTCCTGGGAACCTTGAGGTTAAAATGAGAGTATACATTTAAATGTTGTTTTGTGTTTTTGAGTATAATATTCTATTATTTATTTTTCTGTTAGGTATTAATATTGTGGAATATTATAGATATATATATTATTATATATTATAACTGTATATTTATATAATGTAGATCTCTATATTATATAATTTTTTTTTTTTCTTTTTTTTTCTTATGCATTATACTCCACTTCGTTTCAAAAGTTTTTTTTAGTGTTAAAGAAGTCTCTTCTGCTCATCAAAGCTGCATTTATTTGATCAAAAATACAGTAGAAAAAAGGAAAATATTATTCTAATGTAAAACAGCTGTCTTCTATGTGAATATGTGTTAAACTGTAATGTATTTCTGTGTTGCGCAGCTGTATTTTCAGCATCATTCTCCAGTCTTCATTTCACACGATTCTTCAACCTCAGTAACTATATGCTTGCTGTGCTTTGCTGCTCGAGAAACATTTCTGATTATTAATGTTGAAAAAATGTTCTTTTTGAGGAAACGGTGATACTTTTATTCATAGATGAATCGAAAGTTCAAAAGAACAGCATTTATTAGAAATAGAAATCTTCTGTACCATTATAAATGTCTTTACTGTCTCTTTTGATCATTTAATGCATCCTTGCTCAATAAAACAAACAAAAAACATTTGTCTGACGTCAAACTTTTGAACGTTAGTGTTACATTTGTTACAGATTTTGTAACGTTGAACACCTACACAAGACCGTCATGTTAAAACAACAGAGAGTCAAAGGTTACGTTAGTGTGGCGATCACATGCGGCTGTGTGAAGTTTAGTTTGTAGGTAAACGAGCGTCTGATGGATTTGGGCCGTGAGCGCGGAGTAGTTTCAGGAGCTCAGACTCCTTCAGCTCGTCTCCAGAGAGCAGGATCCGTTACTCCACAGACTGCCAGACTCCGGGCCGAAGCAGCCGTGACATCCAAGCTTAAAGTCTCTGCTTTCTGCATCTGATATCGCCAGTGTCTGTTGTCTTCCCTTCCAGCTAATCATCCGATTTGTCAGCCCATCCTCACGTTACCTCAACAGATTCCTCCACATCAGATCCCATCAAAACGGCTGTTTTCACAGTGTCAGGACAGACCAGAGCTCTGATAGCACACCAGTCACATTCAACTTAGGGCTTTGCATTCTGTGTGCTTTATGAGGAAAAACATTTTATGGTGGTAACAAAGTTAGTTTAGTGTAATCAAGTTTTTATTAATATTTTACATTTATATTGTATTTTCCGTTCAGGGTTTTATAGTTCACAATCAGTAAAACAGAAATAAAAAATAAAAGCATTAAAATGACTTTTTTTTTTTTTTTTTGTTACTGAAATAATAAATAAAATATAAAATACTAGTTGTCAAGGGGCAAACATTCAATTTCAGTTCATTAATTCAGTTGATTAAAGGTTTAACAACTAATACTAAAACTGAAATATTAATGAAAAAAAAAACTTACAACTACTAAAAACTGATTTTAAAAACACACAACAAGTAAATTTTCATTAAAAACCATAAAATAAGAAATGATTCAAAATATTAATAAAACTTTAATAGCATTGAATGATACTAAAAACATTTTAATTTTTTTAAGTTTTAGCAATTTTGTTGTGTTTTTTGTCATTTTTATTATTTTTTAAATATAATTTTATTTAGATTTCATTTACATGTTAGTTTATTAAAATTATGTTAGTTTTTTAATTAAATTTAATGTTAAAATATTAATACATATTAGTTAATAGCTTCCTATTTTTGTGGAAACTGATACATTTTATATTTCAGGATTATTTGATGAATAGAAAAAAGTTCAAAAGAACAACATTTATTAGAAATAGAAATAATTTGTAACATTATAAACGTCTTTACTATCACTTTTAATCAATTAATGCATCTTGCTGAAATTGCAAGTATTAGTTTATTTAACAAAAAAAAAATTGATTGACGTCAAACTTTAGAATGGTAGTGTTACATTTGTTACAAATGTTGTAACATTGAACACCTACACAAGACCATCCTGTTTCTGAATTAAGATGAGAAATGTTGCCTTAGCTGAAATTACAATAATAATGATAATAATAGTAGTAGTAGTTTTGTATTTTATTTCAAGTGACATGTATTTTAAGTAAAAAATGTTTGACTGGTTTTTTAGTACTGTTGATGTCATCCATGGAGGTGCGCTGGAGGCACTCTGAGATGAAGCTGACGCAGTGAGGTAGTGTGTAGTAATGGTCTATGGGTTTGGCAGGGGTTCCCGTTCCTGGTGGCGATGGGCCAGATAGTGGCATAAGGGAGGAGTTCACGGCTTCACTGCCGAAGGTCTCTGGCAGACGTGGGTTTCAGGAGGCGGCAGGCTCCGTGCTCTGCGAGCGCTGTTACGAGCAGTTTCTGGCCCCGGCCGGCTTCAGATGCCAGCAAAGGTTCTCGGGTGGAGAGCTGCACTGAGTTTGTGCGTTCACCAAGGTCTATATTGCTTATACTCTGAACCGTAGTAAGTTTTAAAAGTGCAGTTTGTCCATAATAAGCAGCATTTGTAAAATGATTCCTCAAATTCACGTGTCTCGTTGGGACGTTAGTTCAAAGCAGTGGACATACTTTGATATATAAATATAAATTTTTAAATTATATTTTAATACCCCCTTACACAAACAGTTTTACACAGTAGGCTTAATTTCTGTGTTGCAAACATTAAATAATTTTAATGATTTAATGATTTAAGAAAAGTTTTAAATCCGGATATAGACTCAAAATCAAAACAAGTAATTAATCTTTGGAACTAATGATACGCTTCAAATATAGATTGTATGTGTTAGGTGGCAAACAGTGACTGTTAAATGTATTTGATGTCTGAATCATTCAAGAGATTCGTTCAAAATCTCTGGACGAAGCAAGTCTTCATTTTTTATTTATTTTTTTTAAATGATGTTTTAGCTACGTAATGAATTCATTTAAATTTAATAAATATTTTGAAATAGACTCATTTATAACATTGACATTTTGAAATAGGATCTTTATAACATTAAAACCATTTTGTCAGAAAGTCAAAATTAATATGTTCTTGGTTTGTCTAAAGTTGTTTTTGAGAAAGAATAAAAAATTTACATTAGGCAACATCCATCTGACATCTAACTAATACCATTAGTACTGTTTATAGCCTATTATGTTACAGGTTACTATACGTTTATGAAACTATGTATGTATTTGTAGTCTGCAACCAACAAAAACAGCCCCCTGTTGTTTAAAAAAATAAATAAGATTATAATGTAGATGAATATGAAATCTGGGGCCGAAAAATCAATATTGAGGAAAATTTTCATCTTTAAAGTGGTCCAAATTGAAGTTTTTTTTCTTAGAATGCATATTGATAATGGTTTGATCTAGGGATGGTAGGAAATTTAATAAATATCTCATGGGAACCATTGGAGCTTTATTTTAATATTTCTAAGGATTTTGGCAGCAGAAAAAGAAAAATCAATAATTTGGACCCATACACTGTATTGTTGGCTATGGCTACAAAATATCCCCAGCGACTTAACACTGTTTTGTGCTGCAGGGACACAAATATCACTGATTCTTGAGAAGTGGGGATAAACAAGGTTGCAAAAATTAAAAAAAATTTTTAAGTTCTTGTTTACTCAGACAAAATGAAAAATACTTTCTGTACTTTAGGTGTACTAAGCTCCGAGCTATACTTTGAGCAACCCTCCCAACTTATCTTCTTTTTTATTCAAAATGTGCTTTTTTACCTTGGGCGTGATATATGAATTTCAAACTGTATCTCTATAACAGGCTTAACGCAGTCAGGATGTTTTTAACATTTCTAAAACACATTTCGCATGTTTAGGCAGACAGAGAACACTTCACTGTGACCAACAATAAATTTCCTCAACCAAAATATAAAATTCATAATGAATCTATCAAAAAATCCATCTGACAGAGTTGACGACAACCCTGACTTTGTTCTGAATTAATACATTAATTTCAATCAGTTTATGTATTAAAACCAAACAACAACAAACAGTGAGGATGTAGTGTTTATGAAAAGATTCACATCATTAAAAAAACATTTGTATCCATTTTATTGCATATGAACCGATTGAACCCCTCTCTGTGGACTCACTGTTTTAGATGTAGTGAGACGGGGACAATACGTTGTCATGATGGTTTGAGATAATAATTGATACATTAAATTGAAGAGGATAATTGTGTAAATACGTTTTAGTATTAATCCCCCACACATTACAATTGAAAATCTTTACCATTTTTAAACCATTAGCAGTGCAATGGACCATGTTTTGTCCCGTGCTGGTGTGTGTGTTGGTGTTGGTGTGTTGTGGCGGCGCGTGCATGTGACAAGCGTGTGCGTGTTAGTGTTGAGAGTGAGAAGTTGTGTGATGTGAGAGTTGAGAGTTGTGTGCGTGGTCTGGTGGTGTCTGTTGTGTTGTGTCGCGGTGTGTAGCGTGTGTGGTGAGGTGTGCGGTTGTGAGGAGAGTGGTGTTGTGCGTGCATGAGAGTGTGTGGCGGGTGCGTGTGGTGCTGTGTTGGGTGTCGGTGTGGGTGGTGTGTGTGTTTGCGTGTGTGCGTGCGGGGTGAGTGTGTGAGTGGAGAAGGGTGTGAGAGTGTTGTGTGTGGTGTGTGCGTGTGCGTGCGTGTGAGTAGTGAGAGTGAGGTGTTGTGTGTGTGTTGTGAGTGAGAGTGAGGTGTGTTGTGTGCGTGGGTGTGGCGATTGAGAGTGAGAGTGAGTAGTGGCGGTGGAGGAGAAAAGTGTGTGTGTGTGTGCTGTGTGACTGGTGAGAGTGTGTGCGTCTTTGTGTGTACCTGTGTGTGAGAGTGGTGTGTGTGCGTGTGGGAGTGAGAGTGAGAGGGTGCGTGTGAGAGTTGAGATGAGTGTGCGTTGTGGCATGTTGGCGTGAGAGAGTGGCGTGGGTGCTTGGGAGGGGAAGAGTGGGAGGTTTGTTGCGTGTGTGAGTGAGAGTGGTGTGTGCGTGCGTTGCGTGGAGATGGAGAGTGGTGTGTGTTTGCGACGGAGAGTGAGATCTGAGAGGGAGGAGTGTGCGTGGTGAGTGAGGAGTGTGGGGTGTGTGGTGTGTTTGAGTGTGTGCGGTGTATGTGCGTGGGGCGGTGTGTGTGTGTGTTTGTGTTTGTGAGAGTGTGTGTGTGAGTGAGAGTGTGCGTGTGAGAGTGAGAGGGAAGAGTGGGCGTGGTGAGTGAGAGTGAAGAGGATGTGTGCGTGCGTGGAGAGTGGGATGTGCGTCGTGAGAGGGTGTGTGTGTGTGTGCGTGAGAGAGGGTGTGTGTGTGTGCTTGTGAGTGAGAGTGAGTGTGTGAGTGAGAGTGAGAGTGGGGGTGTGTGTTTGTGTGCGTGAGTGAGAGTGAGTGCGTGATGGAGAGTGAAGGAGAGTGAGAGTGAGAGGTGTTGTGCGTGCGGCGTGAGTGAGAGTGTGTGTGTGAGGGAGAGTGTTGAGATGTGTGAGTGAGAGTGTGTGTGTGTGAGTTTGAGAGTGTGTGCATGTGTGGGGCGTGCGTGAGAGAATGAGTTGGGTTTGGGGTCTGTGTGTTGTGTATTGTTATATATATATATATGTGTTTGTGTCTGTGTTGTGTGTGTATATATATATATATATTTACTGTATATTTTAATTTATGCAATATTTAAGTTATTAAAATATATGGAATTAGTAACACATTAAATATACAGGGAATACTATATTTAAACCAAAAATGATTTTATTTATTTTTTATATTTTTATATCCAGGACATTAAAGAGTTTTCAAACACTATAAAAAAAATGATAAAAAAAACGAACTAAAAAAAACAAATATATTTATATATTAAATTATAAAATATTACATACCAGTTCAAATATTATTCTATTAATTAGACGTGTGTAAGAGCCACTTTTTGAGTAACATGCTCAAAGAATTTATAAAGGGATTATGAAAGTTTTATTTATGGAAATAATGATTTGAAATATTGTATAAAAATATATTATATTATAGAAATATTTAAAATGGTGTGCATGTCCCTGAAATAGTTATAAGTGAAATACATATAATTGTTGTATAAAATGCAATTGTATTTTGTTCATACATGAATGTATGTCTTAACTATGGACCCTCCATGCATTGTTCCCTGTAAAGCTTTATTCCCGTTTTCCCTTACTCTCTGAGAGCGTTGGAGTGTGAGAGTGTGGAATCGAGGCTTTTAAATTCGGATATTATAGATCTGGGCTCTGCGTTCCCCCAAAAAACATGGTAAGCCTAGTTGATCATAGGGCCCATTGGTTTCAATATACGATTGTATTAAGCTTACGATTAGTTAGTGCCGATTATTGTTTTTTGACTGCGATGCGATATATTGGAAAAAGGCAGGGTGGCGGGGGTAGCCGATAAAGCCGATTTATAATAAAATGGTATTATGTAATTAATATTAAAAAAAATTGAAAGTTTGTGTGCATTTAATCATATTTTTTCAAATAAAGACAAGGTAACACTAATTTTACATACAGCACACAGAGAAAATTACATGAATATGACAGTGGGAAAATGCATAAAGCGCAACATAATTTAAAATCACGAGTTTAAAGTCTGTCGATCGCGCGTCTCCAGTGAAGCAGACAAAACTCTCCTCCTGTCCGTATTCAATTAGCACGGACCGACCGTCATGCAGAGTACACTTGATCGTGCAGGATACAAATGCACACTTCTCAAGATCTCACAAATGGATCCCACTAAGTTTGCATGGTTTTTGAAATTAGATGTTTATTAGATATTCAAAGATTTGTTTAAATTATATACTGTAAATTCGTATTTGCTGAATACTGATGGCAATTGAGAAAGTATTATAATGTTTGCCTTTGTTACTAATAATATAAAAGCAATCGTTATAATACTTTTTGTATACGTTTTAATTCCTTTGTTTAACCGTTCCATCTGATTATTAGACAGACGTATTAGATAATCCATATATTAGACAGAACTGAAGGACAACAGCGAACAAGAGGGAGAATGTATGCACTGTGTGCTCAGGCGCTGCCGTTCTTAGCGCCATCAAAATAAAAGTCGATATTTAAAAAATGCCAAATATCGGCCGATATATCGGTATTGGCGATATATCAGTCGACCCCTACTTGCGATGCTTTTGGGAAACGCAGCCCTGATCAATATGTTAGTCAATCAGTGTTCGTCTCGAAATGAATTTCCATCCATGTTTTAAATGCATTGGGATTTCTGAACAGGGGTTTGTGAGTTGATGAAAAGTGAAAAATTTAATTAAATGTAAAATGTATATAAATAAATGGGGCTGCACAATTAAAGTAAGCTGATAGTGTAACTTAGTGTGATTATCAAATCAATGGGTGTGATTTGATTAATTAAGTTAATAGTCTGTGAGAGTGAAGCGCAGCACTGTGTTCATTTACACACAAGCAGTTCATTGAAGTTAAAAGCTGGAAGGGTTTTGAAAGTGAAAAATTTCAGGAAGATATAAATATTTCAGATTGTACTTGTAGGTTGTAAAATACAACATTATTTATTATAATTAAATTTGACTGTAGTCCTAAAAAACAACAGTTGGGAATTAACAGGGACCCAAGACTCCCCACACTTATTATAAGATTTGTATTATTAAAATTATTAGTAAATTATAATAATACATGTAATTTATTTGTTTTCAATTTTTATAATATTTTATATCATATTATAATCATAATTTAGAATACTGAATATTTTAAATTCTAAAGAAAAACTTTATTTATGAATAAAGTACATTTATTTATTTATTAGAATATTTAATTCAATTATTAGAACCTTTGGATGAGGAAGTGTGTTATATGTTATTATTTGGAGTTAGTAATATTTTATTATTTGGATGTTATAAACACAGTTCTAAATACCCCCACCCCATGCCCGATTCAAGATAAATATTGAGATAATTAAATAAAGATACTTATTTATGCGTGAATTTTTATAATATTTGATATAATCATAATTTTTATGACTCTCTCGTTTTCCTTTATGACAGGCCATTGTATTATTAATGTTTCTTCTACTTTATTAAATTTTATTAATTTTATATTTATTTGACTAGCTGTTATGTCTATTTTTTGGTGACCATTAATGCATCTGAAAACTGCAAACATGGACTGTGGTGCTGAAATATGAATATTAAGCTTTAAATGACTCTGCATTAACCCATGCAAAGTAACACACACAGCAGTGAACACACAAACCATGAACACACACCCGGAGCAGTGGGCAGCATTTATGCTGCGGCGCCCGGGGAGCAGTTGTGGGTTCAGTGCCTTGCTCAAGGGCACATCAGTCGTGGTGTTGAAGGTGGAGAGAGCGCTGTACATTCACTCCCACCCACCTACAATCCCTGCCAGTATGAGACTCAAACCCACAACCTTTTGGTTACGAGTCCAACTCTCTAACCATTAGGCCACGAATTCCCACGGAGTCTGCATTGATTGTGAAATCTCAGCGGTTATGTGAAATATTGGGTGTCTGACTGGTTGGGCTGGAGCAGAAGTGTCTGCTGCTGATGTGACAGTGCTGTGATAAAGCTTCAGCAGGAAGAGTTCAAGGCTGCGTTCTAATCTGCGCTTCTCGTCTGCTAAAAAGGAAGTTCATCAACGCTCTGAGGAAACCGGGCAGTGTACTCTTCTGTGCACCGCCTGCCAGCAGGCCCATCCGCAAAAAACAAACACCTCCACCGGGAGGTACGGACAGCCGTATGCGAGAACGGTTGAGAGACCAACCCACGGCCTGTCAATAGAAAGAGAAAAAAAAAAATTTAATATATATCGAACATATGTCGCTTCAAAACGTCGGTTCAAGCTCTGTTCTGTCCAGGCTGGGGACTAGGCAATGCTCTACAGCCCAGTTCTATCAAACCTTTACAAGTAATCCAGAACGCGGGCCGGCAAGATAATCTTAAGAGCCAAAAATAATGCACTTCACACCTCTGTTTATCAATTTGCTCTGGCTACCAATAGCTGCTCGCATAAAAAGGCATTAATGTTTGCTTACAAAACCAGCACTGGCTCTGCACCCATTTACCAAAAATCATTACTTCAGACTTATGTGCCCTCAAGAAGCTTGCATTCTGCAAGTGAACGACGCTTTATTGTTCATCTCAAAGAGGCACAAAATCACTTTCACAGACTTTTACATTAACTGTTCCCTCCCGGTGGAATGACCTGCTCAACTCAATCAGAGCAGCTGAGTCCTTAGACATCTTCAAGAAATGACTAAAAACACAACTGTTCCATACGTATTTTGATGCTCTACTCTAGCACTCTTAACTATTCTAATTCTATTCTTTTAAACAAAAAATAAACTTGCCCTTTAGACTTGCACTCTGTTCGTGTACTAACGTTGTTTTCTTTAAAATTAAAAATTAAAACTAACACTAGCGCCTCTATTCTTTTTCTAGTACATCGGCTTTCTTTGTATTATTATATAATACTAATAATAATTTAAACCCTTGCTACAGTATATGTACCTGCCTTAGGCTAAGGACTTACCACACACACAATATAATATTATTTAGGGGGTACGGTGCACAAAAAAATTCACGGTTGGTTCGGTTGTACTATACTCAAATGCAATGCATATGTATGTTATGTATAAAATGTGATTATTTTTACATACATTTTAATAATAATAATATTATGAAAATATGTTATTATATTAATGTAGAGCACCAAACACCAACGACTTGTACATACACTCTATGGACAAAAGTATTGGGACACCCCACAGAAAAAGGCACTTCCAAAACTGTAGCAACAAAGATGGAAACATAATTAATGTATTTAAAAATTGTATTTACATCTCTGTTGCAACAGTTTTTGAAGTGTCTAAAATGACGGGAATTCATTATGTACAAGCAACGTCATTTTGGGGGTGTTTGCTGATGAGTTTTTGGCTCTGCATTTGTGACACCAGAGGTTTCTGCAGACCAGCCAAGTTCTTCCACACAGACTCAATCTATCATTTCTTTTTGCATTGTCATGTTAGAATAGAAAAGGGTCCTGTCTAAACTGTCTAAACTGCACACAATTCCCTAGAATATCATTATGTGCTTAAATATTAAGATTTGTGCTCATGGAAATTATTAAAGTAGTCAAACCTGTTTGTATGTATATATTTATATATTCTAATTTTTAGTGATAAGCGGAGAGTTCCGGTGCTTGATTCTGATTGGCTGAGCCGCGTTCGAAGCTGTTGTGAATGACGCTACAAAGTAACACACACCTTTGTTTACGTCTGTGTGTTGCTCGGCAACCACTTTGTAGCAACCACAACTGTTTCTGAGGCGCTACATTGTTTGGTGGAAGAATACTGTGTTTATTTATATCATTACACTTTATTTGCTCCGTTTTATTTTGTGAAACCTTACTACGTATATGTGAATAACAGTTTTATAAAAGCAATAAACCCTGTGAAGCCATGGTTTACAGTGAATTTATAACAGCAAAGGGGGTTTTAGGCACTACGCTTCGCGTCTAACAATGCCCCTTAGCTGTTATAAATTCACTTTAAACCATGGCTTCTTGGGGCTTATTGTTTTAATATTATGGCATTAATGTTATTTAATTAATAAAGATATTTTTATTTTGAGAAACGTACTTTTACTTCACTACATTCCAAAGCATAAGATCACACTTTTTCCTCCTCTACATTTCATAAAAACACGTCCTTTCCCGTTCTGTCAAACTGAAGAAGCCTCTGTGTGAATCGAGATGTGAGCGTGAAGTCTGATTCGTGAGCGAGCTGAACGGATTCACTGAACGCTGTGATTGATTTGTTTAGATTACTACACCCTGTTCGGCACCAGCTGTCACGGATGCGACTTCCCCATCGAAGCGGGCGATAAGTTCCTGGAGGTGCTGGGGTTCACCTGGCACGACACCTGCTTCGTCTGTACGGTACGAGAACGGTGCAGTGCATCAGAGCCATGAGACGCTTGCTCCTGTTACACAGTGAATATAGTATGAATGATGCATTTATATAGCGATTTATTGTGTATTGCTGTACACCCCCCCACAAAGCGCCTTTTCCAATAATTATGGGGCGGGGGGGTGTATTTATTTGTATCTGATTGATTGATGAGTTTTTTTTTTATTGACTTACTGTTTATCTTTTTTTTTTTGACCTTTACCCCTACTTTATTTACGTTTTTATTGTATTTACTTTACTTTATTCCATTTATTCACTTGTTATATATTTACTTGTTTTTATTTACTCGTTTGTTCATTTACTTATTTATTTGTTTGTTTATTTTCTTTACTTATTTCATTCTACTTATTTATTTACTAACTTTATATATTTATTTTGTTAATTTTCTTTTACGTTATTTACCTTTTTATTATTTACTCATTTACTTTTTATTTATTTATGTAGTTATTTATTCACTTATTTACTTTATTTATTTGATTATTTACTTATTTACTTGATTTGCATTTATTTATTGACTTTTCTTTTTTACTCACAAATAGCAATTTCTACTCAAAATATTTTACGTCTTGAGATAACTAGAAAAAAAATAAAATTAATTATAGAAATTCCCATAACTTTAAAGGTCTAGAACTCACAAATATATCCAGGGTTTCCCTGGTTCTTAAATAAAACTGACATTTGTTACGGGAATGAATCAAAATGAGAAATATGGTTTTATTTGATTGTTTGAAGGGTTAATATGTGGTTTTGGTGATGTTCTGGTGTCTCTCTCTGGTCCTGTAGGTGTGCAGCACGAGTCTGGAGGGTCAGACCTTCTTCTCCAAGAAAGACAAGCCCTTGTGCAAGAAGCACGCTCACACCGTCCAGTTCTGATCTCACCGTGAAACAAACGCCTTGCTGGTCATATTTGACTTTTGTGAGATTTATTTTAGTGCATGAACGTTTATGAAAAGAGAATCAGAAACTGCTTCCCTGAATAAGTCTGTCTGTGTTTGTCTGTTTTTGAGCGAGTATATCATGCGATGCTGTGTTTTATTGAGGTCTTTACCATGATTGAAAATGATCTTTACATGCAAAAGATATTTCATTTGTTATTTGTAGCATTACAGAAGATCATATTCTATTTTCCACATGTATTTAAAGAGCCATGACTCTGTGCTAATATATTTTTCACACTCATGAGATCAGTGTGAGTGCTGCAGTACATCCAGCTCTCTTTATGCAGGTATATTTTATATTTATTGAGGCGCGACAGAAGATTTCGAGGGCTTTGCGTGTATTTTACTTTCAGTGCGGTGATGTTTTATGAGTTATTTCTGTGCTCTTTTATCTGTGTCAGGTTTGTGGGATGTCTGATTGATTCTGTGCCTTTATTTGTATTAATATACAAAAATGTTTCATATTTAGGCCTAAAGTCATTCAGACTGTTTTCTAATCATTAGCACTCATTTTGAAGCTAATAAGGGTCGGTGGTTCATGTGCATCTTTATTCTCTTTGTTTTAGTTGCCTGTAATTCACTTCTTATCTGAGAATGCGGATGAAAAATTAAAACATACATAATTCATTGTGTGATTAAATGATATGTTTTTTTAGCAACCCACTGATCAAAACATCCATTGTTATCATAACTAAACTAAACCATAAAGAAATTTATTGCTGAATAGATAGAAGGGGGGTGTGTGTGTGTGTGGTGTGTTGTGTTGTGTGTGTGGTGTGTGTGTGTGGTGTGTGTGTTGTGTGTGTGTGAGAGTGCTTGTTGTGTTGCATTAGCAAAAGAGACAAAGGAAAAAAATGGTATATGCAAATTTATTAAAACAAAAATTGTTCATTTTGCTCGTCTTTGTGTTAGATTAAGTTTGAAAGTACAAAATAACAAACAAAAAATTTAAATAAAAACTTTAAGTAAAAGAAATTATTAAAAACGAGAACAGAATGGGCTAAAACTTTAACTTAAAATTTAAAACCATAAAATATATTAGAAAAAAAATATCGTATATTATTTGCATTTCATATACTTCCACAAGAGAAAGAGAATTAACTCTAAAATTAGAATATTACCAAAAAAATTATATTTTTTGTACGTCAAAGCTTAAGTACTAAAATAAAGCAAATAAATAAACACAACTAAAACAATGAATAAATCTATATTTACATATTTAAAAATGACAAAAAACAACAGTATACTGAAACGTTTCACTGGGAAAATTAAAATTAAAACAGAAAAAATATATAGAAAAACATTTGATGTAATATATAAAATCAAAGATGAAATTTAAATATCAGATAGAACAGAAAAATATTTTAACAAAAGAACTATTAATTCTTCATACAAATGGATCCACAACACTATTGAGAAAGGTATGTTATCTAAACATAAAAGCCATACATTAAAATTTTAAAGTGTGTATATATTATTATTTTATATAGTTTTTTATGGGCTTTAGTTTCAGATAACTCTGTCTAACATAAAAATAGTATTTCCAATATACTTAAAAAATATCACAAACTGCTCATCAGAAACCCGTTTTGCATCACTACAGTTTAAATGCTTTAATAAATGAGTGTCAGTTGTCCTTCGGTCTCTAGATCCCAAACCATCACTCCACCACAAACACACAGCCTGCGCTCGCCTTTCATACGATGCCGGATCATTTTCAGTCCCTGCGAAATGGATATTAGCAAACACTCACCGTCTTCCAGTAATGACTGAGTTTGCCAGTAGGTTGCAATGCATGTTTATGATGATCAGATTATAAAAAAGGTTAAACCGCATTAGTCCTCCTCCTCCTCCTCCACTAACTAAAAAACTGTTAGACATTCTGCACCTGCTCCATGAGTATGTGTGTGTGATCATGTATTTCCAATATCATTACATTTTTTAAGCACTACATGAGTTTCATGCACAGAAATTAAACAATGCACAAAGAAAAGCAGACTTTAAAGATGACTTTAATGCTGTAAACAGTATTGTTTTAGTGGTTTGGATGTTTTGGCTCTCAATCAGCATCAGATGATCTGATCTGAAAGAATCTGAAAGAAGAGTGAAAATAAAGCGACTCCGTGGATTATTTCTGTGAAACAGTTCTTTTCATTCCTGCACTGAAGCAGAAGCTCAAAACGACTAACTAGTTTAATGCCCTGAATTTATTTTGTAAATGAATCCTGAATCTGAATGGTCAGATCTGTAGAGAAGCTCAAAAACCAAAGGCTTCATCTATAAAGTTCATTAACTTCATGTTCTGTGTTATATAGAGGAGTATTTTTATGTATATTTGAAGACTGAATTGTGTTTTATATTTGTTTTGTTTAATGTTGTAATGTAGATTTTAAACTTTATTCTTTTATTTTTTTATTTAAAACTGTGGGGAGTCGAAACTCAAAAACATGGTTATTACACCTTTAAACCATGGTTCATTTTCTTAAGGGATTTGTCCTGTTTTTCTTTTTCTTGGTCTATAGAGGGACTGGCCCCAGGGTTCATAGTTGTTGTTGTGCTTTGAAACAAAAAAACAAACGAAATATTCGCGATCGGCTCCAAGAGCTGAGCTAGCCTAAAGTATCCGATCTACCGCTGAAGTCCCGATTTGGTAACCAACGGAATTCACAAACACCCACTCTGAAGATACGCGCTTAAAGGGTCTATTACGGTGCTAAAAAGACAATGATGTTCCACATACTTACATTATGGTGTCCCGCTGATTGCCCCGCCGTTGCTAAAACGCCTCGCGACACACGCTCTCGCGCGCTCACACCACACACCAACACACATCCACACTAACCTCTCTCTCGCTCACACCACCACACACACCACCACACACACACACACATTCGCTTCTCTCTCCTCGCGCTCACGCACACACACATCACCACGCGCTCTCGCTCCGTCGCTCTCGCCATCACACACACACCATCACACCGCGCGCTCGCTCGACGCCGCCACACAACACACACACACACCGCGCGCGCTCTCGCGCTCCACTACACACACACACACGCGCGTCGCGCGCGCGCGCTCACACACACACACCAACCCCACACACACGCGCGTCGCTCTCGCGCGCGCGCGCCACACACCCACATACACACGCGCGCTCGCTCGCGCGCCGCGCACCACACACACACACGCGCGCGCTCGCCGCGCGCGCCACACACCCACCACACCGCGCGCCGCCGCGCGCGCACACACACACCACACACTCGGCCGCCGCGCGCCGCGTCACACACACACACACACACACACACACGCTCCCCGCGCGCGCGCGCGCACACACACACACGCTCGCACACACACACACGCGCGCGCGCGCGCACACACACACACAGACACACACACACCACGCTCGCGCGCTCTCGCGCGCGCGCGCACACACACATACACACGCGCGCGCCGCCGCGCTCGCCGCGCACCACACCACAGACACACACACACACGCGCGCGGCGACACACACACCACACACACACGCGCGCGCGCTCTCGCGCACAACACACACACACACACTCGCGCGCGCGCGCACACACACACACACACGCGCCGCGCGCGCGCGCCGCGCACACACCACACGCACCACACTACACTCTCGTCGCGCGCAGCGCCGCGCCGCGCCACACACCCACACACCTCTCCGCGCGCGCGCCCACACACCCCGCTCGCTCTCGCGCGCACACACACACCCCCACACACACACACACACACTCGCACACACACACACACACACACACACTCGCGCGCGCGCGCGCGCAACACACACACACACCGCCACTCGCGTCGCGCGGCACCACACACACACACACCACAGACACCCGCCTCGCTCGCCGTCGCACACCACACACACACGCGCGCGCGCGCGCGCGCGCACGGACACGCCCACAACACCACCGCACGCGCGCGCGCGCGCGCTCTCGGCTCCCACACACCACACACACACACTCTCGCTCGCTCGCGCGCACACCGCACGCGCGGCTCGCGCGCGCTGCGCGCGCACACACACCCACACACACGCACAGCGCGCGCGCCTCTCGGCACACACGCACACACGCACCGCGCCGCGCGCGCTCGCGCGCGGCGCGCACCACACACCCGCGCGCGCAGACACACACACACGCGCGCGCTCCTCTGCTCGCGCACACACCACCAACACTCACACGCTCGCGCCGCGCCAGCACACACCCACACGCTCCGCGCTCGCGCGCGCGCCACCCCCACACACAGACCGCAAGGCAAGGCAAGGCAGGAGCGGGATGGGCCGGACAAGCACAGGGGGGGGGGGGGCAGGGGCCAAAGAAGGGAGAGGACAAGAGAACAGAGACAACGGGAAGTTGGGGGAACAGAAGCAGGGAATAACAGAGGAACAAGAAGATGGAAAGAAGCGACAGGAAAACCAGAGGGAGACAAGAGAAACAGAGAGAGGAATGAGGAAAGCGCAGAACCAAGAGGAGGGCGGGGGGAGGGAGGGAACGAAGAACTGAGAACGGGGAGGCAACATGCGCGCCGGCGGGGAGGGGGGGGGGGGGGGGGGGGGGGGAGCCGAGAGGGACGGGGGAGAGGGGGGCGGGCGGCGGCCGCAAGGGGGGCAGGGGCGAGAAAGCGGGGCAGGGCGAGAGGGCACACGGAGAGGGGGCACCAAGAGGGGAGGGGGAGGGGGGCGGGGGGGGGCAACGAGGAAAGGGGGAAAGAGGGAGTGGAGGGGGGGGGAAGAGGGGGGGCGCGGATGGGGAGGGAGGGGGCAGCGGAGGAAGGGCAGCGCGGTCCGCTACGCGCCCGACGCAGGGGGAGCAGAGGCGCTCTCACGGGGAAGCCCGGGGGGTGGCGGCGCCGCCCGGCGCGACAGACAACGGGGCTCGCTGAGTCGTACATCTCAGTGGGGGGTCCTGGAGCGGCACAGCAGGTCACGGGGGCGCAGGTACTGCGGGGGGTACCCTCGAGGGAGGTGGCCGAATAACATTCGAAGCGGGGCGTTTGGGGGGAGGGGGGGTGTCCAGTGGGTGATGTACTTGTGTTTCTCTGTGTTGATGATCTGTGTGGGCCGAATGTTTGAGAGTGAGTGTGAGTCCTGAGGCTGGCTGATCTCTGTCAGTCTCAGCAGCAGCTGAAGGAGGGGACTCTTCGTGAGCCTCAGCTCTTGGTGTTTCAGTGCTTTATAATGGTATGTGCTGGGGTCACTTGTTTTTAGGTGTTTCCAGAATTTGATGGCTCTTTTTTTAATGTTTAGAAGGAGAGGGTATTGGCTTAATTCTGCCCTGCATCCGTTATTTTGGTGTTTTTCTTTGGACTTTGAGTATTCTTTTACAGAAATCTAAATGCATTTTTTCAATTGGATGTTTTTCTCAGTTTAAAAAATCTAATTTTATAGGTGGACCCCAGACTTCACTGCCATATAATACAATTGGTTCAATTACTGATTTGAAAAGTTTGAGCTAGATTTGGATTGGGATGTCAATTTTAATTTATCTTTTGATGGCATAGAAAGCCCTTTGAGGTTTCTCTTTGAGCTCATTCACAGCCAAAGTAAAGTTACATGTTGGAGTAATTTTTAGGCCGAGGTAATTGTATGTTTTTGTGGTTTCAATGGTTCTGTGTGATGGTGTGAATGTGTGTGTTAGTCCCTGAGGTCTGGAGCGTTTCTGGAAGATCATGACTTTAGGTTTACTGTCAGGGCTCAGGTCTGACAGTAATCCTCCAGCAGTTTCAGGCTGTCCTGAAGCCCTTCTTTAGTGGGCGACAGGAGAAGCAGGTCGTCTGCGTAAAGAAGACACTTTATCTCCGTGTCATAGAGAGTGAGACCTTGGATGGGAGCGTGTTCTAAAGCATTGGCTAATTGGTTGATGTAGATGTTGAAGAGGGTGGGGCCTGTCTCACTCCACGCCTCTGAAGAAAAAAATCATTTCTTTTGTTTCCAATTTTAACTGCACATTGACTGATTGTGTACATGGATTTGATCAAATCATAGAATTTACCCCCTATTCCGCTGTCAATAAGTTTTAGGAATAATCCTTCATGCCATATTGAGTCGAATGCTTTCTTTAAAATCAATAAAACAGGCAAAAATTTGACTTTTGTTTTGATGTAAATATTTATCAATTAGTGTTTGTAGTGTAAAAATGTGATCAGAAGTGCGGCATTTTGGGAGGAATCCAATTTGAGATTTACTCAAGGCATTGTGTTTGATAAGAAAGTCTGACAGTCTTGTGTTTAAGATGCTGCAGAACACCTTCCCCAGGTTACTGTTCACACAGATGCCTCGGTAGTTGTTGGGGTCCAGTTTGTCTCCGTTCTTGTGAATGGGGCTGATGAGGCCTTGGTTCCAGATCTCAGGGAAGAACCCTACACACAGAACATGATTGAAGAGTTTGAGGATGGCCAGTTTGAAGCTTTGCTCTGTGTGTTTCAGCATCTCGTTCAGGATGCCATCAACACTGCAGGCTTTCTTGGGCTCGAGGCCTTGCAATTTATCTTCCAACTTGTTCATTGTTATGGGGAAATCTAAGGGGTTTTGATATGTTTTTATTGATTTTTCAAGAATGTCTAGTTTTTTAATTATTTGATTTTGATCAGAGTTTTGAATTTCAGTTTGGCTATATAATTCTTGGAAATGATTCTTTCATATCTCTCCATCTTGGATAGCCAGATCTTTTTGATTTGATTTGTTTAATAATTTCCATTTATCAAAGAATTTGTTTGAATTGATTGATTTTTCTATCTCTTCAAATTGGTCTTGCAGAAACTGAGCTTTTTTTCCGGCGGAGTGTGGCTTTGTATTGCCTCAGTGCCTCGCAGTAATGAAGACGGAGCTCCTGGTTTTCTGGTTGACGATGTTTTTGGTTGGATAAATTTCGGAGTTTTTTTCTCAGAGCCTTACAGTCTGAATCAAACCATCTATCAGTGTCCAATTACTTTTTCTTTGGTTTTATAATTGTCATATCACTTCTTTGCGCTGTCTTATAGAATATGTAATTTATATCTTTCACTGCTTGATTGATGCCGAATTGATTTTTAGGGTATTCCTGTATTTGGAAAGAATGTAAGAGGGACTGTATTTCTGAAGATTCAGTAGCGTTGATGTAATTAGTAGTACTGATTTCTGTCCATCTGAATGACATAATTTTGTGCATTTGATATGGTGTCCTAATTGGTTTGGGTAATGTTTCAGACTGCTTTATATAGAGGGTGATTTGACTGTGGTCTGAGATAGGTTTCAAGGGTTTGACTGTGAATGCTCTCAAAGAGGAAAGATGGAGATCTGTGATTGTGTAATCTACAGTGCTGCTACCAAGAGCTGAGCTGTAGGTGAAGCGAACGAGTGAGTCTCCTCGCAGTCTTCCATTGACGATGTACAGAGCCAGGTTCTGACAGAGCTGCAGCAGCTGCCTTCCGTGA
Source organism: Sinocyclocheilus anophthalmus (assembly GCA_018155175.1). Classification (NCBI taxonomy): domain Eukaryota; kingdom Metazoa; phylum Chordata; class Actinopteri; order Cypriniformes; family Cyprinidae; genus Sinocyclocheilus; species Sinocyclocheilus anophthalmus. The sequence goes on along the minus strand of JADLZN010006197.1, from coordinate 43,384 downwards.
GAGTTCACTACCTGATCACAGTTCTGTCTGAGAGGGTGAGAAGGAAAAATCGGTTATTGCCAGTAATTAATCTGGTGCCTTGGTGATGCTATAGAATCTAATCTGCACCGGTTCTAAGATTCAAGTCACCCATTAAGCAGCCTTTCCCTGGGCTGGAAATGGCTGATTCTTGCTCTAGTTTCAAATGTTTCTTCTTGGAATAGGGAGACTCTCGGGTGTATTAGAGGCACAGAGGAAGACGGCTGAGAAATAGTTTCGACTATGATGCCTTTTTTAAATTTTTCATCCACAGGTGGTACTGTTCTCTTTTTGACTATTCTAAATGGACAGGTTCAGATTTAGTCCCAGTATTTTTAGCATTCCTCCCGTAGTCTCTTCCGGGTTTGGATCGGATTTGACTGAAGAGAATATCGTTTCTCTGTTATCCGGATGGACAGCCAGGGGACTCCCATCTCCCTCTATCTCATCCGGGGGCGTTGTAAACTTTGAAGGACAGCTAAGCAGAAGGTGCGCTCATCCAGTCTGAATGGTGACTCTGCAGCCAAATACGGAGGATACGACCTTGAATATCCACAAGGAGAGCCTAAGTGATTTTCACACAAAAGAAAGAGTCCAGAAGTTTTGTTTTGCTATGTTTGACAAAAAGAGAAAGACAGAAAAAGAGCAAACAAAACCACTTGGATCACAGTTAATACAGGTGAGAGATGTTTTATGGTCTAACTCAGATTTTTTTTTTTTGGGGTTTGCTATTTGGTTTGTTATTGTTTTTTTTAAGTTCTCATCTGTCCACTGTGTGTCAGTAGGTGAGAGCAGATGATACTCAGCATGTGTTGGATGTTGTGAAGCTCAGCGCTGGCCGGGTTTACTCCTCCACTGACGGCCTGGGCATAGCTCTGTCTCTCCGGCTCGGCTGGAGGAGCTGTGGGGCTTTTGTAGAGCGGTCTCTGTCTGTGTGGCTCCTCTCTGGGTGCTGAAGCTCTGGATGGGGCTCTGGATGAAGTGCTGTCTCTTGAAGCGTGTCTCGCTGGTGTGGCTGGGTTAGGGCTGGTTCTGCCACCTGGGGCTCACACACACACAACACACACACATCACACACACCCTCTCTCTCTCTCTCGGCTCACACACACACACCCCACACTCTCTCTCTCTCTCTCGCTCACACACCACACACTTAACACTCCTCTCTCTCTCTCGCTCACAACACACACACATACCACACCCTCTCTCTCTCTCTCCACACACACACACACACTCTCTCATCTCTCTCTCGGCTCACACACACACACACACACCACAACACAAACACACACACACACACACACACACACACTCTTTCTCTCTCTCTCGCTCACACACACACATACACACACCCCACTTCTCGGTTCATCCTCTCGACACACCACACACACACCTTCACACCTCTCTCTCTCTCTCTCGCTCGCACATACACACACACACCTCTCTCTCTCTCTCTCTCACACACACACCCACCCTCTCTCCCTCTCACACACACACTCTCACACACTCTCGCTCTCACTCACACACACATACACATACCACCACACACACTCTCTCTCTCTCTCTCTCTGTCGTCATACTACACACACCCACTCACACTCTCTCTCCTGTCGCTCACACACACACACACACTCTCTCTCTCACACTCAGAAACACACACACACACACACTCTCTTCTCCTCGCTCACCCTCACTCTCACACACTCTCACACACACAGACACACCACACACACTCTCTCTCTCTCTCTCTCACGCACTCACACACACACACACACCCACACACACACTCCTCACGCTCACCACACACTCATACACGCTCTCTCGCTCCCACACACATACACACACACTCTCTCTCTCTCTCTCTCGCTCGCTCACACTCACACACATCACACACACTCTGAATGAAAACCCAGCTTTCTTCCTCGAGTTGGGCAGAAGGAGTCGTTTAATCTCTCCTCATCGAGTAATTGATCGCTAGATGTTTCTCTGTGCAGCGGACGCTTTCTGACGGACTTTAGAGGATCGTGAATGAAGGTGAGCGTCTGAACGCCAGTCTGACACGTTCACGGAGGTTTTGGGGTTTAATCCGCCGTGTTTATCGATACACTCGCCGTCGGTCTGTGGTCCGCGAGCAGATTTAGGGTGTCTTGTTTGCAAAAGTTTGGCGTTTTCTCCTGAATCTCGCTGCAGTGTCTCAGGATCTTTCTCACAAGCAGCTGTCAGCGCTTAGTTTTAGTGGTACTAGTTTAAGGAAAACATCATTCGAGTAAGAGCATTCAAATCTTGGTAGCACAAGCAGTGTCTTAGTCGCTGGGTGATATTTGTTGCAATAGCCAACAATACATTGTATGGTCACAATTATACATTTCTCTTTTATCCCAAAAATCATTAGGATATTAAGTAAGATCATGCTCCATGAAGATATTTAGCAAATTTCCATACCGTAAATATATCAAAACTTAATTTTTGATGTAATATGCATTGCTAAGAACTTCATATGAACAACTTTAAAGATGATTTTCTCAATAGTTAGATTTTTTTGCACCCTCAGATTCCAGATTTTTCAAATAGTTGCATCTCAGCCAAATATTGTTCTATACTAACAAAACCATACATCAATGGAAGCAGCGTTATCAATTCAAAAATTGATACTTTGCTGTTTTGTTTCCAAGTCAGGCAATTTGAACATCCAGAGAGGTTTTAATCTGTGTTGGGTTTATAAGTGAATTAGCTACTTTCAGATTCTCAAGCATGCATGTTTTGATTAGTAACTAAAGCAAACACATCAAGCTCTGGTTGTTTGAGTTAGCAATTATTGGAAGTTTTTTGACATGTTGATGAATTGCGATTTGATTAGGGATGATTCCTGAAGCCGTTTTACTGGTTGTTTCTATATTAAATGATATTGCATAACTCCCAGGTATATGATTTATTGCTCCTCATCAAGGTCTTACGAAATATTCTGTTTGACTGTTCTTGTAGATGTTGAGAGATCTGATCTGAACGTCATAAATCCATAAGGAGCTGCATTCATCTGCAGACTGAGGTAAGACAATCGGTCAAAGACTTTAGCAATCGGTGCGAGACCGTGTTTTTCGGCGGCTGATGTTTTCATTTTGACTTTAAATCCTCCAATATTGAATCTTTGGTTAAGTTTTGCTTTGAATGCTTGGTTAAGTTTTGCTTGTTTAATGGCTGAAATAATTGTGACTGTTGTGAATACAGCTGAAGGGTGTTCACATAATGACTGTTATCAACGTCTCCCCAAACAATCTCCCTCTGCCTGCATTTGTCAGTCACGCAGTAGCCTGCCTGCCCCCGAACTCACCATTGGTTGAATTCATAAGTTGGGCCGCGCTACAATCAAGCACTGTTTTTGAAAGCGGTGGTTTAAAGTGAAGTGCTAGGGCAATGGTATCGCTGTCCAAATACAAGTTTTTTGTGTACTAATATGGTGCTATATTTACTTTTGGTTATACAAGCCCATGCTCGCATAGTACTATTTAAGAAAAAATTATGTTATATATTAACTATATTTATACATAAAAAATTATCTCTTCGACACATGTTTACATTTTCAAATATTACGCATGTGGTGTGTCTTTTATAATAAATATACACAGAACACACATATATTATATAAAACAAAATTCTAAATTTGAATTCAATCAATCGCTGCCCAGCACTAGTTTAAAGTGTAACTTGGGATGTGAGCAAATATTTTAGCATTTAAAATAAATGACACACTTCAGCCTTCAAGATAAACATGTTCATTTATACTCTGTATTTTACACAGAGCTCAGATAAAGTTCATTACGTTTTTGGGTTCAGGGCTTGTGTTGGGAGTACTAGTTTGTTTACTTACTGAATGCTATGCAGTATGTACCTTTATACTGTATGCAATGATAAACAGAGGTGCATAAGACTTGTTTGAGAGCTGTAATAAGTGACCCTGCAGCACAAAATCAGTGTTAAGTCGCTGGGGTATATTTGTTGCAATGGCCAAAAATACATTGTATGGGTCACAATTATACATTTCTCTTTTATGCCAAAAATCATTAGGATATTCAGTAAAGATCATGTTCCATGAAGATATTTTGTACATTTCCAACCATAAATATATCAAAACTTAATGTTTGATTAGTAATACGCATTGCTATGGACTTCATTTGGACAACTTTAAAAATGATTTTCTCAATATTTAGATTTTTTTCACCCTCAATCTCCAGATTTTCAAATAGTTGCATCTCAGCCAAATATTGTCCTCCTAACAAACCATACACCAATGGAACGCTCATTTATTCAGCTTTCAGATGTATAAATCTCAATTTCACAAAATTTACCTTTATGACTGGTTTTGTGGTCCAAGGTCATACATGACTTTTCTGCCGTCTGTGTAGCAGCTGATGCACAGATTCGTCATCCTCGTCCTTGGATCTGATCTGATCTGACCTGAGTGAATCGGTCTTGAATCGTAGCGTGTGTGTTGTGATATCCGTGAGTATCGTGTGTCTGATAAGCGGTTCTTTGGGAGCGTGTCGGCGGCTGCAGGAGTCATTTATATTGCGGCGTAATGAGAGAAAGCCATTACAGGCCCGATGTGTGTTTTGGGTGGGATTTCTAAAAGCCTGCGTGTGGGAAAGTGCTCATTTTGTCTGTGTGGTCTGGCTTTGGTGGCTGTAGGCTTGTTTGAATTAAACCCAGTGGGCCGGCGCTGTTTTACTGCTTTTATTTCACTGTGGCGTCGTTCGGTATGAAAGCGTGCCACGATGCCGCGCTCTGCTCGCTGATGATGTTACGTCATCACAGGTCACTTGAGGTTGATCATTATGGGATTTAATGGCTGATTTCAATATTAGAAGAGCAGGTGGGCAATATAAAGATTATATTTATCACAAAATAAACTCGGAGAGTAGGGGTGCTCTGTTTGAGGGAAACAGTCTAATTGTACTTTTTTGGTTTTTTTGCTAAAAATTGTGATTGATTTAAAATGTGTCTGTCTTTTTTTTAATGCTCTCTTTTTCTGTGCACAATTTGGCCAACTTTTTGTGATTTATATATGTATGACTATAAAACAAGTAATAATTATGAGGTATAATTATAGTAAAGTAATAATTTGAAATTAATAAAGATAATAAGAATATTATTATACTCTTTATTTTTTATAGTTAAAAATGAAACAACATAATTCATTAGTTTTAACTTACAATTTATTGGTTTAATAAATTAATTTTTATAGATTTAAAAAACATAATAATATAGATAGATTATTTTTATGCTCAGAGCTTGTTTTGTAAGCGCTGCCCACTTCTTTCCAAACATTGTTGTGCCATCTTCTCTATATATGTTGCACCCTCACTCTACTAATCATATTTATTTACCTTTATTTAAAAGTTTAATAAAATACAATAATAATAGTATTTTTATTATTATTAAAATATAACAAATAAATGTTTTTAACAAAACAAATTTGAATTGTATTACTTTTTATTGCATATATCCCAATAAATTTTAATTAATTTATTGATTAATTTATTAAGATTATAAATATTAAAATGTATAAATAAATGTCCTTCATTTTAATATTACATTTAAATTTAGATGCTGAATTTAAATGAACACGTATTTACACAATGTTTACATTTATGGAAATAAATATTTACAATATTTAAATATAATTTTAATACCCCAAATATTCCAAAAAATGTGCATTATTTATTAAGAGTAATATAGAAAAACGTAGAAAAGTGGAATGCTGTCTTCAGTTAGTCGGCTGAACGTGTGCAGTTCAAATCTCAGTTGTGTTGAGTATTATTGATTGTTTAGCATGCGCAGTTTAACACTAACTGGCCCATCCGTCTCTCAGAATCAACTCTTTTTTGCAGGATGCGCTTCAGCGTGATTTACAGCACTTGTCGAGCTGTGACGTGTGTTTGTTCCTGTAGATTCTTATCTCATTAAAACCGTCGGCTTTGTTTCCCAACATCTCTCAGACGTTTAATGTGGCTATTGTGCATGCGAACGCCGCCGAACACTGCGCCTTTGTGCTCTGGATCTGCATCCCCCAAGGGCTTCTGGGAGAATTTAACTAGCTTCTGATGTTCCTGGAGCACGGAGGCGTGTGAGATTCCTTCATCAAGGTGAATTTCCAGCCTGGAGCTGCAGAGGTCAGAGTTTAGAGTCCGAATAATGAGCTCAGATCGTTCTCAGAAACTTGACGTGAACTTTTAGACCTGCTTTATGTTATTTACACATGAGAATGGCATAGAAACGTAGCATAATGTGAAAATGCAGCGCAAAAATGACCATTACTTATTGTTATTTCATACACAACCAGTCAAACGTTTTTGAAACAGTAAGATTTTTAATTTTTCTTCTGCTCTCCAAGTCAAAATATTTCACAATATTACTGCTCTTGCTGTATTTATGTGAATCTCTGTTAAACTGTAATGTATTCTGTGATGTGCAGCTGTATTTTCAGCATCATTCCTCCAGTCTTCAGTGTCACATGATCTTCAGAAATCAGTATAATATGCTGATCTGCTGCTCGAGAAACATTTCTGATTATTATTATAGTCTTCATTTGATTGAATTTCCAACGAAAGCCACTCTATTGTGAGTTATGTGGTTATATCAGTTAGCCACGAGTGTGTTTGTTGTGGCTGCGCGTCTGTCTGCAGTCTGAGCTGCATTGGCCGACCTTTGACCCCGCCTTCCGCTCGTGTAATTGCAGGAAGTGAGCATGGCCAGTGAGAGCAGGGGATTGTGGGTAAGCATTAATGAGCACAGAGGTGGCAGTGTTGCTGAAGGGGAGAACAGTCATTTATTTGGCCATTATTTGAATGTTATGCTTCTAGATTCTAGAATCTTCCTTTATGGTTGCTGGGGTGTTGCTACATTGTTGCTGGATGGTTGCTATGTAATTTGTTACTGTCTCCAGTGAAATGAGTCCATGTTAATATTATTGGATAAGATTGGAATGGTTAATATTATATAGCCTTGATTTCATCAGCAGAAAAGTCGTTTTCAGAAATTTGTTACATTGTAATGAATGATTGTAGTCCATTGTAGTGTTTAAACATATTATTATTTTTAATATTATTCAGTTATAATGTATTAGTATTAAATATAAATATTGAACTTATAATTGTTTAATAATATTTTTTATAAATGTAAAATTACTACTATTTATACCCCATTCAAAAAATACTAAAATAAGTATTTAATATAATCTAAAAGTCAAAGGTTTAATTATATTCTTATTGGCATAATAATCTAATAATATGAAATCAAATATTTCTATATGTTTAATGCTATTTTTTATAATATTTAAATAATAAAATTAAAAATCAAATAATTTAACAAATAAATAAACCGTTAATTTTAAATAAAACAATTTATGAGTATTAGTAATATTAGTATATTAGTAATATTATTTTATAATATATAAGAATATTGAATATAAATATTTAATAGTATTTTATATGTAATAATATTTAATTATGTTAGTTTTTATTAACCAATATACTACATAAAAATAAGCAACAATATTGACCTATTTACAAACGTGAATTCTTTATAATAACTCACACTAATGAATCATCATTTATTCTGAAAGTCAATAGAATCACTTGTGATTTCTATCAGCTCCTGTTTTCCCGTAAACACGTGAAGTGTCGCATGTGACAGAAAGAACCCGACTCATCTCGGATCTCTCCGAGGCTCTGAAGATGAAAGCCGGCGAACTTTCTCACAGATGATTTGAATTATTATCTCATCAACATGTCACACGCTGCAAATGAAATGCGTCTGACTTTTGACTCACTGACTGCGGCCGGCTGGAGATTTATGGTGCTCCGTCTTTGATTTTTCCCACCGAAACAATTCCGAGCCCTGGGCTAATGCGTCGCGATGCATGCCATCCGTCCATCCATCGCTTGTTGATCGCCAGCTCTTCATGAAGAGCCGTTCTGTTCTCAGCAAGCGTTTTAAAGACTGCCGGTAAGAGTGTGCGTGAATCACTCAGAGTGTCAAACGCTCCATTAATCCCCAGCACAGATGCATTATGGGTGGTGGGTTTAGAGAGGATGGCTGGATGCTGCTCTTCGGGGATTCGGAGACAAGACTGAAACCAAAATAAAGGTGCTTAAAAGCTTCTTCACAGCGATGCCACTGAAGAACCATTTTTGGTTCCACAAAGACGCATTCAGTCAAATGGTCTTTAAAGAACCATCTTTCTTAGCTTTTTATAATCTGAAGAACCTTCTTTCTCCACAAAGAAGCTTTTGTGAAACGGAAAGGTTCTTCAGATGTTAAAGGTTCTTTATGGAACCATTTAGACAAAAAAAGGTTCTCATGTTGCTCGCCGAGCTTTAATGTGTGGCTCGCATGGCAGATGGCAGTAAATAATGAGATGATATGATCAATACAGATATTTAATAAGCATAATAACAAGCAGGGCTATAACTAAGCCATTAAAAAAACTCACACCGTGTCTATGCCGGACGCGAGCGTCGTGGTGCGACGCTACAATAGAACCCATTATAATTATGGCCCTATGATTTCTGCGATGCGGAAAACGCGGACAGAATCGCGGAATCCAGTCATAAAAACAGAGTTTACTGTATAACGCGGAATGTGTGTGTATATATATATAACATATATTTATTTTATAAACCAATATAGCAGTACATATAATAAGCGTTTGTTTTTACAAAAACAAATAACATGAAAAAATGCAGCAAAGTCTTTGAACGTTTGAGTGATGATGAACTGAATCACTGAACCAGAGTCATTCAAAACTGAATCAGATTTAGTGACCGTTTGCTACTGAACTTTAAATCAGATGCTATTAAACTATTTAATGAGCAAATAAAAAGCAGATTGCAGTATTCACAAAGTTGCTTCATTTTTATATCACAAAATGCTTGCACTGTTCGATATGTCGCGCGGCCGATATGAACCGCTTCTTTTTTCTCAAGCCGAATAGAAACTGTAATAGATTCGCATTCGCAGGAAGTGCAGAAGACAAAGCAGCAGAAGAGGCTTTTCCATCTCGCTCGTCTCGGGTTTCTGGTTTCACAGAGGAGTTCAGGTATGTCTTTATGTGCCTCCCTCCATCCATCCATCACCCAAACACACGCACACGGTCCCTCATCCACAGACAAAAGCTCCTGACAGGTTCCTGTGAAACCCAGCCGCTCGCTGCTGCTGTAGTGACACAGGTCTGAGCTCAGTCCGTCTGTCAGCGGATTCAAACTCCGACGCTTCAGTCGCTGCTTGTGCTGCTTTTCAGATGGCCCACAAACACTCGATAATATAGTCAGTCAAATGCAATAGATGCAATAGATTTTTGTAACAATGCAAGTGCTTTATCATATTTATGAATAAATGCATGAGATGAAACTGTTGTAGAAATCAGTATTTATTTGACAAAATATGGTTCACAAATGCTTAAGCTAATTTACTTTCACAAAAAAGTGGAACATATTTACGTGAATATCTTTAAAAAGAACTCACTGAATTTCTCTCTCTCTCTCTGTCTATTATAAATATATATTAGTGCTGTCAAACCATTATCGTGATTAGCGCTCCAAAATAAAAGTGTTGTTTTGCATAAATTGATGTGTTTGTACTGTGTAATATATAATAACCCTAACAGTATATATATATTTTCAGAAAATATACTATGTTTTTTTTTATATAAATATATTTATTTATAATAAAATTATCTGACTATAAATATAGACTTGTGACTATTTCAAAATAATACTGCATGTGGTTGTATTTTAGATACATAATAATATACACGAACACACTATAGATGTAAACAAACCTTGATTTTGGATGCGATATCACGATTATTGTTTACCACTGATATATATAAATATATTATAGACATGCTGGCCTTCTGTCATAAAAAAGATGCCATTAAGCAAATATAAAAAAATATACTGTCTTTCTGTTGTTTGTACATTAATTTGAAGATTTAATGTAAAATTATTGCAATATAAAAGTATATTAAAAACTTTAATGTTAGGAGGTATTAATCACAATTTTTTCTGAAATTAATCGTGATTAATTGCGATTAATTGGTTAATTTTTTTAATCGATTGACAGCACTACCACATCTATATATATTATTTAAAATAAAAAAATATTAAGATTATTAATAGACTTAATAATAAAATGTAATACAATACAAATATAGTCGGTATTATCCTAGGTTTTAATTTCATTGTATTTATATAAAATATGTTATATCATAATTTATTTTAAAAATTATACTGTTTGTGCCTTTCTGTTTGCAAAGATACTTATTGAATTTTTTTTACTACATATTATATATAGATATATATATGTTTGTGTGTGTGTATATGTTTGTGTGTGTGTGTATATATATATAATATATATATATATAAAGAGTATATATATATATATATATAAGAGATAATATGTAATTCACATTTAATCATGCACAGGAATTGTTTGAATCCGCATTTGAATATGAATGAATCTATTGATTTCTGAATTGCTGTTGGCAAATATATGAACTTTTTTTGTAAATGCAGTTATCTTATGCATTTGTGAATCATATTTTGTATATAAATGGACTTTGAGACCATTTTTGCTCCATACGATAACAATGAATAATTACAATATTTTATCTAAAGCTCCTTTAGCTGTGAGGACAATATGAAGCAGCGTTTGTAATGCTGTTAACTAACTTAAATGGGAAGAAAGGACGTGACTTTTTGTTGTTGTTGGTTAATAGTATTTTTCTTCATCCAGGTGGATTTGATGATGGAAGTTGTTACTTTATGACGTGCAGTTGAACAGCATGCATTTGAAATGTATTAGATTTAAATGCATGCATGAGATGGTTGTCTTTCACAGCCGTAGTTTCTCAGGCTGGATGTATTTGCATGCGTTGAGAGTAAGCGGATGTCGATCCGCAGGTCTGGTGTCACTTCCAGTAAAGCTCAGGGCAATTAAACCCTTCTGTAGACGAGAGCGAGGACATTCAGTCTGTGCAGCGCCGTCGGATGAAAAGAAACGAGGTGGTGAATTGACCGGTGCGATGTCCAGCGAGCGGGAGAAGAGCAGAGCGGGCTCCCATTAACCAGAGAGATGCTAATCTAATTTGTCCAGCTCTGGGAAGCGTAATGTGATTGCTGGGAGAGGATCGGATGAGTCTTGCTTCATATATGGACTGAGGAAACTCTGAATGCATTATGCAGGGTGAGAAAATCTAATTGTTATATATAATCATGTGCTCATTGAGTTTTCAAGAAATGCATCATGTCTGGAGGGACAGAAACGTTCATCTTTTCCCTTCAGTTCTTCAGTGCTGCATGAACAACATGCCAGTTATTTTATCAGAAGACACTGTGGTAGTTTTATTAATGTTTTGAATCAGTTTTTTTAAACCGTTTATTTTCCATTTTCATGTTAAGTTTAAAGTTTTAGTAATTTTGTATTTTTTTTGTCAATGTCTGTATAGTTTTTATTTTTATATTTTCCATTTTTTAAAGTTGCATTATAATTTTTTTCATTTTTGGTATTTTTGAAAAATAAATGTCTAGATATTTTCGTTTTCATTTTAACGTATTTGTTGTTTCTTTTGTCCTTTTTTTAAGTACATTTCTGTATAGTTTTTATTATTTGTTTATGTCAGTTTTAGTTGTTTTTCTACATGAAGTTAAACAAATTTTGTCTCGGCAACATTTATTTTATTTCAAGTAATGAAAATGTTTTTATGGTTTTACTTTGAGTTTAAAATTAGTAAAACTTATTCAATATAGTTTCTCATTTAAAACATCTTGAAGAAAATCTGACCATCTGTACACAAAACAAAAAGCGTCACATGACAAAAATCACAGACCGATATCTTGAAATATAATTTTTTTTTTAGTCATATTTTCATTTTACTTTATGATATTTTATTTGATATTTTGACGGTGTAAAAAATTTTTTTTCATTTTTTGTTTTTCATATATATTTTGTTTAGTTTTCTTTGTCTTTTGAGTACGTTAAGGGTCATAACACACACGTTGTTTCACACCCATCTCATGTAATCGTGAGTCCTATAAAGTAAATATTGCATCCTTCATATCTCCTAATAGTCGTTAGTTTGATCATTTTATAAAACACGATACCGCACCGCGCTCCTGGAGGCGTGTTGTGGGCGGAGCTAAAGAGTGACGAGCATTTGGGTGCCGAATGGCAACAAAACATACATTTGATGCCGTTTCACTTATCGTTTGCAGTTCTGAATCATGACCGGGATCTTTTATAGCTGGGACCGCTCCGTCTTTCAGTATCAAATGATGTGCAAATCCAGCATCGAACTGGCCATTGTTTATAAAACGTTCGTCAACAAAACACACTTGTGAAACTCCATTGCTGCCCCGGAAAAACTGTGTACGTAACGCTGGGTTCTTTAGGAAGCTGAAATAGGTTATTTTTCCCTTACAACCAAAAACACACTTAAGGTTGATGATATTCATCCCGAGCGAATCCCGTGCAGCGCTGCAGCCGGATGAAGCGCATTGATGGGCCTGCTCTTGTCTCTCGCTCTGGTCTATGTTTGCGCGGCGCTTCTCCTGGAAACGCCTCATATAAGATGTCCACCCTTCATTGACATCATAAAAAGCCTGCTCGAAAAAAACTTCGAAAGTTACTTGCCAGCAATACTCCACTCTAACAATCCCATCTTTAGTAAATTTGGCATGTTTACATGAAAATCCAACGCCCTTTATAGTGTACATAACTCGACATACAGAAATACATTAGACCCCCCCGTTAAGTTAACGAAATGAAAATGATTTAAAAATAAAAAAAAATTTTTGTCCATTTTTTTTTTTTTACATTTGATTTTATCATGAAGCGTTTATTTGCAAAAACGATAACTTTTTTTTTTTTAATCAATTTTTTATTCTATCATCAGGTTTCATTTGTTAGGAGCGGATTTTGTAGTTATTTTGTAATCCTAATCAAATAACCCAACTGCAGTTTTGATTGAGATTTTGAAATGCGTCACTGAAAAATCATGATTTTTGAATAGTTAAACGGCGTTATCTGTTTTTTGAAAAAATGACCGTAAATTTAACGGTAAAAGACTGTAAAATGCTACAGTAATAACCTGTTAACAAATTCACTCCTTCATATTTTTTAATAATATTTTAAAAGATTTAAAAACTATTTCTAGTATTCACGTTTGTGTTTTTTTTTAAAATCTTGCATATAAATATATTTTAAAAATCATGTTCTCATGTTTAGGTTTAATGTTTTTTTCACAGTGTGATTGATTAATTTTATTGAATCCAATTAGGGTCAATTTGATCCGGAACAGAACCATCGTACCCAGAATAATATATACAGTACAATGCAAGTCTAAAAAGTTTTTCGTTTGGTCTCAGACTTTTTGTCCCGACTGTATGACTGTATGTATTTAGTGCAGAAGAGCGTGATGTTTTCTTCAGGTGAAGTCCTCTCAGATGGACTCGACGAGCGCTCGCGGCGCTGAATAAACCAGATCTGTGTCCAGAGACGGGGACCTATTGATCTTGATATCGATCCATTTACAGCAGAGCCCTCGCTCCATCAGGCCTGTGTACACACCCTTCCCTCTGAGATCCAGAGCAATTGATCAGCTCCACGCTCGCATCAAAGCTAATGAAGACAGCGGGAAAATCATTATGCCTTCATATTCGCCTCATTATTTAGACTGGAGGGGTTTTGCATGTTTGCTTTGGGTTTAGGCTTGCTTTTCTATGACCTAACCAAGCTCATTGCACTTTAAAAAGGGGTTGTTTTGTGGAAAACGTGATTTTACTGCCTCTGTCAAAAAAGTCATATAAACATACTGTAGCTTTAAGAACTCAGAACGTCTCCAGTCCATATATGGAAATGAAATTCTAATGATTATGACATCAAAACCTTGAGCTCATTAACATATGACAGGCCACTTGCCCGCCCACTTTAACACATGACCGTGAAAAGTTACAGAATTTGCACTGATGTGTAAAAGAGGGCGGCCATATGTTAATAAGCTCAAGGTTTTGGTGTCATAATCATTAGGATTTCCATATATGGACTGGAGAAGTTTTGAGCGCATGTGTTAATGAGCCAACGGTTGTGTAATAATCATTTCCAAATTGTAAAGATGTTTTAAAGGTACAGTAGCAAGAACAGCCTGTTCAGTTGTAAGGTTATACTAAATTGACTGTTTTTGATGCATGAAACCTTATTTTATAAGAGAAACGTATTAATTTGATGGTAACATGATTTTTTCTGTCGGTTTCAAACGAGTAAAATAAATGTACTGTAGCTTTGAGAACTCCAAAAACTTTTAAAGTCCACATTTGGAAACATATGACATCGAACCTTGAGCTCATTAACATACACTTGAGGTCAAAAGTTTACACACACTTTGCAGTGTCTGCAAAATGTTATTATTTTACCAAAATAAGAGGGATCATACAAAATGCATGCTATTGTTTATTTAGTACTGAACTGAATAAGATATTTCACATAAATAATTAATAATTTAATGAACCCCGTTCAAAAGTTTACATCCCCTTGATACCGTGTTGTTAGCTGAATGATCCACAGCTGTGTTTTTTGTTTTGTTTTGTGACAATTGTTCATGAGCCCCTTGTTTGTCCTGAACAGTTAAACTGCCTGCTGTTCTTCAGAAAAATCCTTCAGCTCCCACAAATTCTTTGGTTTTCCAGCATTTTTGTGTATTTGAACCCTTTCCAACAATGACTGTATGATTTTGAGATGCATCTTTTCACACTGAGGACAACTGAGGGACTCATATGCAACTATTACAGAAGCTTCAAACGCTCGCTGATGCTCCAGAAGGAAAAACCATGCATTAAGAGCCGGGTGTTGAAAACTTTTTGAAATTGAAGATTGGCGATCGGGGTAAATTTGACTTATTTTGTCTTCTGAGAAACATGCAAGTATCTTCTGTAGCCTCTGAAGGGCAGTACTAAATGAAAAAAATATGATATTTAGGCGAAATAAGAAAAATGTACACATCTCCATTCTGTTCAAAAGTTTTCACCCCCCGGCTCATAATGCATGGTTTTTCTCTTCTGGAGCACCAGCGAGTGTTTGAAGCTTCTGTAATAGTTGCATATGAGTCCCTCAGTTGTCCTCAGTGTGAAAAGATGCATCTCAAAATATTAATTATTCATCATATCATTGCATATTCATTATTCAGCGACTGGTTATTCAGCAAAAGTGAGTAAATATGCAATGATATGTAAATGTGGGTCCTATGTTAATGAGCTCATGGTTTTGATGTAGTAATCATTAGGAATTTGTTTCCCTATATGGAGAAGTTTCAAGTGCACATGTTAACGAGCCAACAGTTGTGTCATAATCATTTCCAAATGAATGACAGTGTTGATGCGTGAACGTTTGGCCGATCATATCAGAGGTAATTTGCATATCTCAGAGATCTTAAAGATGTCTTAAAGGTATATAGCAAGAACTGGCTGTTTAGTTGTAAAGTTAAATTAATTTATTACTGTTTGATGCATGAAACCTTATTTTATAAGTGCACTTCAGGGAGAAACTAAATGCTAGAGGAATATGGCCCATAGTAGGAGGGAGCATTATAGTATTTGGATGATATTTTGTGCACTCGAGTCACGCGGCGGCTCTGGTTTCTGTCAGGCGTCTGTGTTAAATAAGCTTCCTCTGCGAGTGCAATCAAAGGGTCGCTCATGAAGTGCACTAGTAATGATTTGGATGTTGTTTTGAGTTATTCTGTTGAGGTAGAAAATCTTCATTTTTGGCTGAAATTTGTCAAGTCTGCTAATGCAGTTTTGTTGTGTATCGTCCACTTTTCACGGTCCAAGTTGCATTAATGCAGCTGAAATGTAACCAAAGTTGTGCGTTTGCAATCTGAATTGATTAAGAGAGACCGATTATGATGTACAGTATGAAAACAAACATTGCTTGCATTTGAATAACATGCATTTCATCATGCCTTTGAAAAACAAAAGCCACAATCAATAGACTTTTTTTTGTTGTTGTTGCAGAAATACAGCATGATCAGACCGATTCACAAACAAATGATTCTTTTGAGCAGGTACTTTTGATGAATCAGACAAAAAAGACTCACAAGAACTAACAAGTTATCCGTTTAAATCACTTTAACTAATTGCATGACATTTAATGGCATTAGTCCTTTACTAAGAAATACGTACCATGTTAAGTGGCAGTGCTGTTTCTGAATCTACAGCAAAAGAAATGATATTTTACACTTGTGAGTTTGGAGTCTGAATGACTGAGATAATGGAGTGCTGCAAGTCAGTAAAAAAAACCAACAAGCTGATGAAATTTTGTTCTTTTCACTACTTGATCAGACTGATTCACAAGCAAATGTTTCCTTTGAATAGGTTTTTTTAATGAACCGTCAAGAGAGACTCACAGGAACAAACAAGTTATTAGTTTAACATTACATGTTTATGAAGTACAGTTTAACGAATATCTCTGATTGTTCTGTTTTATGGAGGCATTGAAGACGTGACTTCATGCAGTTGTGCTGCTTTACATATGATCTTTCTTGACGACGTTGGAGGTTTTGTGCTTTTGAATTTAATTAGCATTCCTGAGCCATTAAGTAACGAGCGTGCCGCTACAGGACCTGCAGTAAACAGCTGATTTGCGAGGATGTTTCTCATCGAGGGAGCAGGTACTCTCTCTTTCTCGGAGCGTCTGCTGAAGGAATGCCAAGAATCCCTGTGTTAAAGTTCACACTATATCTTCATCTGCGCCTGGATGGCGGAAAATGGAAGACAGCTGTGTGTGAGAGAGAGCTTGAAAAGAAGTGTGTCACCTGTCGGGTGTGTGTGTGTGTGTACAGTATGTGATCTGATGTGTTGTGCATGCATGATGACAGACATGAATCACACGATATTTGAGATGATTGCCATTAGCCTGTAATAGGCCTGTACGATTTGGGAAAAAAAGTTTATTGATTTTTTAATTTTTTTCCTGGGAAAAAAAAACCTTTCCAGGTTGCTGGGCTTATTTGACTTTTCCAGTTGTTTGGATATATAAAAAAAAAACAATAAATAAATATTATTGCTGCAATATTATAAATGAATTTATTTTAGTATAAAAGTAACTATTTTCAATAATAAAAATATTGCTATTGCATTTTCACTGTAAAATAACAAATGCAGTATTTAAGAAAAATTATAGAATTTATTTTACAGTAAAACTAAAATTACAATGCGATGGGGTGGAAATCTACAGGTTTTCTTGTTTGTAGGGGCAAAATGTGATTATATATATCAGTATCACTTAAATAATAATAATAATAGTTATTATTATCATAAGTAAAAATAGTTGTTTTATTAATACAATTATTAGTAAAATATTTGCAATGATAAAAAATATTACTGTTGTAATTTCAGTATAAAATAAATTCAACAATAATTTTATTTTACAGTAAAACGTAACAATTACTGTAAAAGTACTGCTCTGAGATGTTGAAACAACCGGATCATGAGCTGCTCGTGTGTAAATGAACACAGTGCCGCGCTTCACTCTGAAACAGGCAGTGCGTGTATGTATTTGATTAAATTACAGCCTTTATGACGTGATGATCACACCAAGCCATATCATGATTTTTGTTATGTTTTGATTAATCAGGCAACCCTAGATTATAGGGTTGTCCACTTGACAGACAAAGCTTCCCCAGAGCAACAACTTTGCTGTTTTCTGTTTTGAAAAGAATATCTTTAAACAAAATGTACACATCATCATCCGGTTCAAAAGTGTACACCCTGTGGCTCTTAATGCATCTGTTTTCTGTTTTGAAAGTGTTGTAAAATAATCATGCATCTCATGGCAGCTGTTTCAGGACAGGTATGTTTGCGTCCCGCAGGTGTGTGTGGAGCGACTGCTGCGTGGAGAGCTTTCAATGAAGCGTTAATGTGAGCTTTTAAGGGAAGCGCAGGCTGAATGTGTTTACTGAAGCTGTCAGAGGAACGTCCAGCCAAAGCTCTCCCTTCAGAAGCTCCTCTGGCTCTGACTCCTTCTGGCTTCAGACGCATCGCCTTTTTCCACTTTAAAAACACGTTTAATTTGTTTTGTGTATCAATCATAGAGACCTTTTCACATTTCCAGGGTTCTCAGCAGCGGAAGTCATCATAGTTGGGTTAACTTGAAGAGCAGTGAATGGGAGAGCACCACAAATATAGATTTTTGCATTCCCATTTTCTCAGATAGCAAAAGAAAAACTCCACGATAGTATTTTTACTACTTTCAATAAAAGGAAAAAAATGGAAGAAACGATGTCAAATTTACCGTCCCTCCTATAGATGCTGCATTAGAAACGCCCTCGCATTAGTGTTAACTAGTTTTTTTTGTAATTTGATGCAAAGACAAAGAATAGTGTTATAAATGTACATACATTTAAAAAAAAAAAAAAAAAAATCAAAATATATGACCTTGGAGCACAAAACCAGTCATAAGGGTACATTTTTCGAAATTGATATTTATATATCGTCTGAGAGCTGAATAAATCATCTTTCCATTGATGTATGGTTTGTTAGGATAGGACAATATTTGGCTGAGATACAACTATTTGAAAATCTGGAATCTGAGGGTGCAAAAAAATCTAAATATTGAGAAAATCATCTTTAAAGTTGTTCAAATGAAGTTCTTAGCAATGCATATTACTAATCAAACATTAAGTTTTGATATATTTATGGTAGGAGATTTACAAAATATCTTCATGGAACATGATCTTTACTTAATATCCTAATGAAATTTAGCATAAAAAAAAATGTATAATTGTGACCCATACAATGTATTGTTGGCTATTGCTACAAATATCCCCCAGCGACTTAACACTGCTTTTGTGCTGCAGGGACACATATCGCAACACTCACCGCACTCTCCCAGCTTTTATACGTGCAAAAACCTGTCTGCACTCTAAAAATCTCTTTATTTTAGCAGGAGATCTCCTGCTAAAATAAAGAGATTTTTAGAGTGCAGACCTTGAGTAGGCTAACGTTTGAAAAAATCTAAATATAAAAATCTTTCGAGGATTTACGATGCTAAACGCGTCGTGTCAGTCTTGTGAAAAGGGTGCATTGTGTTGCACTGTTTTTGGAGTTTCGGGGCTTCAGATGCGTTTGTAATACAAGCCTGTGTGCTTCCTGTAAGTGGTTTTGATGGGGAGCGACTGTGAGGGGAAAAAAGGAAAAACTGATGATATTTGACTCTTTCATGCGCACTTCATCCATCTTTTCAACCTGTTTTCGATGAGAGTTTCAAATGTGTTTCACATGTGCTGCACTGCACTATAGTCATCAAAACCTCCTCTGTTCCCTCCAGATTATCAGATGAAGTTTGCAAGTGATCGGCGTGTGCGTGATGCACCTTTGCATATTTGCATAATGCAGATGAATCATTCGGACGCAGCTGCAGAAGTGCATGACTCGATTAGATGTTTCCTGGAGCACAGACCGTTCTGTCTTAAAATATAGAAATAACTGACTTAAAACCATTTTTTAGCTGCTGAAAATATTAGTGTTCTAATCATTTTGGCCACCACTATATATATATATATATACACACAAATATATATATATATATATAAAAAATTTTTTTTTTTTTTTTTTTGTACATTCAGATATTAGAATGATTTCTGAAAGATCAGGTGACACTTTATACTGGAGTAATGATGCTTGAAAATTCAGCTTGCATCACAGAAATAAAATGATAGTTGAAGGTTATTAAAAATAGAAACCATTATTTTATATTATAATAACATTTTGCAAGATTACTGTTTTTTTCTGTTTTTTGTCAAATAAATACAGCCTCGATGAGCAGAAGAGACTTCTTTAAAAAACATAACAAGTCTTACTGATCCCAAACTTTTGAGCGATAGTGTATATTAATTTTTAATTGCATTAATTAAAAAAAAAAACTTAAATATTTGTGTGCATTTTAATATTTTTAATTTAATTAGTTTCATAAAGCAATTGATATAAACATATGTGCATATATTTGTTATAAATAATAAATCATAAACAGTTATAAATAAAAAGTGTGTATATATTAACTAGTTTTTCACTTAATGTTTTACAATTAATATTTAAACAAATATTTTCAGTTATTTTACTGATGAAACAATTAATATATTCATATTTTCCCCACTGCTTTTTCACTAAATGAGTTTGGAATATTGGAATAGAATGCAATTGAATTATTTTCACTTAAGTGCACCAATTTAATAAGAACCAGCAATATATTTACCTGCGTATGTTTTTAATAAAACATTCAAACCATGAAAAACCTTATGAGCATTTTTGAGCGTTGTGCTCAGTAAGTCAGGTTTGAATTTGATTCATTTGAACTGACTCACAGAAATGATTTGAACATACTGTTCGACTCGCTCCACAATGACTCTCGTTGAGCCGCGCCGCAGTGCTTGTTTTGGAGTGGCGGATGGAAAGTGTGCAGCTGGGAAGGTTCCTCTCAATCAAACGACATATTAATAGCCAAGTGACACCCGGCGCAGGAATGCCTGGCAGATTTCTGCACATATTGCTGGGATTAGGACACTCGCCAAAACAAATCAGCTCTGAGTTGGTGGGCAGTGCGTCCAGAGAGCGAGCGTCGGGTTCCTCAAACAGGGTTTTGTGCAGCACAAGTCGCTGTGAGATGTTCGTCTGACGTTCGCAGTCGTTTTCTGACTTTAATTTGTGCATCTTGGCTGCGGTTCATCTCGGACCGGTGGAGCAGCTGAATAAATACACAAATGAATCCATTTCAGTATCAAACCTCGCTTGCGGGCGGAGGCCAAATAAAACACAGTGTCCCTCCGTGATGTGTTTGGCAGAGACGCAGCTTATCTTTTATCTTAAAGGAGTAGTTCAGTCAAAAAATGAGAAATCTGTCATCGTTTACTCGTGTCGTTTCCAACCCGTTTGAGCTTTTAACCCTCATTCGGGTCCGTTTTGACCTGAAAGAGATGCAGGAAAATTTCAAAATTAACTGTAAAATTAACGCTTTGAGAACCTCAAAATACACATAATTTGCAGATTTTTATTTTTTATTTAAGATATATAAAAACGTTTCATGTTTCGGGTATTTATGGAGCACCATTAGATGCCAAAACATGTTTGTAAAGTCACCTATGGAGGTCCAGTAGTGTCAAAAAAATTTCTCAAATATTTTTCGTTTTTTTCCCGTATCTCGCACTTTTGGGGATCTGATTATTGTGTTTTTTTTTTGTGGTATTAGTTTCATGTCTATTACAGCATGAAAAACTGATCACTTCTTTATCTTCATTCAATATGTATGAGTAATATGTATGTATGTTGTTTTGCTAGAAATAAATAGGTAGGTTTCATAAACTCGGACTCTCTTTGAGCAATCACGAGTTTAATTAAATTCTGTTTATCACGATGGAGTTAAAGCCGGTAATTCTCACTCTCTATATGCACTTCTACATTTCGTAAAATTATATATTTAAATAATATTTCTCATCATTATTGAAAATATATTTTTTTATATATATACACAGTATCTCACAGAAGTGAGTACACCCCTCACATTTGTGTAAATATTTTATGATATCTTTTCATGTGACAACACTGAAAAAATGACACTTTGCTACAATGTAAAGTAGTGAGTGTACAGCTTGTATAACAGTGTAAATTTGCTGTCCCCTCAAAATAACTCAACACACAGCCATTAATGTAAACCGCTGGCCACAAAAGTGAGTACACCCCTAAGTGAAAATGAAAATGATCATACATTTATAGTAAAGCTCATGTCAGCTTTGTTCATCTTCTGAACGGATAGATATTGAGTAACGTGTCTATTGGGTGGTCTGTGATCCTGCCTGTGATTTTACCCACCAATGCAAACATTTTCCGAAAGTCTTGCGAGCTTCATAATAACATCGAGCGCCGAAGCAGGAAGTTGTTTTTAATAATAGCACTTTTTGAGCATCTCCTTTTCCACACGTTTGGCTTTTGTCAGCGTGTGCGAGCCGTGATGGATGTGTGTTAGTGTGAGGTTTGACTTCTCGCTGTTCAGCCCCACGTTTCCTCGCAGACAGCGCCGGCGTCCAAGCAAAATCATCTCCAACCGCTTCTGTCAGCCTCAAACCTCCTGTGCTCGCAAAACAAATTGGAGCTGGTGGTTTGAGAGCAGAAAACCTGCGCATGAGGACGGATACAGAGCGAGGCTGTGTAATAATGTGCGTTTATCTGAAAGCGGCTGTGGGTCTGTATGAACAGCTGTTTCTGCCCTCTTCCACCTGCAGCCGTTTCTTAAAGATCAGCTTCGATTAATGAGCGTTTTGTGCTTGAGCGTTGGAGTTTAGACGGCAGGAAATTGGAGGATAAACTAGCCTGCTTTTGTTCCAGGGGTCCTGGTTTTATTGGTTTCCTGAAGTGAACTGCGTCTCCTCCAGCCTTCACCTCAGTCTGTAGAGCGCCGGTCTGTTTATTCACAATCACAGGCCGTGAAATGCCTCTGTGACGTTCTGCTGTGTGACCATGTATGTTATAATTCATCTGAAACTATTTTAAAAAACTGTTTGTTTTCTCATTTCTGCATGCAGTTTTTATGATTGGCATTAAATTAGAGATTTTGTTTCCATTTAATACATATCAAGACCATTTAAAATGAACCAGAAGGCAAAGGGATGATTAAAAATGGTGAAAGCATAGAAGCAATGGTAAACATTTACAAATCTCCTTATATTTACTAGAAAAAAAAGGTTTATTTCAATAATTACTTGAAAAACTTTAAGCTGTTTATTTAATTTACAAGATCGGAAGGCTGCATTTATTATTATTTTTATTAATGGGTAACTAATGTATATAATCTTATTACATAATATTTCAAATTATAGAATTATTTTTCCTATTGTATAATTATTTATATGATCAAATTGAATGTATTATATAGAATTAAAAACCTATCTATCTATCTATCTACTCTATCTATCTATCAGATTTTCTATCTATCTATCTATCTATCAACTAATCTATCTGTCTATCTATCTATCTATCGTTCTATCGTTCTATCGTTCTATCTATCTATCGTTCTATCTATCTATCTATCCTATCTATCTATCTATCTATCTATCTATCTATCTATCTATCTATCTATCTGTCTATCTATGTATGTATCTATCTATCTATCCAATCTATCTATCTATCGTTCTATCTATCTATTTATCTATCTATCTGTTTGTCTGTCTATCTATCTATCTATCATTTGTCTATCTATCTATATCTGTCTGTCTGTTCTGTCTGTCTGTCTTTCTGTCTGTCATCTATCTATCTATCTATAATCTGACAATCTATCCATGTATCTATCTATCTATATATCTATCAATCTATCTATCTATCTATCTATCGTTCTATCGATCTATCTATCACATTCTATCGTTCTATTGTTCTATCTATCATCTATCTATCTATCAATCATCTATCTATCTATCTATCTATCTATCCTATCTATCTATCTATCTGTCTGTCTAAATACTATCTGTCTGTCTATCTATCTATCTAACATCTATCTATCTATCATCTATCTATCTATCTTATCGTTCTATCGTACTGTGTATCTATCGGTCTGTCTGTCTGTCTATCTGTCTATCTATCTATCTTTCTTTCTTTTTATCTATCTATCTATCTATCTATCCAGCTATCCATCTATCCATCTATCCATCGTCTATCTGTCTATCTATCTATCTATCTATCTATATATCTATCTATCTATCTATCTATCTACGTCTGTCTGTCTGTCTGTCTGTCTAACATATATCTATCTATCTATCTATCTATATATCCATCTATCTATCTATCTATCTGTCTATAATCTATCTGTCTGTCTCTCTATCTATCTATCTATCATCTATCTATCTATTATCTATCTATCTATCGATCTATCTGTTCTGTCTATCTATCTATCGTTCTATCTACCTACCTACCTGCCTATCTATCTATCTATCTACTTATCTATCTATCTATCTATCTATCTATTTCTATCTATCTATCTATCTATCTATCTATCTATATATCTATGTATCATCTGACTATTTATATCTATCTATATATCTATCTATCTATCATCTATCTATCTATTATCTATCTATCTATCTTCTATATTCTATCGTTCTATCTATCTATCATTCTGTCTCTCTATCTATCTATCTATCAAATGACTATCTGACTATCTATCTATCTATCATCTATCAACTATCTATCTATCCATCATCTATCTAACTATCTATCTATCTATCGTTCTATCGTTCTATCTATCTATCGTTCTATCTATCTATTTATCTATCATCTATCTATCATCTATCCATCTATCTATCGTTCTATCTATCGTTCTGTCGTTCTATCTATCTATCATTCTGTCTCTCTATCTATCTATCTATCAAATGACTATCTGACTATCTATCTATCTATCATCTATCTATATATCTATCTATCTATCTAGCTATCTATCTATCTATCTATCTATCTATCTATCGATCGTCTATCGGTCTCTCGGTCTATTATCTATCTATCTATCTATCTATTATCTATCTATCTATCTATCATCTAATCTATCTATTCGTTCTATCTATCTATCTATCTATCTATCTATCTATTATCTATCTATCTATCATCTATCGTCATCTATCTATCTATCTATCTATCTATTATCTATCTGTCTATCCTATCTAATCATCTATCTATCTATCTATCTATCTATCATCTATCTATTATCTATCTATCTATCTATCTATCTATCTAGTCTATCGTTCTATATATCTATCATTCTATCTCTCTATCTATATATCTATCGATCTATCTATCTATCTATCTATCTATCTATCTATCTATCGTTCTATCGTTCTATCTACTCTATCTATCTATCTATCTATCATCTTCTATTCGTTCGATCGTTCTATCTATCTATCTATCATCTATCATATCTATCATCTGACTATTTCTATGTATCTATCTATCTATCATCTATCTATCTATCTATATATCTGTATATCTATCTATCTATCTATCTGTTGTCTGTCTATCTATCTATCTATCCATCCATCCTATTCCTCGAGTGGTTTATCTGTCTGTCTATCTATCTATCTATCTATCGATCGATCTATCTATCTATCTATCTATAATCCATCTATCCATCCATCTATCCATCTATCCATCTATCCATCTATCCATCATCCATCCATCATCCATCCATCATCGTTCTGTAGATCGTTTCATATATATCCATCTTCGTGTATCTATCCATCTATTAGTTCTATCACTATCTATCTATCTATCTACTATCATCTATCTATCATATGTCTATCTGCTCTATCTATCTATATATCTATATTCTCTATCAGCGTCTCTATCTGTTCTATCGTTCTATCTATCAATCTATCAATCTATCGTTCTATCTATCTATCTATATATCTATAATATTTGCTATATAGGTATGTAATGTTATTCTATTTTCTTATTTTTCAAATTCCTTTTAAATCTATCTAGTCTATCTATCTATCTAGCTATCGTTTATATGTTTCTATCGTTCTATCCTATCTAGCATTTGTCTATCTATCTATCTATCTGGCTGTACTGTCTGTAGTCTGTCTGTCTGGCTGTCTATCGTTCTATCATCTATCATCTATCCATCGTTTATCTGTCTATTTCTTAATATTCTATAATCTATCTACTTCTATCTATCTATCTATCTATCGTTCTATATATCTATCGTTCTATCTATCTATCTATCTATCTATTTGTCTGTCTATCTGTCTGTCTATCTGTATGTCTGTCTATCTGTCTGTCTGTCTGTATTTCTATCTATCTATCTATCTATCGATATATCTATCTATCTATCTGTCGGTCTATCATCCATCTATCTATCTATCTATCGTCGAATCTATCTATCTATCTATCTATCTATCGGTCGTTCTGTTCTATCGATCTATCGTTCTATCTATCATTTTCTATTCTAAATTTTTCTTAATTTCTATCTATCTATCTATCTATCTATCTATCTATCGTTCTATTTATCGTTCTATCTATTGTTCTATCGTTCTATCTATCATCGTTCTATCATTCTATCATTCTATCTATCGTTCTATCGTCTATCTATCTATCATCTGTCTCTCTATCTATCTATCTATCTATCTATCTTATATCTATCTATCTATCTATCTTCTATCATCTATCTATCTATCTATCATCTACCTTAAAAATTTCTATCTATCTATCTGTTTATCTATCTATCTATCATTCTATCTAGCTATCTATCATCTATCTATCTATCATACATCCATCTTTCTATCGTTTTCTATCGTTCTATCTAGCTATCATTCGTCTCTCTATCCTAATCTATCTATTGTATCTTCTATGTATCATTATTATCTATTATCTATGTATCTATATATCTATCTATCTATCTATCTATTATTCTATCTATCTATTTGATATCTATGTATTTTATCTATCTGTATGTCTGTCTCTGTCTATCGTTCTATCATCTATCATCTTTGTTCTACTATCCTATCTATCTATTATCTATCTATTTATCTATCTAGCTATCTATCTATCTATCTATCTATGTTGTATCTATCTATCTATCTATCTATCTTATCTATCTATCTAATCATCTATCTATCTATCTATCTATCTATCCATCTATCCATCTATCCATATATCATCTATCTATCTATCATCTATCTATCGATCTATCTATCTATTTATCTATCTATATATCTATCTATCTATCTTTCTATCGTTCTATCGTTCTATCTATCGATCTATCTATCTATCTATCTATCTATCTGTATGTATGTCTGTCTGTCTGTCTATGTTTGTCTGTCTGTCTATCTGTCTATCTATATCTATCTATCTATCTGTCTGTTTTTCTATCTATCTGTCTGTCTGTCTGTCATATATCTATCTATCTATCTATCTATAGTTCTATCTATCTATTATAATTCTATCTATCTCTCTATCTATCTATCTGTCTGTCTGTCTATCGAATCTATCTATCCATCTATCCATCGGTCTGATTCTATCTATCTATCGATCCATCTATCTATCTATCTATCTATCTCATATATTATTATCTATATATCTAATCTATCTATCATTCTGGTCTCTCTCATCTATCTATTATCTATCTAATATCTATCTATCTTATCGATTATCATATCTATCTATCTATCATTCTGACTATCTATGTATCTATCTAATTAGCTATCTAGCTATCTATCTATCTATCTATCTATCTGTCTGTCTGTATGTCTGTCTATCTTCATTATTCTATCTATCGTTCTATCGTTCTATCGTTCTATCTGATTCTATCGATCTATCTATCTATCTATCTATCTATCTATCTATCTTATCTTCTGAATCTATCTATCTGTCTATCTATCTATCTATCGTTCTATCTATCTATATATCTATCCATCTATCATATATCTATCTATCTATCGTTCATCGTTCTATCTGTATATCTATCTATCCTATTCTAATATCTATCTATCTATCTATCTATCGTTCTATCTATCGTTCTATCTATTGTTCTATCATTCTATCATTCTATCTATCTATCTATCTATCGATCTATCTATCTATCTATCTATCTATATATATATCTATCTATCTATCTATCGTTCTATCATCTATCAATCTATCTATATATCTGTCTGTCTATCATCTATCTGTCTGTCTTCTGTCTGTCTGTCTGTCTGTCTGTCGGTCTGTCTGTCTGTCTGTCTGTCTGTCTATTCTATATAAGGTCTATCTATCTATCTATCTGTCTATCTGTCTGTTTCTGTCTATCTATCTATCTATCCATCTACCATAGTTCTATCTTGATCTATCTATCTATCTATCCATCTATATATCATCTATCCATCCATCCATCCATCTATCCATCCAATACATCTATCCATCTGTCTATTAGCTAGCTATACTATCGATCTATCTATCTATCTATCTATCTATCTATTATCTATCTATTATCTGACTATTTCTGTCTATCTATCTATTTATCTATCTGTATGTCTGTCTGTCTGTCTGTCTGTCTGGTCTGTCTGTCTGTCTGTCCGTCTATCCATCTATCAATCTATCAATCTATCCATCTATCATCTATCTATCAATCTATCTATCGGTTATATCGTTCTATCGTTCTATCTATCGTTCTTTTTGTTCTTTCGTTCTATCGTTCTATCGTTCTATCTGATATCTATCTATCTATCAGCTATCTATATATCTATCTTCTGTCTATCTATCTAATCTGTCTATCTGTCTATCTGTTATCTGTCTATCTGTCTATCTATCTATCGATCTGTCTGTCTGTCTGTCTGTCTGTCGGTCGGTCTGTCCGTCTATCCATCTATCCATCTATCCATCGTTCTATCTGTCTATCTATCTATCGTTCTATCGTTCTATCTTTCTATCTATCATTCTATCTATCTATCATCTATCGTCTATCGTTCTATCTATCTATCATTTTATCTATCTATCTATCTGTCTATCTAATCTATATATCTATCTATCTCTCTATCTATCTATCAGCTATCTATCTATCTATCTACTGTATCTATCTGTCTGTCTGTCTGTCTGCTGTCTGTCTGTCTGTCTTATGTCCGTTCATCCATCTATCCATCATCCATCGTTCTATGTTCTATCTTCATTGCTATCTATCTATCTATTGCATTATGAACATTATGTATTACATAATATTACATAATATTGCCTAATATATATCTATTATATATATATCTACAACATTTTATTGCATAAAAATTCTAAGTGACAATTACTTTTGGGATCATAAAAATGATCAAAGTTGTGTATTTTATATACAGTATAACAAACTGTGTGTACATGTATATACACACACACACGACACATATATAGTTCCATAATTATGTATATAACTTATATAATATACCATTTTTAATTTTAATACCGTTTGCTGTTTTGCTGTTGCTGTGTTGTTAAAATAGGTATTGAGTGTTGTGAAATTTCTCAGGTAATATAATGTAGCTGTATTCATGAGCATGTTTTATGTCAGCTGCCCGTTCACAGACTGAGGCGATCACATTCAGTCGCTCCGCTCCAGCAGACCTTCACAGAAGTTAGTTGAAAGCCTCGAATGTGAAAACGACTTTCAAAACAACCGAAGGGATTTAATTACACATACCTGGACAACTTACAGCATGGAAAATCCCTGAGCGCTCTCTGCCCACGCCTGCGTCCGTCCGACCCACCGACTGACCGACTCCGGCCTGCAGAAGTCATAATAAAACTAATAATGACGACGGGTAACCAGTCCTGTTACTGTCTGAACTGTCGCTTATTTACCGCGGTCTCCCGCTCAGGTACCGCAATTATTGTAGGCACAGGTTTGGAGATGTTTGCAAAGCGATAATACTGGTTTGAGGCTCCTGACGGCATCTTAATGGTGGAGATACCCTGCCTGGTGTATGAAAGTGTACTCAAATCTTGTGTACTGTAAATTAACCATGTTTTTTTTTGTAGTAAAAGCAGGCCGGTTCTACGGGGGTGCTAAGCACCCTCAGTTAAAGCTGTAATAATGGCATGTCATTGCAGATTTGGCAAACTATCCAGTGCGCTCTGGGAGATCGGTTTCTATTTCAATCGTGTTTTTGCAGCGTTGAGCAGTATAGCCAATCACAGGCATATCTGTTGATTTCTTAAACCCAACAGCCAATCAGAGGCGTTTAAGTTAGAATCCACTCACCTCTCAAATTGTCCGTTTTTGTTCAGGTGTTGCGTTCAGCAGGAATCATCTCATTATAACAGTGTAGACGCGATGTAAATAAGAGATTTGTTGTGCAGCATAGAGAACTTGATTGATTATAATGTATCTTTGTGAGATCGCGATGAACTAAGATGAGTGACAGCTACTTGATTATAAACGGAACACTCTTTGTGCCATAGAGCTGCTCGATTCTGGATAAATAGAGATCACGATTCTCCCACGATTCTGAACTAAACAAAATGAATGTGTGACAAAATATTAATTGCTGCAGTCTATTTAAAAGTGTTTAATTTATTTGAATGAATTATTAAACATTTTAATATATGTATTTTAAATATATTTAATACACCAATTTTTAATATTAAAATTATGAAAAAGTGGTTTGCATGAATGATTCAATGACTCATAAATACTTCACTTGTTTCATTACTGGATGAATCTGTGTTTTTGAACAAATCTCTTGAATGAATGATTCAATGACAAATAACTTTTTACAGTCACTTGTCGCCACCTAGTGGAGAAACGATGCATCGACACAAACGTTATTTGAAGCGCTTCCATAGACATCAATGTTTATATCCGAACTATAAGCTTTCCTCCCAGTATTTCTGTGATAACATGAATGACTGTAAGACAGAAATAATGCTGTGTAGTTGAAAAGAAGCTGTTTCTGTCTTCTCTCTGTGTCACGCAGATTTGAGTGTTCTGGTATGACTTTTTTTCAAGGGTTTAATAGACACGGGCGAATCGTCATTTAGAAATCAGATCACGTGTGTTTGAATTGAGTTTGCGATCTTTTAGCGATTAATCGCGCAGCTCTAGTTTCCATCCACCTATCTTGATGCGCATTTTGGAATAGCGCATAAAAAACGCTGGATGCAAACGCCAAGATGTGTATTAATTCTATAAATGTGCATAAAAACTTAGTAGGATAAACTTTTTTTTCTGATACGTAAAAATGCACATAAACTACGATGGAAACACATTTACCGAATAAATTCCACCATGCGCATCAAAAAAGTCATGTGACTTTGCGCAAGGGAACGGGATAACTTGACTAACCAGCGGGGACCGGTCTTGTTGCACAGCATCTGAAATTTAGTTGTTTTTGTCGTTCTGAAAGGCCTGAGCAAAGTCTGTCGTCAAAGTATTTCTGTATAATTGTCTTTTTACAATTGTCTTTATATAATAATTTCTTAGTTTATCAGGAAGTGACGATTTTGTTCTCTTTGACTTGTTGGATGGAAACGGTCCTTTTCGCAAATGTTTTATGCGATATTCCAGTTTTGCACATTAAATTTGGATGGAAACATAGCTATGCAGTCAACCCGCTAGATGGCGCTGTCAACAACAACAATAACAAAGCGCAACAGAAGGCGACGTTCATTTTTCTCGGTGCAGCGGCAGCAGTGCAAACGAATAGAGGAGCATTCGTAAGCATTTAGTGGAATTCTCTCTTAAATTTAGCTGTTGTGTTATATAAATAAAGAATTATATTATTAAGTTTTTGTATTTTTAGATTAATTTGTGATTTGAGCCTTGTCCTGTGTGATCAACCTCACTGCTGTGTTAGGAAATCAGACTCTGTTACATTAATTTCCAATGGATCTGACATTATGTAAATATAATGAGATGAGAAACTGAGATGAATGCGCTCAAAACAATTTGTTTATCAGCAATCAAGTCACGGTTAAACTCAAAAGACATAGGTAACGATGTGTGTGCATGATGGAGCGCATCAGAAACGAGCGCAATTTATTAATATATATTATATTTGTTGCTGAACTTCACATTTACCTTAAATGTCTTTTTAGCACATTAAATATAATGAGTCCCTTGCATTTACAGAAAAAAATGAATGTCAGCAATATGTTCAGAACATTTACATTTTTGGCACACAATGTAGAGCATGCAACTATCCACCTTATTTTTCCCGCATTTGTAAATATTATGTGCGAGGCTTCCGGCATCATCCGCTTCAAGCTATTTATAGCTCCTTTTGCTGCTTGATATTGCAAATCGGTGTGTCTTACCATATTATTTGAATGTATTATCATAATTATGCACACACTGGTTTGTAGTGCAAACAGTTTTACCGTTTAGTGCACGTTGTTATTCTTTTCTTTATTTCCCTACAGTGGCTAATGAACCGGAAGTCTCGTCCATTCACAGAAAACGGCTTACTTCCGTATTGAAAAATAAGGTGGATAGATTTTAAAATATTTGTTCTTTAATAAATTAGCCCAGGGTGTGTAACATAGGTATTATAGTTCAAATGTTTTAGTTTTTTTTTTTTAAGTTAAGGCAAACCGTTCAAGTATTTGTTAACAAATAGTAGATTATTCTTGTGGAAATGTTTAATAGCACATTAAGGGTAGCCTATTTCAATACCGAGCTGTATCAAAACATACAACTGTGGATCTCCACACTGGTTTAGTTAGCTGGCTAGTACAGCACAGTCATGGATACTTAAAAAACACAGCTGGTCCACTTCACCACCCTCAACCTGTCAGCCTCTGTTCAATAATGTTAAAAATGCATTTTCCACTGTTAATCTCAGACACGTGTGGGAGGGAAACACTCACTCTCTTTATGAGTTTCTGCTCTGGCACCTCCAGTAGCCGCCCTCACAGAATTTCCAACCTCGCTTTGTTTTTCCTGTAACTCTCTCCCCAGACCGTTTTTCATTTATTTACCATGACACCGTGTTCGTTAGACTCAACGAGGCTTTTCTGCCCAGGCCTCTGCTGCTTTCAGGGGCATTTGGGTTTCTGAGAACGCTAACTTTTCCCGAGCCGAGCGACACCGAAGCTCTTCAATAACGCGCTTCAAAGACTCTGCAAATCCCCCACGGGTCGAGTGTCAGATGGGTGAAGGCCAACGGGACGGTCAGTAAAACAAAACCTGACAAGAAGAGTCTTCAGATGACCTGAAGACAGCGACTACGATCTGTGACGGACATCAGATACCCAGAGAGAGTGAAATCAATCACGCTTTTGGCTCAGACTGTGAGAGAGTCGTTAAAATGATGCATTGTCTAAATCAAACGGCGGGTTACTTGAATGATTAGTTGACTAATCGCTCTTAAAGGAATAGTTTACCCAAAAATGAACATTTTCAGGCCATCCCAGATCAGGATGAGTTTGTTTCTTCATCAGGTTTGGAGAAATGCAGCATTGCATCAGTGTCTCACTGCAAGTGAATGGGTGCCGTCAGAATGAGAGTCCAAACAGCTGATAAAAAACATCAAAACAATCCACAAGTAATCCAGCCTCATCAGTTAACATCTGGAGAAGACAAAAGCTGAAACTAATCCAGCATTAAGACACTTTTAACTTCAAGCAATTGCTTCCGGCTGAAATACGAGTTAAATACATTACTTTTTTGTTAACTTGTTTTACAGTGAAATATTATAATAGAAATATTTGGTAACACGTTACTTGAAGCCTTTATTTGAATGCATTATAAAAGTAGTTTTAATGTGCAATCTCATGAATAATTGTAACACTATGCATTTTAAATTCGGTGTAATAATTTACAGCAAGATGTAATGTATCAAACAAGCACATCTGAATAATTTAATGCAGCATAGAATGCTCTTTAATAATTTGTAATGCATTATACATAAAGGCTTTAAGTAAAGTGTTACCAAATATTTCTTCATATTTGATAATGATATTAAGATTTACAGAAGGAGACAGGTCTGGTGGCTTGTGTGTTCAGCGCTCATCTTTGTTTTTAGGAGCGGTGTGATCGTAATCCAGAGCAGCTGCTGCTTTGTAAACACAATTAACCCTGGTAATCGGTGAGTGTTGGTTTTGTGTTTTGACTCTCAGTGTGCAGCGGTTGCTCATGATGCCTCTGCGTTTGTGTTTCTCTCTTTATTGTTGAGGAGAGACTTTAATATGATGAAGTGGAGGTGGAATAAAACTCTGACTGGGTGTTTGATTGCGGAGGATACAGTTCACACACAAAAGCTCGATCTGTGTGTGTGGTGTGAGAGATGAGTGGAGTGTGAGTTGCGTGTGGTGTGAGAGAGTGTGAGGTGAGAGAGTGTGCGTGTGTGGGGGAGAGTGTGAGTGAGAGGTGTGCGTGGTGTGTGGATTGCGTGTGCTGTGTTGCTGAGGAGAGTGTCGGGTTGTGTGTGTTGTGAGAGAGAAGAGGGTGAGTTGCGTGTTTGTGTGTGTGTGTGTGTGTGAGAGAGTGTGCGTGTGTGTGAGAGAGTGTGCGTGAGAGATGTATGTGCGGGTGTGTGTGAGCGGAGGTGTGCGGTTGGTGTGTGAGGCGAGGAGTGTGAGTTGCGTTGTGTGTCGAGAGAGGGTGCGGGAGAGAGGGTGACGTGGTTTGGTCGAGAGAGAGGTGTGCGTGGGTGTGTGAGAGAGTGTGCGTGCGGAGATGTGGTGTGTGTGTGAGAGAGGTGTGCGTGTGTGTGAGAGAGTGCGTGTGTGTGTGTGTGAGAGAGCGTGCGTGAGTGTGTGTGTGTGAGTAAGTGAGAGAAAGAGTGAGAGTGTGTGTGTGTGTGTGAGAGTGTGCGTGAGAGAGTGTGCGTGGGTGTGAGAGTGAGTGTGTGTGTCTGGGTGTGTGTGTGGGTGTGTGTGTGTGTGTGGTTTGTGGGGTGTGTGTGTGAGAGAGAGAGAGAGAGTGGTGTTGTGGGGGAGAGTGTGCCTTGTGTGGTGTGAGAGGCGTGCGTGTGTGTGAGAGAGGTGTGCGGGTGTGAGAGGTGTGCGGGTGTGTGTGTGGACGAGAGCGGCGTGTGTGTGAGCGCGTGTGCGTGAGAGAGCGTGGTGTGTGTGTGTGTTGGGTGAGATGTGGGGAGAGAGTGTGCGTGTGTGGTGAGAGCGGTGGTGTGTGTGTGTGAGAGACGTGAGGTGGGTGAGAGAGTGTAGGTAGTGTGAGTGATTGAGAGAGTGGTGCTGTGTAGTGTGTGTGTGTGTGGAGTGTGCGTGAGAGAGTGTGCGTGTGTGCGTGTGAGAGAGAGAGTGTGGGTGTGGGTGTGTGTAGTGTGTGTGTGGAGAGGAGAGAGAGAGAGTCGTGTGTGTGTGGAGGAGAGCGTTGGTGAGAGTCGTGTGTGCAGTGTGTGTGTGAGAGAGTGTGTGTGAATGTGTGCGTGTGTGTGTGTGTGTGAGAGTGTGTGTGTGTGAGAGAGTGCGTGTGTGTGTGAGAGTGTGCGTGTGTTTGTGTGTGTGTGTGTGTGAGTGTGTTTTTGTGAGAGTGTGTGTGAGAGAGTGTTTGTGTGTTTGTGTGTGTGTGTTTTTTGTGTGTGTGGGTGTGTGTGTGAGTGGGTGTGTGTGTGTTTGTGTGAGTGAGTGAGTGTGTGAGAGAGTGTGTGAGAGAGAGTGTGTGTGTGTGGAGAGGAGTGTGTGGTTGAGAGTGTGTGTGTGCGTGGGTGTATGCGTGGGTGTGCCCCGCTGTGGTGGTGGTGTTGTGTGAGCGAGAGAGAGGAGAAGAGTGTGTGTGTGTGTGTTGAGAGAGAGTGTGAGAGAGTGTGTGTTAGAGAGAGAGAGAGAGGTGTGTGCGTGAGTGTGCGAGAGTGTGCTGGGGGAGGAGTGTGTGAGAGAGTGCGTGTGTGTGTGAGAGAGTGTGTGTGTGTGTGTGTGCGAGTGTGTGTGAGAGAGTGTGTGTTGAGAGAGTGTGTGTGGAGGTGTGTGTGCGTGTGTGTGGGTAGGCGTGCGTGTGCGTGTGTGTGTGAGAGAGCGAGAGAGTGTGTTGTTGTGTGTGTGTGTGTCGGTGGTGTGAGAGCGGATGGAGAGTGTGTGTGTGTGGCGTTTGTGTGTGGTGGGTGTGTGTGTATGAGTGTGTGTGTGTGAGTGTGTGTGCGTGTAGGAGGTGTGTGGTGTGTGTGTGTGAGAGAGAGAGACAGAGAGAGAGAGTGTGTGTGTGTGTGTGAGTGTGAAACCTATGATGCTTTGAAAACCTCAAAAATAATAAATTACACTAAATACAGCTAATACTGTATTTTATTAAAAAAAATACAGTAAAAAAAAAAAATTTCAAAAATTATTTTCATCCTTAATCCTAATCTGTATTTTTTAAAATTGTTAAATTATTTTAGCATTGCTGAGTATTTATTTCACTTTAAAAATGTACATACATTTCATACCTAATATGAACAGTTGAATGTATTTTTTGTAGTAATTCATTGATATTAATCTCAGTGAATTGAGCTAAACTGATTCACTAAAACAAACTCTCTGAATGAACCAGATTTCTCCACACATTGTCACACTACACCACTACTTTATGCTCAGCTATTACAGTGACTATTTTTAGTTAATTGGCGCCTAAACTGGTTGAGACGGAGCTGGGTGAACAGTGGTCAGGTTTATGTGTGAAGTGCAGCTGATTTTAGCAGATGAGGAGGAATCATGATGGGACCGGTCCAGGAGTCGGGACGGATGCGGTTGTCGTGATACGTGTCGGGCGTTCAGGGTTCATTGGCTTTGGTTTTTCTGTCTCTGTCCGTCTCATTCAGGACCAGGTTCCTTGTTCTTTGATCCTGATGGATTCCCTTTGACATAAGAATAATATTTCAGTCCCGCTCTGATCTGCGAGGTGTGACGGCGCGGTGGAAAATTACCTCTTCGGTTTGAAATCCATCCAGATTGTAATTTTCAATTTAGGATATTGTTCCGTCACGATTGTTGTCTGAGTGTCGAGCGCTTTATGAGCTCGGTGTCATGAAGTCTTGCTGAAATAATCACAGTTCTGCTCTTATTATACGTGTAACGAATATTTCAGTCAGGTTCTAATCCCAAAATATATTGTGGGTCTGAAATATAATGTTTGCAGTTCTATATATTAAAATCCAACTAGTCATGCATAGTTATTAGAGTTTATTTATTTATTTAAGGTTCTTTATATTTATATATTGTCATGTATTATTTATAATAAAATGTTTTATGGTACAGATTAATAAAATATTTTATTCATATAATGTAATAATTAATGTGTGTAAATACAGTAAAATATAAAAATAAGCTAAGATTAAGATAAAACGACTCATGTGACGTATATGTATACAGGAAGATTACAGTTTATATTTTATTCTTTTATTTTATATATAAAATAAAACTTATTGATATTCTTATGTGAAGCCATATATGGAGATTGATTACACACCACAACAAACGCACTCACACACCACACACACACACACACACTCCTCCACCCCACACACACCCACCCCCACCACAACCACACCACACATCACTCACTCACACACTCTCTCAACCACACACAACCCACACACACACACTCTCTCTCACACCACACACACTCACTACACACACACTCTCGCTCTCACCTCTCTCACACACAACACACACACCCACAACACACACACACAAACACACACAAACAAACACTCATCACTCACACACTCACTCTCTCACACTCACTCTTACTCACACACTCACACACACACACCCACACTCTCACACACACACTCACTCACTCACCCACACTCTATCTACACACCCCCCACACCCCCCCCTCTCTCTCCTGCCCCACACACACACACACACACACACACTCTCTCCCACACACACCTACACACACACTCTCTCTCACACAACACACACACACACACACAACACACACACACACTAACTACACAACACACAACACACACTCACACACACACCACACTCTCTCACACACACACACACACACACACACTCACACACTCACCAACACACACATCTCTCTCTCACACACACACCACACACTTCTCTCTCTCACACACACCCACAGCTAACTCACAACAACACACTCTATCTCACCACACACACACACACTCTCACACACACACACACACACACATCTTCCACACAAATGCACACAACACTACACACACACACACACCAAAACAAACCACACACCCACCACACACATTAACCTAAAACTAAATCATCCATTATATAAGGCTGTGTGGCAAGTCTCACCATAAACCCATGTGTTGTATGTCAGTTTGTATTTACTTTATTATAGGATACAGGTCCTATCAAACTCTATAGTATTATTTCCAGAAACAAAGTCACTGTGTTTTACAGATTTTACAGCAAGGTACTATGTCTCTGGGTCCATGTCTTCATGATTTCTCTGAGAAGACGTGACGGGACTGTGTTTAATATGCTGTACAGTTTGTGCATGCTTCAGAATTTGTCCAAATGAAGTATGCACTTCCCAGTTCTTCCTCTCTGAATCTCTGTGTGTTTACGAGGGTTCAAACCTCTCTGAATGAGGCGCTGTAGCTACCTATCACTCGATTAAATAATATAATTATTAAACCATATTTATGAATGATGTATCCTGTCAGTCATTAACACCCGGGACTTGTCGTGTCTTGTGGTTGGGCTGACGTAATTTTGAAATATAAACTAAATACCTTTCTATAAATAAAATATAAAATAAATTCATTATTGTACTATTAATGATTTAATAGTAAAAAAATTTAATAAAAACAAATAATAATTAAGCCTTCACAACAAGATATCTTTTGCATTACAGTTTTCAGAATTAGGTTGGAAAATATTTATATTTGTCATGAAAATTAATTTAAATAGGCTTTATTTTCTTTAATATTTAAAAATATAATGTTTATACTGTGATTTTTACTACAGCTACCTCTCAGTCGTAACAACATTTACAATATTGTTTTTGTAATGAAATCACATTTATATGGCATAACAATAAACACTACCATAAATAATATATCAATCATGTAATAAATACAATACTTTTTTTCACGACAAGATTTCTTTTGCATTAAAGTATTGAGAATTGGCATGGAAAATTTTTATATTTGTCATGAAAATTATGTCACAATGCTATAAATAGGTTTGTGAAAATATATTTTCATGATAAATAGTAATATTTGATAATTAAGCAAAATAAATAATAATGTATACTGTAGTCAGATGATTCTTCATGTTCCTAAAACTAGACCAAATGAAAAAGGTGATAGGGCTTTCTCAGTGGAAACCTCTTCCAATGCACATTAAATCTTCCCCATGCATCTGTGGATGCTTTTAAGTCTAGATTGAAATCGTATCGTTTTAGTACAGCTTTTAGTATTGATTAGTGTGATCGGGATTTAATTTTTAATGTTTAATTTGGTTTGTTTGTGTGACTTATGTTCTGTAATGATGCTGGAAAGCGCTTTGGTCAACGGCAGTTGTTTTAAATGTGCAATAGAAATAACATTTGTATTGTATTGTATTGTAGATATCTGTCAGCTGCAGCACCTTTGGTCTGTTGACTGATTATAGTATATAGTTACAGTATATAATACTACAATAATATAATACTTTCTCACAACACAATTTTTGCATTACATGATCGAGAATTAGAGTGTAAATGTTTATATGTCACCATGCAAAAAAAAAGTTATTCAATTTTTTTCAAATGTAATATCTCTAAAATGATTTGTAGCGTATAGCTGCTGTACCTGTCAGTGGTGACACCTGTGGTGTCGGAGCTGATAGCGCGTGAATGAAGGGGATTTGGCGGTAATCCTCACTGAACGGATCGGGTTTCCGCTCACACCTGAGCCGCAGCGCACCTGAGCACACAAAAGCCTGTTATATCACAGTCCCAGAACAATTACAATCACTTACACCACCGAACACGATACACGATAGTGCGCTAATCGCCTCCGCTGCTCAAGCGTGCCGTGTCGGGTTGCGAATCGGGAAGGCAGATCGTGGGATTGTGCGGGTGTGTGTGTGGTGTGTGTGTGCGTGAGTGTGTGGGTGGGGTGTGTGTGTGTGTTTGTGTGTGTGTTATTGTTGTGTGTGAGTGTGTGAGTGTGTGTGTGTGTGTGAGAGTGTGAGTGTGAGTGTGTGTGTGTGTGTGTGTGTGTGTGTGTGAGTGTGTGTGTGAGTGTGTTTTAGTCGCAGAAGCAGTGCTGGAATGCGGCGTCTCCCGCAGCAGGCCGTGAATCTGTGCAGTAACATGAGCCGCAGAATAACACTCAAAAATGTGTTTATGTGACGCTCGTGTGTTTGGGTTCAGCACACGCTCTTAAACACACACACTCCGCACACACACAAAACACTCCTGCTCACGTCACACACATACTCATGCCACACAACAAACCACCACACCACACACACCCCACCTCCTCACTCACGCACACACACCACTCACGCACTACACACTCCTTCCCGCACACAACACTCTCACCACACAAACAAACACTCACGCACGACACCTCACTCACGCACACACACTCATTCCTCACACCTCACGCACACACAACACTCACAACACACACAATCTCATGCCCACACACACTCACAGCACAATCACGCCACCATCACCCTCACTCACGCACAAACTCACTCCCTCACGCCACGCACACTCACTCTCACCCACCACTATTCACTTCTCACACACACACGCTCACCGCACAACACAACCTCACAGCACACACACACAACTCACACACACATACACCGGCAACTCACAAACACAAACACACACACTCACTCACTGACGCACACACACACTCACTCACTAACACGCACACACACAAAAACACTCACGCACACAAACACTCATGCACACACACACAGTGCCACACACCTCCGCGCTCTTCAACTCTCACACTCCCACACACCGCACGCACACACACCCACAGACATACTACTCATCACACACTGCTCACTCACCCACTCATTCACTTCACACCCGCGCTCACGGACCGAGCACACACACACACACTCACCTTGCACTCACACACCCACAAGCGCTCCGCACTCACCACTCGACACACACACACGCGCGATCACCCTCACGCACACACAACACACACCCATCACTCACCTCACTAACACACACTCACTAACTCTCCCCACGCTCACTCCCAGACCAGATACACACTCACCACACACACCACCCCACACACCCCACGAACTCTCACACTCACGCACCCAAACACTCAGCACACACACACAACAACACACACACTCCACTCCTCAGACCCACAAACCATGCACTCACACTCCAAATTCACACACACACACACACCACACTCTCACACACACACACTTCCGCACACCACACTCATGCCACCACAACCACACACAACTCACAGCACCAACTCCCCAACTCTCACCACACGCACACCACTACAACACCACTGCACTCACGCCCTCACAACAATCACCACACACACCCAACACACCCCCCCCCTGCACTCCCGCCACTCACCAACCACTCACACACACACAAACACACTGCACTCACGCACTCACACTCCACAAACTCACTCCACACACACCCCCACACACACACACACAGTATTTATTCTACAGTATTGTAGAAATATAGTTTTACAATTTTTGTTTCCAGAAAATAATGTCACCGTAGCAACAAGGTCTTATAATAATTTTTTTTTTTTGATTTTGGTTTTAATTGTTTATGATGTTATAATGTTGAACTTGTTCAATAAATTGTTTTATTGGTAAAAACACAAAATTAAGCAAATTAACATGCATATATTTAGTACTATTAAAAAAGTTTTTTAAATATATATTTGTATGTATCTTTATAGAATTTCTATATATTTCCATACAAATATGTATATATGTCTTTATATTTATTTTAAAAAAAGCAAAATATAAGCATATACTGTATGTTTCTTCAGAGATGAAATGGGTTTTCCCTCTCACAGATATGCTGCAGATCCTTGAGGTCAGTGTGCTGTTTGTAGGTTGTTTGAAGCAGTTCATTATGGTTTGACATCAGTGTCGTATGCAGGTCCGTGTTAAGTGCTGTGATGTGATGTATGTTGGTGTCATCGCACAGGTTTAGCTGAGGATTTCCTTTTGTTTGAAAGCATCTCTGCTATTCATCCAGAGGATCCTGTTACAGGTAAAGCACTGTGATGTCACGACTCTCAGGTGGGCCGCCAAAAGCAGCTTTCAGCACCTGGGCTGCATCAGGGCTGGGTGATACGGCAAAATAAATAAAATAAAATAAATAATCAAAACACGAGTCTCACTCACTGTGAAGCGGGAGCGACTTAAAGGGGACCTATTATGCAAAAATCTCTTTTATAAGGTGTTTGAACACAGTTGTGTGGCTGCAGTGTGTGAAAACAACCAGCTTGTAATGGTAAAAAAATCCAGCCATTTTTTTTATAATCCCAATAAATCATAAACCGTCTCTCAGAACTAGCGATTCCAGATTTCTCCCTCATTACACGTCGCTGACGGGAAAAAGTCCGGCCCATTTGTGACGCTCTCTGCTCTGTTAGCATAGAGACAGGCCTGAGGGAGAAGCAGCAGCCCGCCATTACTGGAGAGGTACTTAATTAAAATGACAGAAAAGAAAAAAAAAAAAAAGAGGTGCGTTTTGGCTCATACCCTAAAAGTGGCAACTTAAACAAGCTGTAAAAAAAATTATCTGTGGGGTATTTTGAGCTAAAACTTCACATACACACTCTGAGGGCATCAGAGACTTATTTTACATTTTGTAAAAAGGGGCTCCTTTAAAGCCTTTTGAGAAATAGTCTCGGGGGCTCCCTAGTGTTCGGGGCCCTGAGGCTGCATCCCATGTTGCCCATTAGGATAACGCGGCCCTGCAAATTACGATATCAATTTTATTTCGATATATACACACTGTAAAAAATGGCTGTGAATTTAATGGTAAAAGACTGTTAAAATGCTACAGTAAAAACCTGATAAATGGTTAACGGTAAGTTCCCTTTCGTGGAACT
Source organism: Sinocyclocheilus anophthalmus (assembly GCA_018155175.1). Lineage (NCBI taxonomy): Eukaryota > Metazoa > Chordata > Actinopteri > Cypriniformes > Cyprinidae > Sinocyclocheilus > Sinocyclocheilus anophthalmus. Next base: position 828 of record JADLZN010006197.1, on the reverse strand, counting down.
TCGAACTGCGTCCTCTAGGGGTCCCTATGGGGAACACCTCGTCATGACCCATGTCTGAATCATACATTGAAAAAACACCAACAACAAGTTGGCCGGCGACAGCCATGACGTCACAACCGGTGCGACTACAGTATAAATCGGCGCCGGAAGCACACATCATCACTTCACTTTCGTCTTCACTGACCGTTCTTTGAAGCGTTCATTCCAAAAAAAGTAAGACTATTTCTTTTCCTACTATGGCGAGCAAAACTAGCGGAGCGTTTAGAAAGTGTGTGCATCCGTGTCATTGCTATTTGACACCAGATGACACACACGATTTTTGTGTTGTTTGTTTGGGCGAGGAGCACGCTCGCGATGTCTTCGAGGAGGCAATCTGTGTGCATTGCGAGAGCTTTTCGCTGAAAAAGCTCCGTTTTCGTTTGTCTCTCTTCTCGAGCGGAGAGGGACAACCATCGGTTTCCCGAGGCTCGGGACCCGCCGCTGCTGAGGCACAGAGCAGAATGAGCTCGTGGGGATCGCAGGTAGATCTGGCCAATGAGTTTGAAGAGGGATTTCCCTTTCGCGATCGTCGGCTGTGGACGAGAGTGAGCCACTGGAGGATTAAGCCTCTCTCTGATATCATCTGATCCGGGGGCCAGTGCTCAGTTGGGCCCAGCCCAACAAGAGCAAGGTATGGATGTGGAGAGTGAAGAAGCCGAGTCTGAGCTTTCCCAGTCCACCTGCCCTGTGTATGGTGAGCTGCTAGAGGTAATGGATTGGGCCATGGTGAGGCTCGAATTACCGTGGAAACGAGCCGGGGAGGTGACGTCGCGAGGTCGCCTCTACGAA
>JADLZN010006196.1:31310-313536 GCA_018155175.1 Sinocyclocheilus anophthalmus | reverse complement strand
ACCCTCTCGCTCCTCCAAGCTCGGTACTGGTTGCCCAGTATGACCCAGGATGTCATCAGGTACGTCCTAGGTCTGCGCCATGTCCAAGACCCCTCGTCACCCCCCCGTAGGCAAGCTAGTGCCCCTGCCGATTTCCCCATCGACCCTGGTCTCACCTGGGAATCAATTTTGTGACTGACTTACCCAACTCATACCTGCATCTTGGTAGTCGTAGATAATTTTTCCAAAGCCTGTAAACTAATCCCCCTCCCAGGACTTCCAACCACTCTCAACACTGCAGAAAGTTTATTCACTCACGTCTTCAGAAACTTCGGAGTCCCCGAGGATGTAGTCTCTGACAGGGGACCGCAGTTTATCTCCCGCGTTTGGAGGGCATACTTCCGGCTATTAGGGGTCACGGTCAACTTATCCTCAGGCTACCATCCCCAGACAAATGGCCAGACTGAGTGGAAGATCCAGGAACTTGGACGTTACCTCCGGGCATACTGTCATGACGACCAACACAGCTGGAGCCGTTTCCTCCCTTGGGCCGAGTATGCACAAAATTCCCTGACCCAGACCAGCACCGGCTTCACGCCGTTTCAGTGCATACTCGGGTACCACCCCCCGCTCTTCCCGTGGACAGGAGAACAGTCGGAGGTGGTTCCGAGTGGTTCCGAGTGAGCGAGAGAGTGTGGAACTCAGCTTACCTCCATCTCCAACGTACAGCGCGGAGGCATAAAGCCTTCGCAGATGCTCGGCGTACTTCCACTCCCACTTACCATCCAGGAGAGAAAGTATGGCTGTCCACCCGGGATCTGCGCCTCCGCCTGCCCTGTAAGAAGCTGAGTCCCCGCTACATTGGTCCGTTCCCGATACAGAGGCAGATCAACAAAGTCACCTACGAACTCCGACTCCCACCCAGGTACCGAATTCACCCCACATTCCATGTGTCACTCCTTAAACCGCACTCTCCCTCTGCTCCAGGACCCACCAAACCCAACGAACCGCCTCCTCCAGAAATCCTTGACCAACCGTCCATCCACCTGGTCCGAGACATCCTGAACTCGCGGCGACGGGGTGGTCGGCAGGTGCTTATTATCTCTCTATACTGAGAATGTTCTGACCGATGAACGTTCGTGGGTTGGCCAGGGACACATTCTGGACCCCTTTGCTACTGTATGACTTCCATCGCACGCCATCCTGGTCGCTCCCCGCACGCCAAAGCGTGGAGGGCGGGAGGACCGCCCCTGGGGGGGCGTAATGTCAGGGATTCATTACAGTCACTGCAGTCACCAGCCCGGATAATCACCCGATCACAGTCACCTGAGTTCTGATCACCCGCACCTGCTGTCACCAATCAAGCCGCACTACAAATACACACACATCACAGTCACTCGCTGTCTGGTCTACTGTTCACTCCTATGGACTGTTCTGGACTCTCTATATGATATTCTCCTAGAAAGACTTGTCTTCTGGTTCTCCCGCGATCCTCCAATGACAACTTGGAAGCTGTTCCACGATCTCCCATGAAGCAGGCATCAGACACTCACCCTCAGAACTCCGATAAGAACCCTGGAATCATTCACTCTGTTGACACTCACCTGCCTTAACCTAACCCATTCCACTCCTCCACATCCTGTACCAATAAACCCTCCTGTCTTTCACTTACCCGTTGTGTCTGGCCTTGTCCTGTTTTACCTGTACAGACTGTAGCCATTGACTTTCATAGTATTTTTTTTCCACACTATGGAAGTCCATGGCTACCGTCAACTGTTTGGTTACTAACATTCTTCAGAATATCTTCTTTTGTGCTCAACAAAAGAAAGAAAAACATACAGGTTTGGAACAACCCTTTGATAATGATGTTGAGTAAATGATGACAGCTATTTAATTTTTGAATGAAATATTCATTTTAAAGTATTCTGAGCCTCTGCATATTTAACAGCATACCAATTCATGACAAAAGATCAAGCAATTAACACTGACAGATATGTGCTATTAGCAAGTGTCAAGAATAATTAGGTGACCCGAATGAATAGACTAATATGCTAAATGACACCAAATTAACAAAACCAATGTGATCTGATATTACAGAAAGCGACAAGGCATTAAGATACAACAGATTTAATCTTGCTCAGATGTGATTGAGCTGTCAGCATGAAAAAACCAAGGTGTGTCAATATTACTGTTAGATGGCACAATATGAGATGTGTTTGTTAATGTAAGTGTAATGTAATTTGAATTTAAAATCACACTTCCTGGTGAGGACGGCCCACATTTCAACAAAACTGCACCACCTTTCCTCTCTCATCACCTGCCCAGCCAAAGTACTGCACTTCAAGGTAACTGAGATCATATTTCAGCTGCTCACTCGGATCAATAGAAACAGTGTTCCGATTGCCCTGACACAGGTTTTCACTCCATGCAGATCCGGTGTTTCATGACTTAAGCATCCTGTCTTGATTGGAAGATAACGGTAGATGATAAACAGGAAGAAGGAATGAGCCAGGGTTAACAGTCTGACCTGTTCTGAAAAGTTTATCACAAGTTTAATCGGTATATGAAGATTATTAAATCTATTGCTCATTTTATGCTTTCATGACACTATATGTACACTATTGCACTTGAGCATCATGGTGCATCTTAAGCAATAAGTCAATAAAGCAATAATGACAGATTATAATATGCAAGTGCAGGTTATATGGTGTCTTTGTGATGCTCACAATACCTGAGCCATTACGAGAGAAGCATAACTGGGATGAGTACCATCAGAGACCTCCCATCTGAAGATAAAATCAATTAAAGACAAACTAAAAAGTGGAAGAGATGTGTATATGGATGGGGGGAAAACATTAATTGGAGTACTGATGGCACCTTACAGCAAATCTGAATGAAGAGTGAAGGTGGTTAAAAAGTTGCTGATGTGGATACAGAAAATGTCAAATACTGGAAAGGCTTTCCAAGCACTGAACCAATTCCAGTCATAACTAATTTAAGAAAGAAAGATTTCAAGAAATACAATATTTCGAAGCAAAAGGTTGTTTGGGTAAATGCAAAAATTGGTTTATATGTAAAGATATTTACACATATTTCAAAATAACCCCAAACAAAACATTTTATAAAACAGAAAATAAAAACAAAAATAAAATAATTTAAAATGCAATTTAATAAAATATATTACAGTAATGAGAATTTAGTTTTTACTTGTCATGAAAATGTCAGTCTGCAAAAAAAAAAAATCACAATGGTCCAAAAAATTCCTTTATGCAATAAATAAACAAATGCACAATAATTTGTTATTTATCATATCAACAGTTTAGTTTTATAAGCAGATATTACCCATGTATTAGAGTGTAAACAACATGAGATTTCTTTTTTTATTGCCTATAGTGGATCAGAGTGTATTGTCTGTTGTGACCACAGGCCATTTATCATACTTGCCCATTTCATGAACAATGAAGATATTCCTACTACATGAATTTTTTACTATTGTCAGGAGTTTGATTTACGATGCACTTTTGCAGTGTATTTGATCCAATTCTCAAATTCTACTTAATAATCCAGTTTCAGTGGTTAAATGGTCACTGCCACAAGATTATCAATGAATAATGACTTACAGTTCAGAATATTTCTTAGACAAAGCTACTGTATGGCTTCTGAAGACTAGGGAATATAAGTCCTTTAAAGTCCCCCTGTGGTGAAAATCAAGTTTTTATGTTGTTTATTTGTCTATGTGGTTTTTTTAATATGCTTTTAGACAAACCATGTGCCAATCCATTTATCAATACCATTGCTGAGTATTTTCTCCTTAAAAACTTTCCCAAAGGAAGTCCCAGAAACACGGTTTGAAACAGCCCTCTGTTTGCTACGTCACAAAATTCAATAACCAATCGCGTCAAGGGATCCTATCCTTAGCATATCATGAACTGTGCTGCAAAGGGTCTAGTCAGAAGGCAGCCAGGTTAATCCGGTAAGTTATATTTTTTCTGTAGATGTTTCACCAACTGTTAATATTTCCCCGATTTTCACGATGTTCAGGTGCTGTTGCACTTATTTATTTGTTATTTAGAACTGCAACTTGACTAATAACCCACGAAGGCAAGCAGTTAAAAGAGCTGGAGGAGTCAGAAGCACCTCTCCTGCATGGGCATCCGAAAGTCACACGATGATTTCATTTCCAGGGGAAAGGAGTCAAGCTGAGTGACAAGAAGAGTGGGGTGAGACAGATAAGACGATCGCGGATTATTTAGTTTCGAAACTAGATGCAAAAGCCTGTTTGGCAATATTTTGGATTTTAAAAAGCCTGTTGACTTTTGCCGTTTATCTAGGGTGATTTTGGAAGTTTTTTAAAACATTAGTTTCTTATTTAATTGTTCCACAGTGTTTGCTGATTTTTACTTTATTTAAATTGTGTCATTTATTTATTTTATTTGACATTCGTTTTGCTAATAAACGTTCTACGTTTCTTATTTATTTGGTTATATATTATACATGTTTACTTATTTCCAGTTTTGTAAACCTATTAAACTTTATGCAAGTTATTTGTTATTTGTTATTTTATATTAGGCATAGCCTGCCCTATAGCATTGTGTATTTTTATTTGTTTTGTTAATACAATTTTGATGTTTTATATATACGCTAACGTGAGTTTGACATTGTAGGCTATTTTGTTGTTGCATTCAATTGGACTTGAACAGCCGCGCTAATTCTAAAGTGAAAGTAAAATGCGCACAGCGCTTTTAAGCTATTTAAAAGAGAAGGAAAGCAAGGAAAAGAGGGAAAACTCAAACGAACAATTGCTTTATGCCGAATTGCCGCTATTTGAAAGTGAAAGTAAAAATGCGCACACCGCTTTTACAAGCTAGTTAAAAGCGAAGGAAAGCGAGGAAAAGAGAGAACGCCCCCGCCCCAGCGGTGATACCGGTATTATCTGTGTTGTCACACATCGATTAACCGGTGGGAATATTTTCTCACCGTCACAACCCTAATTTAAATATGTAATTTTGATGATCAAAGATGAGTTTTAAAGGATAACATTTTTGACTACAGAGGGACTTTAAATAATTTTTGGGTGTACTATCTCTTTAACACTCACAGTTTTTTCTTTCCTTTTGATTACTGAACTCTGGGGAGAAGGCACAACAGCGAATGGATACACCGCGTTGATTTATTCAGTGACAGAAGTGTGAATAAGCTCTCATTGTGATTTCACTGTCGATGTCCTAGAATCCCTGCTGAAGGCCCTCTGCCTCCCAGCTGCGCTCTGAGAGAGAACAAGAGAGAAATGTATGCACTCACGTATCGGACGTTGCTGTGACCACGGAGACTCTATCTTTGCTGTATAATGTAGGAGGCAGATGGTTTGTGGAGGCAGTGTGTCCGTAAAGCTGAATTTCTCCATCTGGTTCCTGTTATTTAAAACGGGCGGTCACACTACGATGCCCACTCAATAACTAATCTCTAAACTAGTCTCTGAATTTTAAGTTTGATGTTTATGGCATATTCAAATTTTGAAAACTTTTGAGGCATTTTCTCTCATGGATGAAACTCACAACATGGCAGAGGCCTTAATATCTTCCAAATAAATAAATAGTGGATTATATATATATAATATATATATTTTTTTTTTTTTATGCATACGTTTTTTTTTATTATATATAATATAGATATGGTATATTATTATATATATAATATATATCCTTTGGATATATTATCTATATATAATATATCTATATAGGTGTTGTGTGGTATATATAAATAAAATGCAAATATGATATTAATCCGATTGAAAACATTCTTTAAACAAATAGTAGATAAAATAAAACAAAATTCTTGCCACACTAAATCTTATACCAACACACTCTCTCCTGCATCTTGCAAGCATCACTATAACTGTCTGGGAATAGATTGTATGTTTTACATTGGCTACAACAACAGGTAGTAGCTGAAAGCACAAGTGTCAACAGCAACAGCTGCGATAACATTAAACACCATACTGTGCAAACATTAATGTAAATTCACCTCTTTCATGTGAACATATGTGTGTATAGGAAACAGAAAGAAAAGACGAACGCATGAGAGAAAGAGAGAACTCAGAGCAGACATCAGTCAGTGCGGTCAGTGATTTGTTCCAGACAGTCGTGGTCGCAGCGTCTGCGTGTCTGTGACAGCAGGACAGGAGTCTGTTCTGTACCGCTGCCAGCACAACCCAGAAAATCCTTGTTATTTCCGTAACTGGGCCACAGTCAAACTTGCATCATCGATCTCATTCATTCAAGGGTATTGGTGGTTAGTATGCATCTTGCATCAGCGATATGCTATGGTATCAGTTCAATTTGCAAGATATTGCAAAATTATTTTATATACAAAAGTAAAACTTGCTAACTTAAGTATGGTGGCAATGTTTAACTGCATATGACAATAAACCTTAGAAAGAGAGAGTATTTGGCACAACAAATTTCTGCACACTCCTAACAAAGCTCCTTGCGACTCCTCTCAAACATACACCAAAGATTATGTAAGCAAAAATGAATCCCAACATAAATCACACACTGATTTGAACAGATCAGCACATATGGCCAAAACAATTTCTTATGCAAAGTTATAAAAAAAAAAAAAGTGAGCTCATCGGATTCATTTCTGACTGCTCCATTTAGTAGCCATATACAGTATATAAGCTGTACAGTATGTTGGTGTACACTGACTTTTGCAGCATGAAATCTGTAAACGACACAAAAAGTTTCAGTCTCGGTCTGTTTAACCTCATATTTAACTCACTCTTCATACTCAAAAATGGGATGTAGAATTGAAATGACATTCTTTAGAACATAACCCTCTATGTACTATAAATACAACCATCTTTCCTAAATTGCCCCTATAGGCAGATGTATGTGCTTGCAAAAAATAAGTCAAACTGTCTGAAATTTCAGTGACGAAACTATAAATTCATCTTTTAACTAGGGCTGCACGATAAATCGAAATGGAATCGAGATCGCGATTCGACAGAAGCTGCGATTGTCATGCGTATCTTTCAGTGAAGCACGGTTCTGTGATCAGCAGTAAATCTCCACCCAAAGGACAGAGGGCGCTCTCACGCTGAAACTCCAAATACGCCTCGCAGAAGAAACCCAGAAAATGCCTATCGCTGCAGCTGAATAAACAGAAGATTCAACTGCTTTCATTGATTCAACGTGACTAATAAACACACGACTACGGCAATATACTGTTTATCTGAGTTCTTATTATTATAATAAAGTATATTTATAATGCAATGTTTTTATCACTGCTTAAATACTATGAAATCTGTTGCGTGCCTTATTCTGTGTAAGAAGCAACATCATCTCACAGAAGGATTTATTTCAAACACTCGACTGACGTTTTGAAGTGACTTTGGAGTAAAAATAGGTTATTAAATGTGGTATTTTCACATGCTTTCAGATGGAGCAGCATTTACTTCACAGAGCCGTAGTTCACTGAGAAGCTATGCAAAGAGCTGTCATTATCGCGAACGATTTCTTCGATTTCAGAATCGTGCAATAAAATAATTTTTTTGCATAACTTGTCAGTGAACTACAGCTATTGGTAGTAATTCTGTGTACTCCCTCTGAAAGCACGTGATGATGTTTCATGTGATAAAGAACCAGTTTAAACAAAATGCGCTCATGTACAATCGCATTTGAGTAATAGTGCAACCCTACTTTTAACCTATTCATACGAATTACACAAGATCCTAAAAATCTGTCTAGAACAGCCCCTAATGAGATGAGGTTTGGTGTCCAAAACTAGTGAGCTGTCTAATTTTACCACTGGCAAAATATAACAGCAATTTTAAACTGGCATGGAACAGCAGAACAGCAGCAAACCTAACACTACAACCTTAATCTTAACACCACGAGATGGCTCAGAAGTTGGCATTTTGTAGTCTGCTGAGCAGTGTAGGGGAAAGTACTTTTCAAAAAGTAAGGCATTTACCATAGTGTGTTAACCTAAAAAAAGTAGAAATTAAGATGTTACGTAGTTATGGGGCTTACTTGTTTGTTTTTAATAGAACAAAAATGTTATATTTTTGGCAAATGTAAAAGCCCCTTAACACCAAAAGTGAAATGAATAAGCCTCAAGCTGAAGGAAATGTAAATTCACGTCTGTACAGAAGAGGGCGCAGTTCAAAGTAACCAAACAAAGCCATTCTGGGCTGCATGAAGAATAGGATGCAGGAGAAGAAAGTTCAACACTCTTCAGCAATAAAAAAAAAAACACAACTGTTATGTTATCTAAATATTTGCTTTTAGTGTGTTGAATTGGATCATCAAATGTCAGCAGCAAAGACATTGGTTAATAAAACGGGATTAATTACATAAAGAATATTTATGTTATTTAACACATTTAATTATTGCAGGTTTACAATTAAATACATTTTTAATCATGTGGAAATAATATGTATTGATAAAAGTTTACATTTTCTGACACATAGATTTATGTTATATATATATATACAGTGGGTACGGAAAAGTATTCAGACCCCCTTAAATTTCACACTTTGTTATATTGCAGCCATTTGCTAAAAACATTTAAGTTAATATTTTTCCTCGTTAATGTACACACAGCACCCTATATTGACAGGAAAACACAGAATTGTTGACTTTTTGCAGATTTATTAAAAAAGAAAAAACTGAAATATCACATTTACATAAGCATTCAGACCCTTCACTCAGTACTTAGTTGAAGCACCTTTTGACACTAATACCGCCATGAGTTTTTTGGGAAAGATGCAACAGTTTTTCACACCTGGATTTGGGGATCCTCTGCCATTCCTTTTTGCAGATCCTCTCCAGTTCTGTCAGTTTGGATTGTAAACGTTGGTGGACAGCCATTTTTTTAGGTCTCTCCAGAGATGCTCAAGTGGGTTTAAGTCAGGGCTCTGGCTGGGCCATTCAAGAACAGTCACCGAGTTGTTGTGAAGCCACTCCTTCATATTTTAGCTGTGTGCTTATGGTCATTGTCTTGTTGGAAGGTAAACCTTCGGCCAGTCTGAGGTCCTGAGCACTCTGGAGAAGGTGTTCGTCCACGATATCCCTGTACTTGGCCACATTCAACTTTCCCTCGATTGCAACCAGTCGTCCTGTCCCTGCAGCTGAAAAAACACCCCCACAGCATGATGCTGCCATCACCATGCTTCACTGTTGGGACTGTATTGGACAGGTGAGGAGCAGTGCCTGGTTTTTCTCTTCACATACCGCTTAGAATTAAGGCCAAAAAAGTTATATCTTGGTCTCATCAGAACAGAGAATCTTAATTCTCACCATCTTGGAGTCCTTCAGGAGTTTTTTGTGCAAACTCCATGCTGGCTTTCATGTGTCTTGCACTAAGGAGAGGCTTCCGTCGTGCCATTCTGCCATAAAGCCCCGACTGGTGGACGGCTGCAGTGATGGTTGACTTTCTACAAATTTCTCCCATCTCCCGACTGCATCTCTGGAGCTCAGGTACAGTGATCTTTGGGTTCTTCTTTACCTCTCTCACAAATTCTCTTCTCCCCCGATAGCTCAGTTTGCCGGACGGCCAGCTCTAGGAAGGTTCTGGTCGTCCCAAAACGTCTTCCATTTAAGGATTATGGAGGCCACGGTGCTCTTAGGAACCTTAAGTGCAGCAAAAAATTTTTTTGTAACTGTAAACCTGTATATACAGTGGGTACGGTAAGTATTCAGACCCCCTTAAATTTTTTCACTCTTTGTTACATTGCAGCCATTTGCAAAAATCATTTAAGTTAATTTTTTTCCACATTAATGTACACACATCACCCCATAATGACAGAAAAACACAGAATCGTTGACATTTTTGCAGATTTATTAAAAAAGAAAAAACTGAAATATCACATGGTCCTATGTATTCAGACCCTTTGCTGTGACACTATTATATTTAACTCAGGTGCTGTCCATTTTTCTGATCATCCTTGAGATGGTTCTAAACCTTAATTTGAGTCCAGCTGTGTTTTATTATACCGATTGGACTTGATTAGGAAATCCACACACCTGTCTATATAAGACCTTACAGCTCACAGTGCATGTCAGAGCAAATGAGAATTATGAGGTCAAAAGAACTGCCTGAAGAACTCAGAGACAGAATTATGGCAAGGCACATATCTGGCCAAGGTTACAAAAAAAAATTTCTGCTGCACTTAAGGTCCTAAGAGCACAGTGGCCTCCATAATCCTAAATGGAAGACGTTTGGGACGACCAAAACCCTACCTAGAGCTGGCCGTCCGGCCAAATTGAGCTATTGGGGGAGAAGAGCCTTGGGGAGAGAGGTAAAGAAGAACCCAAAGAATCACTGTGGCTGAGCTCCAGAGATGCAGTCGGAGATGGGAAAAAGTTGTAGAAAGTCAACATCACTGCAGCCCTCCACCAGTCGGAACTTTATGGCAGAGTGGCCCGACGGAAGCCTCTCATCAGTGCAAGACACATGAAAGTCCTCATGGAGTTTGCTAAAAAACACCTGAAGTATTCCAAGATGGTGAGAAATAAGATTCTCCGGTCTGATGAGACCAAGATATAACTTTTGGCCGTAATTCTAAGCGGGATGTGTGGAGGAAAACCAGGCATGCTCATCACCTGTCCAATACAGTCCAAAAAGTGAAGCATGGTGGTGGCAGCAACATGCTGTGGGGGTGTTTTTCCGCCTGCAGGGACAGGACGGACTGGTTTGCTTGCACATTGAGGGAAAGATGACTGCGGCCAGTACAGGGATGTGTCCTGGACGGGAAAACCTTCTCAGAGTGTAGGACCTCAGACGGGGCGACGGTTCCCTTCCCAAGACAAGGACCCTAAGCCACAGCTAACCGAACCCAGGAGTGGCTTCACACACCTCTGTGCCTGTTCTTGACATGGCCCGCCAGAGCGCTGACTTACCCCAATTGAGATCTCTGGAGAGCCCTCCACAAGGCGTCCCCACCAACGTGTACCATCCACCTGACCGAATGGAGCGGCGTGCCGGCGGCCTGGCAGAGGCTCCCCACTCCAGTGTGAAAAACTGTTGATCTGTCCCCCAAAGCCTCCTGGCTGTATTCGATCCCCAGGGTGCTTTCTACCTAGAGCCACGGGTCTGAATACTTGGCCCCTGTGATTCTTGGCCCGTTTGCTTTTTTACCTCTGCAACAATGTCCCACCATCTGGTTTTTCTGTACTATGGGGTGCTGTGTGCCCTTCCTGAGGACCCCCACTTCCTTCCCTGCTTTTCCCCCCTGCGGCCCATCCCCCGCGTGCCCACTTTACGGGGTGGATCCCCTTTCGTACCCTTTTTGCCCTGGCGTCCCTTTAGCCCCCCGGAGGTTCACTCTCCACGTTTGCCCGTCACTGCCGATACACCCCTCCTCCCCCCCCTCCTGCGCTATGCCCCCCCCTGCTGCCCCCCGCCCACTCCTTTTTCCTGGTTTCGTCTGGCCCCCTTATGCTTTCTCGCCACAGTCGCTCCGTTAAGCCTGTGATGGTCCCCTGGCGTGTGCGTTTGTGGGGTTTTCATTATCGGCTGTCCCTTCTGTTGTTGCTTTTTTCTCGGTCCACTGGGTTGTTTCCGCTTTCCCCCTGTGTGGGCTTTCCGTTTTTCCGCGGTTGTCCCTCCCGGGGTGGAGTTTGGGTCCCCTGTTTCCTCGTTCTGCGCGCAACCCCCTCCCTTTTCTTCAGCCTCTCCCTGCGCCCCGTGTCGCTGCCTGTCCTCGGTTCGTGCTGATTTGGTGTGGTCGGGGTGGGACCCTGGCTCCGCTAGTCTCGGCTTTTTGCGGCCCTCCTGTGTCTCCGGACGCCGTCTCGTCTTTGCTTCGTTGGTTCTCGCTCTATTCTGTTCTCCCCTCTTCGTGGTGTCCCCTCCCAACCCACGCAACAAAACAACAACAAACCCTGTCGCCCCCAGATCGCTCAACTTTCGGGCCTCGCGGCTTCCCCCGCCCCCTGGCCCGCGTGCACCGTTCAACAGCCTGCCACATCCCCCCGACCGTTCACGTCACACACTCCCGGCCCGCTGCTCCCGCCGCCCCGGTCTTACCAGACCAACCAGATCACACCCCGTGCTTCCCTATCCACCCCCTACGAGAACACTGTCTGACACCCACCTTGTTTTGCACCGCCTTTTCCCCCCAAACACGAACGGGGCCACAACACAGCAACGTCCGCGCAGCCACCCTAGAACACAAACCCCCTCGTAACAAACTAAACACACCAGGAAACTAAGCAGAACAGAATAACGACAAAATGAACACACAACAGCCACACACAAGCACCACCATAACATAGAATAGCGCGCAGCACCAAACATGGAACACCAACCCCCAGCGACAAAAAACAAACACAGGAGTGTTCTCGGTTTGACGCCCCCGCTTCATCTTCCAAGCAACCCTCCACCCAGAAAAGAGACACGTTCCGCTGTGCGTGTAAACATGGTTACAGCTGTACTGGCAACGCTGGTAATAATGCCATCTTCAGTGACGGCTTGTTGAAGAACAGAATAGATCGTAAAGGGCTGAAGAAATTGTGCATCTTAACATTAACAAAGATGAATAATGAAACCTTATTGTAAAGTGTTACATATTATACATAAATTCTGTCCAGGTGTCTTGTGTTACTTTAGTAAAGTGTGGTATTTTATTGGGCTTGGTTTTTCAAATCCAGTATCGTTAAAATTGAGTTAAATTTAAAACGTTACAAAATTACTTTATATTATTTAATAAAATAATAAGTAATTATTAAAAAGCATTTTCGGTTTCGGATTTTGGCCAAGTGCATCCTGAATTTTCGGTTTCCTTTTCGGCCCAGAATTTACATTTCGGTGCATCCCTAGATGTAAGACTACGTTTAATTTAATTTAATTTAAATTTAACAGTAATTTACTTTCAAATGCCCCAATTGCTGAAGGGTCAGCACAACTTTTTAGTTCAATTTCAAGTTGCACTGTTCAAAATACCAGTAGTAGCACAGCAGTGCATACCTGTTTACATTGAATTACGGTGGACTAGATTAGACTGTAATACAAATAGTTGAGTTTGCCAGGTGCGTACAACATTTATGACAGGTTTTCATGAAAGTGTTGGTCAGTTTGTCTGCTTGACAATCCCATTTTGCACTGCAACAATAAAACTGAAGTGAGATAAACAAACTGAGAAATGTTTCTTTTTAGGGGACATAATTTGAAGTTGGAAAAAGGTAATAAATTGCATTATATCACAGACTATCGCAATATTGTAAAATCGCAATAATATTTCGTGATATCGTGACACAAGTATCGGGATAATATCATATTGTGGGGCCTCTGGTGATTCCCACCCCTAGTGTGGTCCAGATAGCCAACAACAATATGAAACTGGTTGACAGTTGAACCCTTAGTTCAAGCTGGAGTGACCAAAAAACGCTTGCGGTTAAGCTAATTAACAAGTCTAATGGGAAAGGAAACAAACACACAGCAGCTTGCGATGGAGAACCAGCATCCAAAAATACAAACATATTTGAGTATTGCAGTGAGGTTCGCTGAGTATTTATCAATAAAAAGCTGCTAGATGCAACATAAATATGTTGGTATTTCAAAGTTTGGGGTTGGTGGGACTTTTAATGATTGTGTCTTTATGCTTATCAAGGTTGCATTTATTTGATCATAATTACAGTATAAATCAGTACTATTGTGAAATATTATTACAATATTAAATAACTGTTTCTATTTATTATATGTTAAATGTAAATTATTTATATGATGTCAAAGCTGACTTTTCAGCAGCAGTTACTCCAGTCATCAGTGTCACATGACCCCTCAGAACTCATTACATTATGTTATTGGGGTCTGGAAACATTGTCTTTCTGCAATAGTAATTGTTTTAACATTATAAATGTCTTTACTGTAATTTTTGATCAGTTTAATGAGTACTTGCTGAATATAAGTATTAATTTTTAATAATAATAATTAAAAAAAACTTTTTCATAATTTTAACATATCTTTGCCATCACTTTTAATCAATTTAATGCATCAATGATGAATAAAAGTATTAATTTCTATAATTTAAAAAAATTACGGAACCCGAACTGTTAGACACTATTGCTTAAAAATTAAGATATAAAGGTCTTTTATATACGTAAAAGTAAATTATGTTTTTATTACATCATATCCAAAAACCTAAAACAATATTTGAATTCAGGTCGCAAGTATTTAACTGCATGTAACAAATTTCTGCACACTCCTAACGGAGCATCTAAAACATTGGTCTTTTTAGCAAGAACATTACATGCTCATATAATTATTTTGTAGAAAATTAGATATTAGCTATTTGTATGGCACATCATTCAGACACACTAAACCACTTCCGGGTATGTGTTTTATAAAGACATGGGGAGGAGAATATATAAACTAAGCAGTTCTTCAGCTACACACATCTGCAGCAATGCAGCACTTCTTATTCACTGCAACACATGTTCAGCTGACAGTGGAATGCTGGGCGAGAATAATAGAAGACTGTATTGCTCCAAATCACCCTTTGAGGCAGAAGATGCTTGGCAATTAGGAGCCCAGAGGAAGAAAAGAGGCTTTTCTTCTTCATTTTACCTTGTTGACAGAGATTTGATTCTGTTTGAAATTGAAATTCACGGCATGCATAGTACCTAAACGGCCGATGTAAACTGCCTCATCTTTAGTTGAACAGAGCCACTTAAATCTCTTATTCTGGGTAAGCATTAACGCACATCAGCACTGCACCATGCCAGTGGATGTGAAAATTATTCTTCAACTTTAACGGCGATTCACTTCAATGATAAATGCATACCTCATCATACTAATACAGCATTAAATAGTCAACAGTAAATTTGCTGCACCTCCCGAGGCAATGAAAACAAGTCCATTAATCACAGTTAAAATGGTATGATTGGGTTTGATATTGTATCGCTCTTGCTGTCCCTCCTTTTTCTCTTTTTTAGAGTGCCGTCGGTCATAGGCACAGACTAGGCCAGGTCTGGAGTATTTCAGGGCAGTAAATTGCCCCGTATAGAGAGGTTGTATTCCAGTCCTCTGCCTCAAGCATCTTATAACAACGTCACTTAGTAGCCATCCTTAGAGAGCGAGCGTCCTACATACATGCTGGGAAGGGAACTGAGACAGGGCAGGGTCCCATTTAATCAGCACACAGGTCAGGAGCCATGCATGGGCCACTAACACCTGAACACACAAACACTGAAGGACAGGAAACTGTGCCACTGGGCATAATCTAAACAGGATGTAATGGATGGTTGAGTCTGCTTTTAACATGCTGGCATGGAAATTAAGAGGTGGTGGGGAAATTAGATTTAGGTGGAGAATTATATTTATATAGTCATATGCGTTTGATGTCTACAACTGAAGTGTCAGAGATGCACGTTGTCTAAGAATGTTTATTTACCACAAATGAGTTGTGAAATCAACATGAAAATCAATTTTCTTAAATGAAAATAAAAAGTTGAAAATGGACTTCTAAATAATCCTATTTTATTTTTAACAGAAATAGACTGCTGTAAAAATGGATGAGTTAAAATGCTGGTATGAAAAGTTGTATTTTAGGAAAGCAAATGCAAATTAATTGATTCCCAGATATAATATGTAAATATTTATTAAAATGAATATATACATTATATGGCTCAAAATCTGCAAAATGATGATCATCTCTTAATTGGAAAATTAAACAACATTTTTATCAAACTTTGATTATTGCCTTAATCTTTTAAACAACTGAGAAGATAGTGATCAAACTACACTTTATAAAAATCACCTGTCAAGTTCCCGAATATATGTATCAGCATATGAGAGTGTATTGTGCGTGTTATTTTTTGACAGACATCAGTGTTGAGATATTCAAATGATGTGGATTTGAATCCAGATGGATCGTAATAATTTATTTCTTAGCCTGCAAGTATTCAGTACAGTGATTGATGCCCATGTTATGTTGATGTTTTTAGTTCTAATATTCGAAAACTACATTTTTGATGTGATAAACGTGCATAAGGGATGAACTGTGTTTGATTTGGGGGTATATTATACAGTGTATATATATATGGGGTGCAAATAAGTGGTGCGCAATAAGTTCAGGCCGTTACAATGGTTGACAGCTGTTAATGCACAATCACCATTTTAGATTGACTAACTGCAATACTGTATAAGATTTCCATTCAAACTCAACGCATGAATCTGCCTGTTTCAGTGCAAAATGCAAAACTGGACATTCATGATGATCCTTCATAAAACCGGCAGGGCATATACGTATCCTGGAAAACCCGCCAAAATAAATGCTTGCTGATTTTAGGTTTGAAAATGTTGAAAATTCGTATAAAAAATATTAGCATTGCATTTTTTAAGTGTACTATAAAATAATGTTTTTTTATTTAATACTAATTTTTTATGGGTAGAAATACTTGTACTAAGTAGAGATATTTGTAGAAAACTAAGAGAGAGAAGTACAGGAAATGTGCTGATGACTGTGATACACTCTATAAGGCAGCAAACAGATTTGTCACACTTAGAGGGAGAACAAATAAGAGATATAGAGACTGTAGTCTACAACTGGCTGAAACAGTCATAACTGCCCTGTAAGAGAAGAGTACAGACTTTATTCCTTTCATTGTCAGAGCCCACAGTTTCTTTTACTGCAGCCAGTGAAGTTGCAGTCTAGAAAGCTGAGGTAAAGCAACAATCAATACATACACCCAGGGGTAAAGCAGACCGGCTCTTTCCCAAAAGTCTCACTGCAGCAGGAATGAACAGCGAAAAACTGCAGGGTTCTAGGCACTTTCTGCACTGAGAGATGTAAAAGGTACAGGCCTGAAACCACACCAGTTCTGTAGAGCCACTACTTTTTGCTATTTTCAGATCCACCCAGAACTCTGAAAATCACTGGAGACAGCAAAGCAGCAGAATTAACTTACATCTCACACAGTCAAGCTTTCTAGCCTTTCAAAGTATACTCTACTGATCACAAGATAGTACAGACATACATATTGACTGCTTTCTTTGTAATACTTTACCTGACCTGCAGAGGACAGCACTGTGTTTTTCTTTTACACTCTTTCAAACGACTGTTCCTTGAATATCTATTGTTGTTTTCACCTTCATTTTCTGTTATTTTTGTTGGCAGGTTGCAAATTCTTCTTTGGTTAGTTCTTAATAGTAGCCCAATGGCCCAAATGTGAGTGTTGCCAACCAAGTCAATACACCAATTAATGTAAATTAGACTCAATTCCAGCAGGTTCCAGTTATGTGGCTTTCATGACCCAATCAATAATTCATCCTTCATCATGTGAAAACCATTAAAAAGCTAAACCAGATGCATAATTTGAGGTATCATTATGCGCCACCAAAGTCTACATTCATAGGGTCCTATGATTTCTGTGAGGCAGAATACACAGATGGAATGATGGAATCCTGTCATACATACAGAACCTCAAAGGTCTTCACTAGAGGTCTACACGGGTCCAAAAATTCGAAAGTTGGACCTGGGCCCGTGCAGAACCGAGAAATGTAAAAAATACTACCCGGAACCGACGTGGACCGTCAATTATTTGAAAGATGGACCCAAACCCGGCCGGGAAGACACAGACCCGACTGGACCAGATCGGCACATATTCCACAGCAAACTGCTATTAACAAGTCGATAAACAACAGTTGTGAAAAAATTTACCTTTGTATTACCTAACGTAAGAAGCCGTCTCCCTTGCTACCTGACTGTGAGCACAAAATCCTCCTTGCCAAGAACAGTTCCATGTGTTATTCACTCTTGCCCATTGAATCGTTAATCCATCATTATTCCGTTTCAGAAGTCACGTGAGTCACAGTGACAGCTGAATAAAGGAGATTGGGCAGTTTTGCAGTTTTTGTATCTCGAGTCAACTTGCATAATAATCTAGACTGTTTGTCCATTTGGATTATAATAACGATTGCTCTTCCAGTGCTACGTTAGCTTTACATACTTGCTATCATCTCTGTGCTCTCTGAGCCGAGTCTGATCAAAAATTTTAGATATAACAACAAGATGTTTCATTCATAATATTATTTAAAAAAATAATCAATAATAATAACTCGCATCACTCATGAAGGTGAATCACCGTGCTTGAGCATTAACTCCGCCCACCCTGCTTCTGATGACGTCGCTCGTGTTTATTTTTTTTTTCCACCTTATTTCAAATTACCGACTCACACTTTTCTCATCCTAATTTTACAAGTTGAAGTTACAAAACAACACACGCACGGCGCTGATGACTTGATACAAAGGTGTGTTTCGAGTCAATCGACTCGTGTATTATTAACACATGTTAAACAGACCGGTACCCGAAGTAATAGATTGGGACTGACCGGACCTGGTTGACCATTAAAATATAGCCCAGAAACCCGTACGGCATCAGGCGTCTCGGGTCTCGGGTCATTGTAGACCTATATCTCACAAAACGTGGGTTTAACTCGGAGAACTATGCAGGAAAATATATCAATTTGTACAATGAATGTACTTTTATAGTAGTAATAATAATAATGATAAATAATTTATTTAATAAATTCTGACATTGAATGTACAGTAAACCAGTTGTGAACACTTGTTTGCCAAAAGTAAAGGTACTTGTTACATTTTCAAGTAATTATGGTTTTAAAGGATTAATTAAAACTAGATAAAACTGTTTAATGATTCGTTGATTACCATTTTTGATCATTTGTATTAAATCACAATTGCAGAAAAATTGGACAAACAACACAGAATTTCAAAATAAATTGAACAGAGTCCTATTATTACAAAAAAAAACATTTATTAATTAAATTGTTAGTTTTATGAATAAAAGTAATTAGACATGCTTTTTAATTATAAAAATGTAATTACATCATTAAACAAAATAAAAAAATTAAATAGATTTCATATGGCCCTAAAAAATTATTTTTGTTGAACTTTTAATAAATTGTTCTTAAATTGTATATTTTTCAGGGTTTTTATACATGCTTTTAAAGAGCAGGTCATATTGGTTTTTGAAAAATATCTCTTTTGCAGTTTATAACATAGCTATCCTTAAATGAAAACAATCTGCAAAATTGTTAATCAAAAAAAGTGCATGATAAATAAAGAAATTGTCTCTCAAAAGAAAGAGTCGACTCTGAAATGCCTTAACAAGTCGTCATATTTTCGAATCTTTCCCCTTTTTTTGGGGGGCCTGTTATTGGTATACGTCACTGGGTAACACATTTGCATAGTCCCCGCCTGCCCGAAAAATACAAACACTCTGACCTGCCCACAAACACTTCAGCTAGTTAGTGTGTTCACATCATGTTGAGAAGACGCTGTGTTCAAGGATACCACAGAAATACTATTTGAACCTTTTGTTGTGTGCTCGTCATTTTACAGAGGACTGCTTCTCTAAACTTGCCTTTTATCTTTGTCGGTCAAATCTACTTGATTTGGACTAACAAGCTCTCCGAAGCACAACCTGTAAGTATGATTGATACGTTATGTTTACATTTTCAATTGAGTGCTCAAAATAAAGTTTTTGTGCTAATATGTGATGTACACCTAGTGCAGCTTTAGGTTTCCAGGTAAAGCCCGATATTACTGTTTTACTGAAATAGTTCTTATAATTCGCTGTGAACCCACTATTTCCTAAGAGTGTGTCGATTAATGTAGACTGATGTTGTTCTAATAATTACTTCGTTTAATAACAAAGAATGTAGTGTAGCACACAGACTTCATAATCACTGTGAAATTGCCGTTTATTTTGCTGCACCAGCAGTTATAGTATTAATGCGGGAGAGACGAGCGAGTTAGTTAGGCTGCTGCGCCTGTGATACAGCTGTTCTGATTAAAAGTTAAGACCGAGCGTCTTTTGTCTGGCATTCTTCAAACATTACAGTAGACATATTTTGGTTTACAAACTGTATTGTTTCACCAGTTAGTCACATTAGCACTCGGCTAACATATCCACCATTATTTTTTTAAGTGTTCACAGTTTAGCAGCTAAACTTTAGCTGTGGACATTCGCTTGCATAAGTGTTTTGTATTTTATGACATTATTATAAGAACGGATTGGAGCAATATATTATTTTTTATGTAAAGGTGCTTTGTCAATGGTAACGCTCGCTAACTTGCTCAAGGACTCCTCTCTGTGCCAATCACAACAGGTTTGGCCAGCGGACCAATCAGAGAAGAGTAGGCTTATGGAAGGGAGGGGTTTGCTCTGAACTTGCTTGGAACGAATCGTTTCGAAATCATTGGCAAATGACTCTAATATTAAATTACAATGTTTTCTGACCTTAGATGCATTTAAACCAGTTGTAGAGGACTCCAACACAATATTAGGACACTTAAAAAAAACATATGACTTGCTCTTTAAATCACTAGAACATTTATCCAGAAAAAAATAAATTAAACAATTTTTTGTGAAGAAATAAAACCGATTAGGGCCTTAAATGTATGCATTTAGCAGATGCTATTATCTAAATCCTTACTTCTAAGAATGAGCAATGAAATAGTGAAGCTCCCCATATAAGTATAAAATTAATTAGGCCTTTTCTCTGTAGTGGCAGTGAAAATGCTGTTTATTGGTATTAATTTGGAGTGTGGTGCTGCAACAATCATTTGCATCAGAACATCAGAGACTTGAATCAATATCTCTCACCCCTGGGGAATCTTGAGAGAAGAGGTCCTTTGTGCCAAGAGGTTAGGCTATGGGGGCTGGGCAGAGAAACTAGGGCCTGTACGACCAGACTTTATCGATCAGCTCCTTGAATCCCTGCTGATGTTTTTAGGGGGAGGCAGCCACGAGTCCTATGAGGCTTCCTTTCTACTGCGTCCTTCTGTCAGTCTCTTACTACATCACTTTTCCTTTCCTTTCTCAGTCTAGGACAGGCAGATTTATGACTCCATATTGATGACCTAGAAATGCTCTATGCCCTTTTGTGAGTATTTAAAAGAGACCCGACAGCTACTAAAAACGAGACTCAAAGAGTTAATCAGTTCCTACCCTATTTCCACCCTATACCTTTCAGTACCACTTACATTCTTACTTTGTTTACTGCCATCCAAACTGCTTTCTATATAACTTTAATAAAGAGGTACAGATCTATGACTTTGAGCGGCTTCAAGCTCAATGTTAAAATTTAAAAGTACTTGCATTCATGTAGCTCAAACAGTAAAGCATGGTGCTAGCAACACCAAAGGTCATGGGTTTGACTCCCAGGGAATGCATGAATTAATTACATGTTTAACTTGAATGCTTTGATGAAAGTATAAATGCAAATGTATAGTCTAGAATGTAAACTCTTTGACCAATTTGTCTGTGATTTTAACAGCTCAGATATGTGATGTGTGCAGCATCTTCCAAAAATCAAGATTTTCCTGTCTTATCACTGTAAATCAAGTCACATCAAGAGAATTTCAGTGGAAACAGAACTGTAGGGCACTACTGTTCAAGTACACACACACACACACACACCCATTTGTAACCATAAAACACTCAACAGCCTATTTCCTCAGTTTCCTGAGGGAATGAAAAACATTTTGAGCTCTATTTGCGGTTTACCACAAATAGATTAAAAAACAAATGCATAACAGTGAATCATATTACTCCTTAGATCTGCATAACTGAAGATGAATTATTTTTATGTAACAAGTAATTAAAAACAAGAAATTCTGTCATAATTTACTCACCCTCATTTTGTTCAAAAATATGTTTTTGCCTTTTCTATAGAACACAAAAGAAGATTTGTTTAAGGTTTTTTTTTCTCAGTGTGTTTTTTTTCTAACATTTGTTTGGACCCCATTGACTTTCATTATATGTACAAAACAGTTAAAACAGTGTGTCGCGCAAAAAAAAAAAGTCATACAGGTTTGGAATGACATGAAGATAAGATTTACAATTTTAAGTAAACTATCCCTTTAAGCTGGGTTTTGGGGTTAATACCGTTGTAGCATTTCCTTTTTGGCAACTTTTAATAAACTATTTGGCATTGACCTGTTTTCCATTGGCCAAATTCTGATAATTATCTAATTCTTTATGTTCCATTTAACAAGATTACCAATAGACTGATGAATTCTACTATCGCAAATCAATCTGACTTCATAAATGGAACAAATTACCAAGCACACACAGAAATGTGTGTTAACTAAAATATGTGCACAGCAATATCCTTCACCATAGAAAACAAACATGCCCACAGTTATGTTTAACACACAACACTGTACTAAGAAAAATGGGAACAATACAACTTATAAACACAAACAAAAAGGTGTGTATACAGTGAAGGCATGTCTTAAAAAGATTTAATATGGCATTTCCTTCCTCTTGCACATTCAGACAATCTGATTTGCAAGTAAATTCTGGCAAAACTCTCAAAGGAATTGAGCAGGGAGCTCAAAGGCAAATAGTGTGGTCTTTTCTGTTTAATATTCATCAAAATAAAGGAGAAATGTGGACAGATAAGGAGAAAAGAGACCAAATACAGCAGGTCAATCCTCGAGAGGAAATATCACCGACTCTTGCCCTTCATGAGACTATCAGCCGCAGACAGACTCTATTTCAAACAGCACAGATGCTTTGAACATAAACAGAGATACAGATACTATCCGAAAGGCAAGAAGCAAAACAGAAGTGCATTATTGATTGTACTATGAATCTTAGAAGATAAATCAGCATTTAAAGAGTCTGCACTGTCTGTACTCACAAGTTTTTCTAAATAAACATGCATTTCTAATTTTTCTGAAATTAAATCTGAATAGATCAAATACAATACTGCATTGCAAAATGCAAATAACTAACAGATGCCGCACAGGTCTATGCAATTCCAAACTAATTGATACAATGAAGGCAAATTATGTCAAACTGACCCCAATTTTGAGGCTGGTTTTGAATGACAAGCTATATCATGATTTGCATGATAGAGTTAATTAAAGACAAGCCCACAGGGCAGACTAGCCTGATCTAGGGGAAGCAACCATGAAATAATGCAATTACTGACACAATTTCATGACAATTATTCACTGCAAATGATTCACTGCTGTCAGTGAATAACTATAAATGTTTGAGATAAGCATTCATACATATTGTCAAGCTAAACAAAGACCCATTAGTCATAGTCGTTGGCCTTCCAGTGTGCTTTACTTCAGGAGAATTTATGGGTCATTAGGGAAACACGAGGACACTCATTAAATAGCCTCCATAATACACATTCTTTAATAAAAGACTTTGAAAAACTGGTCTAAATAACATTTATTGATATTTGCATGTGTCATTTTCTGAAGATAAATTTGAGCTAGACTTTGATTTTTATACAACACTAACAACACCTAAAACAAAGGTCAAAAGGTCAACATGTCATTTTTGTTATACCAGTTCATATATACAGTAAGCAACACACATCACCGTTTAAAATAATTATTTTAAAAGTAGCCTATTTTTTTCCAGAAAGGATGCATTAAATTGATCAAAAGTATCAGTAAAGTCCTTTTTCTAGTTGAAATATATGCTTTTCATGAGCTTTCAATTCATCAAAAAATCCTCAACAAATGTATCCCAGTGTCCACAAAAAATAAGCAGCACAACTGATTTCAACAATGATAATAATACATGTTTCTTGAGCACCAAATAAGCATATCAGAATGATACTGAAGGATATGTGACACTGAAGATTGGAGTAATGCTGAAAATTCAGCTTTGCCATCACAAGAAATAAATTACATTTTAAACATATTCAAATAGAAAACAGTTATTCTAAATTGTAATGTTTCAAAATATTACTGTTTATACTGTCTTTTAAAATCACATAAATGCCACCTTGGTGAGAGTAAAAAAATTATTAAAGGTGCTGTATGTAAGTTTTTGACTCTACTAAAGCATAAAAATACCATAATATGTATCATATTTAGGAAACATACTTGTTTATCTGAAAAACAATGCTACAGTCAGTTATTATCCTTTGAAAATGTGCGTTTGAGCTGGAATGTCGGTCTCTATTTTGGAGACCACTGCCAGTTTACCCAATTGTATTTTGGCACCCCAGGTTGCCAGTTGGCGGAAAACACAGCGTATTTCATTTCATTCATCGTCAAGTGCACTGGTTCCTGTTGGTGTCGTCAATCTGGCAACATGCGTGTGCGTCAAGTCTGAGGAGGAGGGGCAGGGAAAAAAGCCCTCTCCAATATTTTGAATTTGGACTGCAATACCTAGTTCAACCACTCTGTGTCAATCCTACATACAGCACCTTTAATATTAAAAACTTTTGACCCCAAACTTCCGCAATGTAAATGTAGATTAATACAAACAAAACACCCATCAATTATGACATAACTTTCAGATTTAACAATTCAGCATGCTACCCTACCCCTATGTCTTCTAACACTGACATTCAACATTAATGGATAAATAAACGCAACCACAGTTCCTGGATCACTGCAGCAGTCAGAAAGTATCCTGTTCCATCTCTTTTGGTCTCAATTTTCCTCTGTCTCACTCATTTCATTCCTATCTCTTCGTCATTTCACCTCTCTAAAAGAGTCCATTTGTCCCAGATATGTTACACTGTGGTCGATCGAATACAGTAACAAAACAGCAAAGGGTGTCCACTTTGGATGGTTACTGTATACTCCATTTGCCTCATTGTACTTATAATTGAGGATATAAGGAAAAAACATGTGCTGATGGGCTGAGGGTGAATATGATGTTAAAAAAAGCTTTAAAAGTGTATTATAACAATACAAATGATACATACAAGCTTCACACATTACTTGTATCACACTAACAAGCCAACATCTGCTTAGTTCTGTCTGAGTTTTATACAAACCAATAAATAGACAATACAATTTAGCTTAATATATATATGCCATATTGAGTAAACTTCTTATTGACATTAGACACAGATACACAGAGAGAAGACAAAATTTCCCAGCAGGGATGGACATTATGGGCCAATGGCCCAGAAAACTTACTGACACACCAAAGATCCTTCATAAACCTGTGAGCTGTGACACCAGAATCAATCCCCACTTGAGAATGAAAACTCAATTTAATTTAACAATATTTTAAATATACAAAACAGTACCATGAAAATACCATGGTACTGTTAGTGAAAGACGACTTAAAATACATATCAAATATTATTTATGTATGCGTGTAAATATATATTAGAGAGAGAGAGACAGTGTATAAAATTAAATACATCTCTTTCATTTCCATACGTATTGTGTATACACTAGGGCTGTGTATCACCAGCAAAGTCACGATACGATACATATCACGATACAGAAGCCACGATACGATACATATCACGATACGGGACTGCACTGAATTTCACATCAGAAGAATTTAGTAAAACAGCTGTTTATTAAACACTGCTTACTATAGTGCCATTTATAACTATAGGCAGAGCAGGCAGTTGACCACTGCATAATGAAGGGCCTCCATAACTTTACCACAGTACAATATAGGTAATTGCACATGTTTCATGTTTACATTGTGCACTACCCACCAGGTACAATATTCTTATTGTTTGCATCTTGTTTTTAAGCCCATAAATAATAAAGTACTCGTTCTAATAAATTTATATTGTAATGTACTCATTCTAATATATTTAAAAAATAATTTACATTGCTGGTAGGTTATCATTGCACAAATTAACACACTCTCTACAATAAAAAAAATGAGAAGAGTTCTAAACTAACGCGCTGTCTTCACTGTATTTAACGCACACACACACGGCCCAAGGCTGATTATAATCGATGCGGGCTACAAGTTCGCTTGAGTCCGCGCTGCGACATCGTCGCGTCGGCGGGGGGCACACATTTTTCTAACATTCCACGTAGCTTCACTTCCGAAGATGCACGAGTTCAAAGCGACTCTAGCCGAACATGCACTTCTGTGCCAGCATTTATGTGAAACAGTCAGAAGCAGTTTGGTGCAGTCACACATACAGATCACGTTGCGGCCGAACTCAGACGTTCAGGAACAAACTTTTTAGCGCTGCCCGCAGTTTTATTAACTAAATAGCTTAATCGCTCAAGAGATAAATTATCTTTCTCAAAAAGGAGCTGGTAACATCATTGTTTCTAAAGGAACTAAAGCCACAGCTTCACTGTTAATAGAGAAACACGGCAAAACGGTGGTAATTCATACATACACAGCCTCTCTCTCTCAAAAATTAACACTTGATGAATTACACTTTTCTGAAAATAGAATATCGAAGTGGAGATCGCTAAACTGCAAGCTAACCAGTGTTTTCAGAAAGCAAGCGCATTTATCCACAGTGGAGAGAGAGCGAGTGTGCACAGGGTTGCCAGGTTGACAAAAATAAGTAACACACTTATCAGATAATTCCGTATTGCGCAAGTGTGAAGCTCCGTTTTCGGGGATTACGTCTCTTTATATCAGGCAACCCAGCTGTGTTCCTCTGCGGCCAGATTAAACCTTGTTGTAGCCTATATATGCTCTATTCATTCTTTTTTAGAAACCTTGCACTTTTCTACTCAATTTTAAACTTTGTAAAATTTTAAACAAATTAAGTTTGGTCCACTGCTGCACACGTGCCACAATATCGATAAAGGGCCAGCTGTATCGATACTCGTATATCGTCAAATCTCTGTAACGATACATCGTCGTATCGATATGTTGACACAAGCAATAGTATACAACACACACACACACACACAAAACACACACCGAACGAATTAAACACATAAAATTATGTGACCATGGACCACAAAACCAGTTAAGTCGCTGGGGTATATTTGTAGCATTAGCCAAAAATACATTGTATGGGTCAAATTTATAGATTTTTCTTTTATGCCAAAAAAATCATTAGGACATTAAGTAAAAATCATGTTCCATAAATATATTTTGTAAATTCCCTACTGTAAATATAACAAAAGTTAATTTTTTATTAGTAATATGCATTGACAAGGACTTCATTTGGACACTTTAAAGGTGATTTCTCAATATTTAGATTTTTTTTTTTGCACCCTCAGTTTCCAGATTTTTTAATAGTTGTATCTCGGCCAAATATTCCTATATTCCTATTTTAACAAACCATACATCAATGGAAAGCTGTTTATTCAGCTTTCAGATGATGTATAATTCTCAATTTCGAGAAATTGACCCTTACGACTGGTTTTGTGCTCCAGGATGTACATACAGGTACATCTCAAAAAATTTTAATATCATGAAAAAGGTCAATATTTTTGTCACTCATTTCAGAAAATGAAACCCATATATTATATAGATTCATTACACATAGAGTGAAATATTTCAAGCCTTTATTTCTTGAAAGTTTGATGATTATGGCTTACAGATAATGAAAACCCAAAATTTGATATTGTGGAAAAAGTTCAATATTGGAAAGTCATGGTTTCACACCCTAATCAGCTAATTACCTCAAAAAACCTGCAAAGGTTTCCTGAGCCTTCAAAAATTTCTCTCAGTTTGGTTCACTAGGCTACACAATCACGGGGAAGACTGCTGACTTGACAGATGTCCAGAAGACAGTCACTGACACCCTCCACAAGGAGGGTAAGCAACAAAAGTTAATTGCTAAAGAAGCTGGTTGTTCACAGAGTGCTGTATCCAAGCATATTCATAGAAAGTTGAGTGGAAAGAAAACGGTGGTAGGAAAGGGGAACAGCAAAAATTTGGGGGAGCTTCCAGGAGTTGGACTGGAGGATGGCGGTCACAAGCATTCAAAGAGCCACTACGCCCACAGACGAATCTAGAGCATGGGATACAAATGTCGCACTTTCCTTGTGTCAGTCACTCCTGAAAAGAGACAGCGTCAGAATCGTCTTACATGGGTGTGGCAGAAAAAAGAAAATGGACTGTTGCTCAGTGTCCAAAGCTCTCTTTCAGATGAAAGTAAATTTGGAATTCATGTGGAAATCAGTCCAGACTCTGGAGGAAGAGACGAGAGTGGAGAGGCACAGAATCCATGTTGCTTGAAGTCCAGTGTGAATTTTCCACAGTCAGTGATGATTTGGGCGGCCATGTCATCTGCTGGGGTGGGTCCACTGTGTTTTATGAAGTCCACAGTCAACGCAGCCATCTACCAGGACATTTAGAGCACTGCAATGACCAGGTGTTACTGTGCGTGATTGGCCAGCACAAAAAAACTCGCCTGACCTGAACCCATAGAGAATCTCTGGGGTATTGTCAAGAGGAAGATGAGAGAACACCAGACCCAACAATGCAGATGACATGAAGGCCGCTATCAAAGCAACCTGGGCTTACATTACACCTGAGCAGTGCCACAGGCTGATTGTCTACATGCCACGCCGCACTGATGCAGTAATTCATGCAAAAGGAAGCCCAACCAAGTATTGAGTGCATAGAAATGAACATACTTTTCAGAAGCCTGACATTCCTGTTTAAAATATCCTTTTTTTACTGATCTTATGTAATATTCTAATTTTCTGAGACACTGAATTTTGGTTTTTCATTATCTGTAAGCCATAATCATCAACATTTCAGGAAATAAAGGCTTGAAATATTTCACTACGTATAATTAATCTATATAATATATGGGTTTCACTTTCTGCAATGAGTGACAAAAAATACGCGAACCTTTTTAAGGATATCTAATTTTTTGTAGTGTACCTTGTAATAAACTGTTTATAGCAGGACAATCCGAGCTGATGTTTACCTCTGCAGACTGTCCTTTACTTAACTTCCTGTTGAGAGCCTCCTGCTCGGTCTCAAGCCTCAGCCGTACGCTGACTGAAGCGTATTGATTCGCCTCCAGCAACCAACCAGACGCAGTCCGGCAGCCCGGATCTCTACCGAGTTCGCTTCTGGCGAGCTCTCGTGGTCAGGGCCTCTCCAACGACGGTTAATGATCCACCGATCCCAGCATACCTCCAACGGCGCAATTAAGCATACGGTTCGGGTGAAAGATCGTCCTCCGTTCCCGTCACTCTGCGCTCTCAGAGACGCGGAGCTGCGTGAGGAGATTCCGGTGGATGCTTGCAGTCGACCGTCCAACGATGAGCCTCTGTGTGCTTGATGCTTTAAATGATGTTACCGAGGGGCCTCATTAACTAGACTCGAATGTCTTCATTGTACATCGTGCCGTGATAAACTGCATAATGTTCATCCATCAAAGATATATTTTTTCGTTTTTAACTTCTTTTTACTGGATATATATATGTAATAACAGTATTATGTAAAAGTTCTGTAAAGTTAAACAGAAAATAGTACTGCTAATTTAATTGGTTAATGGTGTGTAATATATAATACATCTAATATGGCAGAAGTATTTAACAATTCCATATTATTAGGTTTCATAGCAGATGTACCCACACAACACACAAACCACACACACACACACAAAAAATTGCAGGTGGTAATTTCAGAAAATTCTCAGCTACATAGCCTAAATTTGCAACATATTATTATTATTATGTTAGATTATTATTAGGACTAACTTTGATTGAATGTTATTGTGGATGAAAACATGCATTATTTATATATTTTTGCGCCACTGCTGGAAAACAAATAAATTACATTCTAAAAATCGAAATTATGAGCAAAACAAATGGTGATTTGCGAGGGACATGAAACTTTTTTTGAAGAGGCATGTGTTAAAATGTGGTGCAAGATGGTCTTGAAAGTCCAATCTTTATACTGATATTTAAACAAATACATTAATCAAGAAAGGCCGTTTGCATGAAACAATCATGAAATAAGGGTTTAATGGTGTGTGACGATTGTCTTAACCATCAAATCTGCAGCTTTATAAATCATGAAGATTCTGAAAGATATAAGTAACCCAACACCTTTAAGACCACTACAACCCACAGGTCCCACGGATTACCGCAGGAGCTTCACTATGACAGGTCACAGACTTAACTATTAACGAATTGGGTAGAAAGACCACCCAGAACTGAGATATCACTGAAAGTAAGATATTTGACAATAATTGCGACATAATTCCTTTAGTCTCTGCCGCATTTCAGCTGAATGTAGCATTGAACATGACACATTCCTGATCCAGAAAGCAGTTCATTATAAGTTCAAAGTTCATTATAAGCATAAAGACGTGAACAGGCTGAGAAAAAGACCTCACTGTACTTCTGAATGTCAGTTTTTCACCAGCCTGCATGTGATTTCGTTTTCTCAGACTGTGTGGCACACCTACTGGACTCAACTTTTCAAACATAATAATTTGATTGGCCAGGAAATCAAGCACATCATGTGTGTGCAGAGGTGGAAGATCACATGTGCATTATCTGGAAAACTTACTTTCACAATCATTAACTACAGGATGAGACTTTCAAAACAGTGAGATTCATTTCATCCGAGGAATGTCCGTTAAGGTAAGAACTAATGAAAGAAATGTACTTATGTTCACCAGAATGATTGGAGCTCTAAAAGTAGCAGCCCACTGGGCATACAACGGGTTGATCTGATGAAAGAATGATTGGATGATTAGGTTTGTCCTGTCACTATCTCAAATAAATCTCCAAAATGAGAGGCATGTGATACATAGTATTTGGGAAGTCTTGCACTAGCCTGGTTTAGAGAGCCTCACTGAAATGCAAAACCATGCTCAAGTTCATTACTCCCTGCAGTACATTCGGCGTATACTAAATAATTTATACTAGAAAGAAATTGGCTGTTTGTCGAAGATGTACCTAGTAAATGTCCTCACACTAGGTTGATTTTTAAATGAGGTTTAGAGGCACATACAAGACCAAAAAAAAAATCAACTGCACAGAGGAAAAAATGTATAAAATTATAAATATAGGATATGTTACCTGTTGAGGGCCAGATTGGGGGTAAATTCCTAGGCGCCTGCAGTACTACTGCCATTAACTCCATAAAAACAATAAAATCACCACATAATTGTTATAATAAGGAGGATGCACACAGTAGGCTATATATAGTTTAGTAATTCAGCAGTTAAAGTAATTCAGCAGTTAAAATGTAAATATCACATGTATACCTTGAATGCCCTGCAATTTGCTTTTAGATAATAACATCTGGCAAATAAATACATGTAAATATAAAAAAGCTGCAGGCAGTGTATGAAAAAAGCCGTAGCAAATAATGCTGAACGTTATGGTAATAGAATGATCAAATATTATTTGTATCTGTGGGATTTTTTTTTTTTGATTCCAACAAATTTAAAAAATCTAGTTTTTTTTTCCTTTTTCGCCACTGTGTCCCTGAGTCTGCATTTCCTCTTATATATATGGAGATCATATATAGATATATATTTAGTGCTGTCAAATGATTAATGCGATAATCACATACAAAATAAAAATTTTTGGTTGTAAATAGTGTGTGTACTGTGTATAATTTTATTAGGTTATATAAATACACATATAACTACATGTATATATTAAATATGTATTTAATGTATACCTATATAGATACTATATATATCATATTAAGTATATATGATATAATATAAGATTGATATATAAAACAAGAACTATTGTTCTAAAGATATCACACAAAGGTGTGTGTATTAGAATACATAATACATTACCCAGTATCATCATGCATACATCTAGGTAACAAATCTTTATTTGGATGCGATAATCGTTTGACAGCACTCTGTTTGCATATTTTTAAATATGTCTATGCGTTTTCTTATTATTTTAGTTTTGTGTGTAGGTTGAGTCATTGCGTATAATCAGGAAACTATAAGGAAAATGAGGAGAATGCTGTTTTGGCAACTGAAATAAAATAAGAGTAAGTTTATGTTATGGCAATTTTATTTCAGTAACGTTCTTGAATATGAAAATCTCAAACCTTTATTAGTTTTAGTTAACAATTTTAAACCTGCAATCAAGTTACTATGTAAAACTGACAGCACAGCATTCAACAACTTAAGATAAGTAATACATTATTCTCTTTTAAAAGAAAGAAAGAAACATAGAAAGAAAAAGGATTAAAGAAAGAAAGACTTTGAAGATGCATTGCATAGTGATTAACATGCATGCAAATATACTGGTGCACATGTACACATTAGTGTGTGTTAAGAGTGTATTCCTAAGCCAGAAGCCAGAGCAGCACGTGGCTCTGTTCAGCTGCCTGCTAGTTGTGGTGTAATTGAGTTCACATGAGCAGCTGATAGGTCCCATAGCATTTACAATCAGCGGCAGCATCCCCAAACCCTGTCCCGTGCCTCTGTTTTTGCCCCTCCTTTCTCTTTTCTCGTCTCTTCTTTTGTATGCTGTCCTTAGCTCTTGCCCTCTCTCTTATTAGAAAGTGTAATATCTCTCTTATTACACTGTCTCCTGCCTCCACACTCATGGCTCCAGAGAAAACCAGTGACGGGTTGGACAACTATGCATTTGCTGTGAGTAACCTTCATTAACAGACATACATTTTAGGTAGAATTACTAATTTCTTTTTTAAATTAGTCTCAGAGCTTCTGGAAGTGGACAGATTGAATATAGGAACATTACATTGGAATGGACTATGATCATGAGTGTGTAATGGGTCTTGTTTTCATTGCGTAAATCTAAGTTATGGCAGACTTTTGCCAGGATATGAGATCCTTAAAATCACACAGTTATAAAAATCTATGGCAAGTGATAATTTCTTTTTATGATCGATGTTGTAACCAAAGATTCTTTTCACTCTTGATAACGCATGTGTTACTCATGTGTTTGTTATTGTGGTCATGTTCAATGTTTTAGTGACTGGAATGTGTAACTGGAGCAGTGTGTGTGTGTATTTATCACTCACAGATCATGACGCTTATTTAATTTTCCATTTGAAATAATAAATGTATTAAAGAAATTATTTTGCATATTGATCAATCAAAAATAAATAAATGAGTGAAGGGGGTTATTGGTTTTTCAAACAAATAATATTCACATGTGCAAAGTGAAATTGATGGAATTAGGAAAGGTTGTTGATTGAAAACTGCTAAGCCAGAAACTGAATTTGAGTGTTTTTTGAATTTAGGTTGATGCTATAGACCGTTTCTGTGAGTTACCAGAGAATAAAAATGGAAGTGATAATTTTTCTGAGGAGGGAGACAGTAACAAGCTAGCATATTGTGTCACTGATATTCCACCGTGGTACCTTTGCATCTTTTTGGGGATTCAGGTAAGTGGCACGCACACATCTACCTGTGGAACAAGATGTTGAACATGTTAGATTTGTATGATAGAATTTATCTTATATTATCAGTCATTTAAATCAATTCAAATCTACCAGTCTTGATTAGAGTGTGCACTATGAACAGCACTGAATTCATCAGTACCAATAAAGAACAGTTCCAATGTACAGGTGGAACAAAAAACAGTTCCAATATTCAGTTTCCAAAAAATCTAAAACTACACTGAAAGTTTTTAATGCTTGGATATAAAGATAAAGATTCGGGATTTTGAAACCCAAAAATAACACAAAATTAATGAGGCATATTTAACCCTGTAAAGCCTGACATATTAAATAATAGACAGAAAAAAATTATTTTTTTTGAAAAGGAACAGTTTATTAAACCTTAGACAAAATGAAAATGAAAAATCTACAAAAAAGTTTGTGTATGTGTTTTATGTTTTTATCTGGCTTTTATGGCCCATATGATATTATAGGGAGATATAAGCTACATTCAAGGAAAAACACCTCAATTTTATTCAGAAGCCCAAACTGAGCAGAAACATGCAATTTGGTGCAGTTGTTGTTATCTATGTGGCCAAAAAGTAAGGTGAAATTATGATAGCTTGTAATGTAAATCAAAGAGATCTTTATAACAATATAGTACTTGCATAAAGTGCATATAAATAACAATTGTCACTCTATATCCCCCCAATAACATGATTTCGTAAGATGATATTAAAATATTGAACTTTTCAGCAACGTTTTGATCATGTTGATCATTTAAAGGCCTTGGAAAATTAATGCATCAAATATAATAGGCTGCAGGGTTAAGATTCTGCATTATTTTTAATTAAATTAGCAAATTTGTGACATTGATCATGCATACAGTTGGTCAGATGTTCTTTCAGATACTTGTAGAGTTCATGGACCTGAGAGCTACTGACATTAAAGAAAAACATACAATCCATTCTGAAATATTTTTTCCAATTCAACTTATGCTGATTTCGAGAAATTATGCAAAACAAAAGCATTTTCACTATTGGTGTTAGACTTTTAGTCTTCATTGTACATAGAATGTGTTTAGAAGGTTACAGAAAGAACGTACATAACAATTTCTCTCCATTTCTCTGACAGCACTATCTTACAGCTTTTGGTGGCATCATAGCCATTCCTCTGATACTGTCTCAGGGCCTTTGTCTACAGCATGACGGCCTCACGCAAAGTCACCTCATCAGCACTATCTTCTTCGTGTCGGGGGTGTGCACCTTACTCCAGGTCACCTTTGGAGTGAGGTAAGGTTACTTTTATCACTCTTGGCAAAGTCATATATTTCACAAAGAAATAACAGAATTCAGCAACAGTGGTAGAACCAAGGCCAAGGTCAGTGCACCAAGTGGGAAGATATGTGATGACGTGCAAAGAATATTTTAAGGATGAGCTGTAGTTAAACAATGAAACAGTGTTTGTGTTCTTTTGTGTTCATCTTCTTGAATCAGGGTTGTGTTGTGGTTACTGTGACACATGGGACTGTCCTTGTCAATTATTTAACCATGGGTGTTTAATTCTAAAAAGCTTGTTTGATTCTAAAATTACCTTGATTTTCTGAAGGATGTTTATGATGCAGTTTGCTTTGAATT
Source organism: Sinocyclocheilus anophthalmus (assembly GCA_018155175.1). NCBI lineage: Eukaryota > Metazoa > Chordata > Actinopteri > Cypriniformes > Cyprinidae > Sinocyclocheilus > Sinocyclocheilus anophthalmus. The sequence continues at coordinate 278,870 of JADLZN010006196.1, read as the reverse complement.
CATTTATCCAACTTCTTGTCAAAAGATCAATTTTCTTTGATTAAAATGGGTCATTCATGAGCAGTGTTGGGGGTAACGCATTACAAGTAATGCAAGTTACGTAATCTGATTACTTTTTTCAAGTAACTAGTAAAGTAACGCATTACTTTTTAATTTACAAGAGAATATCTGAGTTACTTTTTCAAATAAGTAACTCAAGTTACTATTTTTTTATTTATTTATTGATTGACAGCTCTCCTGTCAATCAATCCTGAGAGAAATCAGAAGATGTAGTTCTAAAATAAAATTAAATATGCATAATTCATCTCACTAACACACACCACAAAAAAAAAAACACGGATTCAGTATTCCTCAAAATGAATAAAAATTAATGAATAAGAATATGAGCAAATCGCAATAATTAAATGTTAAACAAACAATATCCTTAGGTAGTTTAATCCCATTCTATTGCTTATGACCTTCGAGATCCTTCAACCATCTAATGAAGCCAAAAATACTCTAGAACAAACATCGGGTGTCTGTTTATGATTGAAGAGTGTTGAACTTTCTTCTGCATTCTGCTGTACAGACGTGAATGGACTTTTCCTGAGGTTTATTCATTTCACTTTTGGCGTGAAAAGGCTTTTATATTTGCAAAAAATAGAACTTTTTTATTTAAAAACAAACAAGCAAGCCCTGCCAAGATTTAAAAAGTAACTCAAAATAACGTAATGCATTACTTTCCATAAAAAGTAACTAAGTAACACAATTAGTTACTTTTTTTATGGAGTAACGCAATATTGTAATGCATTACTTTTAAAAGTAACTTTCCCCAACACTGTTCATGAGTATATACAACATTTTTTATTTTTATATATCTAAAATATATAAAAATGACATATTTACTTTTTTTTAATTTTGTGTTCCTCTCAATAATACTACTACTACTACTACTAATAAAAATAATAAGTTATATAAAGAGTAATTTATGTTCCAGATAAACCATCTCCCAGGACAACAATCCAAACATTCAATCCAAGGGTTCATTGACCTTGGAAAGTGTGAATAATATCTGATAATGTCTGATAAGCCTCTGCTTTAGGCTGAAGTCCTATTGCATTCTTTTGTTGGGGCTACTTGACCCAAATAAAAGGCCAAAGAAATCCTGCTATATGTTAACGCTACAGGTCTTCAAGAGCATACTAATCAAACATGAAGGATCCAAATCAGTCTGTTACTGATGTACAGCAGAAATATGTAGGTAATAGGATTGGGAATTTTTCATCTTATTAACATGAAGTTCAGCACATTTTAAATAAATCCACATTCCTCAGGCCTCTCAGCTGTGGAGCTCCCGTTTGTGTAAAGCATTAGAATTGTAATATAATGAATTCAAGAAAAATGTCTTAACACCCCTAAAACCACGTGAATTACCTTTTGTAGGTGTAACTGATTTGGTACAAGATTGCAGTGTAAACACATAAATGACTCTAACTTGTACAATAAATTCCTTATATACCATAAAAGTGCCGTAAATCTATTAACAACACAACAGCTTTACCTTATTTTTGACCTGCTGAGATGGGTTAAAGACTTGCCTTTTAGTGAGGAACCAGGGAGGGTTGAGAATGACAAGTTGACAAAAGGATGTGAAATTCAATTAATGAATTGAAAAGCAGAGGGTGGAAAGACACATCTCAACATCAAAAGTCAGAAGAACCTATGCACTTCTTGAACAGAAATAACAACAACAACAAGAGCTAGATTTTTTTTGTGACAAGGCTCTTCTTTTTCCTAATGCAAGGTTACCCATTCTCCAGGGTGGAACTTTTACACTCCTGTCGCCCACCATGGCTTTGCTATCAATGCCTGAATGGACCTGTCCAGCTTGGACGCAGAACGCAAGCCTAGTCAACACCACCTCCCCTGAGTTCATTCATGTTTGGCAAAGTCGAATGCAAGTGGTGAGTATCTCAGTAACTGATAGACCCTCTATGTAAGAACTCATGAACATATGTAGAGTGGTTCCAAATTTTGACACTTAAACCTCACTCAAAAATGTGGCGGTCATTGCAATAGATAACACTCAACCCAAAAAATTGGCAAAAAGACACTTACATTTAAAAATAAAATGGCAAGTGTTAAAAATGATATCGTTAAAATGATATCTTAAAAATATATCTTTATTGTATAATGCTAAAATTCAGTTTCTGTTGTCATCTGTGCACAGCTCCAAGGCTCGATCATGGTGGGCTCCCTATTCCAAGTGCTGGTGGGATTCTCTGGTCTAATTGGCCTCTTCATGCGTTTCATTGGCCCTCTGACCATCGCACCAACTATTTCCCTAATCGGCCTATCACTATTTGACTCCGCTGGCATGAACGCAGGACACCATTGGGGCATCTCTTCCATGTGTGTTCTCAAAATTAATCATCAATGAAAATATATAAATATATATATACTGTATATATACTACACAGCACATATTTTGCTGATTTTGAACAAACAAGCAATCACATTTAAGGTGACAGTAAACAAAACACCTCAAAGTGATGTAACAGAGTCAAAAACACAGTAGCATTTAAACTGATTCAAACCTGTGAATCATTTTTGTGAATTGGTTCACGTACATGAATCGTCCAAGAGAACTGATTCACTAGAAAGAATCAGACTGTCCAACGAGGACCATTTATACCACCCTGGCACTACACGATTTTAGCCTTGACCTTGACAATTGAATATTGTAGTTAAGTTTGTAGCCTTTTGACTTTTAGTTAGTTACTCCCCAATGCTGTTCCCACAACAGTAGTAGCAACTATTTTAGTTTAAGTCCAACTCTCATGTTCAGTATTAATTTCTGGTATACTGCTTGATATAATCTCTGGACATGTAATGCTGTCACAGAGCCGTAACACAGTCTCATTGTCCTCCACAGGACGACGTGTTTGATTGTGATATTCTCGCAGTACCTCCGTCATATTGCCATCCCCTTCCCCAAATACAGCAAAGCCAAGAAGTTTCACATCACCAGGATTTACATATTTCAGATTCTGCCTGTAAGTCTTATATCTGTTTTCTAAATATTAATGCTCCATTAAAAATACATTTATAAGCAAGGTGTGCTTTCTCAGGTCCTGCTAGGAATCACTCTGTCATGGTTGATTTGCTACCTACTGACAATCTACAATGTCCTGCCCTCAGACCATGATAAATATGGCTATCTAGCTCGGACTGACATTAAAGGAGATGTTATAGGCAGGGCACCTTGGTTCAGATTTCCTTATCCGGGTATATCAACCAGCACACTTAACACCAATTAAGTATTTTATATGCCCATATACTTACAGGAATCTATGATTCCTGTAAGTGAATTTATGATTGCTATTATCGGATAGGCTATTGAAATCTTTTATATATTATGTTTTTTTATGGCTATGTAATTGTAGGTCAATGGGGAGTGCCAACTGTTAGTCTGGCAGGAGTTTTTGGAATCCTGGCAGGGGTCATATCCTCCATGATTGAGTCAGTGGGTGATTATCATGCCTGTGCCAGGTTATCTGGTGCCCCACCACCACCCAGGCATGCCATCAACAGGGGAATTGGCATTGAAGGCATCGGGTGTCTGCTGGCAGGTGCCTGGGGAACAGGCAACGGAACCACCTCCTACAGTGAGAACATAGGAGCCTTGGGTATCACTAAGGTACAAAGTTTCACAATAAGTTTTACTGGCCAAAATGGAATTTGACTTTACTTCACAATGATTGCATAGGTTTACAACACTGTCTAATTGTATTTATTTATTTTTCCAATTTTATTTAATAATTTGTTTTGAGAGATTGTTTGGCATATGTTCTGTGAATTATGACACTAATCGAGAGAAACCTTTCATCTTTTGCAGGTTGGTAGTCGCATGGTGATTGTGTGCAGTGGCTTTGTAATGCTTATAATGGGAATGTTTGGGAAAATCGGAGCCATATTTACTACAATACCAACACCTGTTATTGGAGGAATGTTTCTGGTCATGTTCGGGGTCATTATGGCTGCTGGTGTTTCAAGCCTACAGGTAAAAACAGTACTGTTAATGCAAAAAGGAATACATCAGGGAAAATTATGTGCTCAAATAAAGTACCAACACTACCATTTAAAAGTATAGGGTCAGTGAATATTTTGAACATACTGTAGTTGATAGAAGTCTCTTAAGCTCACTAAGGCCGAATTTTTTATCAAAACTATTGCAAAAACAGCAATGTTTTCAGGATTCGTTGATGAATACAAAGCTCAAAAGAGCAGCATTTATTTTGAAATCTTTTGTAACATTATTACATTATATTGCAACATTATATTAATATTCTTTCAATATTAATATGCTTATGACAGTACACATCATATGATATTTTATTATCATGACTGATTTCCATTTTTAATAGTATACAGACATGAACTCTTCACGCAACATCTTCATCTTCGGATTCTCTATGTTCACTGGTCTTGCTATTCCCAACTGGATAATGAAAAATCCCACATCCATAGCAACAGGTATATAAACTATGATCAGTATCGGAAAAACACATGCTACAGACTCTTTATACGTACAGACACATCTGCTGTCAAAACACTGTTTGCATTCCAAGTATGATTTTTTGTGCTTTCTTACTTTCTGTATTAGGAGTCGTTGAACTGGACCATGTACTTCAAGTGCTTCTGACAACCAGTATGTTTGTTGGAGGATTCTTTGGATTTTTCCTCGATAATACAATACCTGGTGAGTTCTGCTAATAATCTGCTTCAATAACTGTGCCTATTCCTAATGCACATTGATAAAGACACTTATTGATATTCAAGCAAAAAAGTTCAATTTAGAGTATTATTCCTTTTACCCAAAAGCATCATTTTAATATGGGTTCATTGTACTCCGTACTTCTCTCCTTTGCTTTATGTATGCAAATGTAACAAATAAAACATTGTAAATGAATAAATCTGACTAATCAAGTAACTTTTGAGACTGTGCAATAACTGTTTATTAATATATCATTATAATACCTGCAGGAACGAAACGTGAACGAGGCATTATTGCATGGAAAAAGGACCACCAAAATGAGTCAAACAACACCTTAGAAAGTGATGACGTGTACGGACTGCCCTTTGGAATTAATAGCTGCCTCACCTCCTTCACATGGACCAAATATGTGCCCTTCTGCCCTACACACAAAGTGAGCAGACAGGATGACACACCGTCCAGTTTGGATTCTTTGGACACCAAAACGGAGTCTAACAAAGGTGATACACGCATCATAGCAGGGGTGGCACTATAGTCTGTGATGAGGACTTCCATCTTAAATAAGGAACAATTAAGTCACATCCAGAGGTATGGAACGAACTGAGAAGGCAGCTACCCCCATGCACATAATTGAACTTTTAATCTGAAGCTGTACTGTGCAAATCTCTCTCTCTTTTTTTCATCTCTTTGAATTATCTCTAAACATAATGTTAACGTGAATGATTTTCGAATCTTAATGATTTCAAATAAGGATGGGAAGTGCCTCAATAGAAAGCAACTGCAAACATTTATTCATAATGTCTTGTTTCTTTTTTATGCTTATAATTTTAAATGGAATAGATTATATATAGCGGACAAACTGTATGTTGCATTTTGTACACACATTTTATGTTTTAAATAAATTATTTTTCTCTGCCTTTTACTTTGGTTGTCCTGTGTGTGTGTAACCCATCATCTCAACTTTTTTATAAATAAATGTCACCATCTACTGCATATTTGATTAATTTTGCTTGCTTAATATTTAGGTCGTAGCAGGCAAATTCATTCTCAATTTGGCAAATCTATTTGTCAACAGTTTTTGTTTTATAGCTTTAAACACATTAATGAAAGCTGGACCCAGGCGTCTCAGTGAGTAAAGTACAAAAAATAATAAATTAAAAAAAAGATCCGAATACAAAACGACACCGTAGCGTTTGAATTGAGGATTTAAGAGACAAGATTTTAGTAATAAATCAAGTAGATACAGCCATCATTCCACCTTTTCTCATTTGTGATCCGTCTTTTTATTCCACAAGATGGCGCTAAATAACAATAGTTGATACATTCAACCCGTTTTGGAGCTCCAATTTTCTCTACAGCCTACTACAGTCCATTGTCAAGTAACGGCAAAATGTACACCTTTACAAATACAGTAGATGAACCACAGTTGAAACTCTGTAGTTAATTCTAAGCCTATTTACAATCACTTTCTGCACTTTTAAGACAGTACATTCTAACAGCCTTCTCCCTTTGAATCAATTGAGTTGTAACACAAATGTGTTATGCCATAAGCGTTTGCTACAAAAGGACACTTAACTTGTCTTATTGTCCAAATCAAGCCTCAGTGCATCAGCAGCAGATGTTCCTCTACATTCCAAATGAAGGCGTTGCTGTTACAAATGCTCTCATAAGTAAAACAGTGCGAAACACACCCAACGTGCATGAGTTGATTTAGTGTTATGGAGCTTGGAGTGGAAAGCAGTGGTTGGTGGAAAACTGTGGTAGGTCTACTAAGTGCAATATTATCTATTGCATTTGAAAATCCTGGTCTGTCCTGTATAAGAATATGTGATATATTGAATTGAACATGCACATACCTTTACATAAATAAAGGTCTCTTTCTGCAGATGTGTAAAAACTCGAAAAGAACTTGACATTATGTAAAGGTCAACATTCAGTGAACATTTTTAGGCCTGAATGCACAGTTTTTCCACAATATCAGCTCATACCTCAAACGATCATGATGAACACATAAGACACATAAGGCAATCAATGTTGGCGTTTTAATACAGTGAAAATAATAAAGTAATAAATAATAAAAATATTAGCAAAACAAACCTGTAGATTGATATTCAATAAACAATAAAAACACATAGCATCATGTCTGTCAATAACATTACCCTGTCTGATGACCTGCATCCCATTTATTAATTTCTGATTTTCTGTCAGTTATTCTTTCATGTATCTGTTATTTAAACAGGCTTACGTATCTGTTATGCATTAAGTTGAATAATAATACGTTTTGTTTTTCTGTTTTTTCACAATGATATATTTTACTTCACAGTCGGCTAAAAGGGGAAAGGAATGAAAACCGCATATTTTGTTCATCCTCCATCCTGCTGAGTTCATGATTCTTGGCACCTGTATATCAGTTTCCATTGAGGACCGAATCCTGTGGAAGCCATCTGTTGTATTCTCTCCTTTGTCAGGCTGAGGTTCCTCCCTTTCCCTAAATCACTAATAAATGAGAGTTTGTGATTAGGGCTGGTGAAGCTGACCGTCCTAACCACAACAGAGCTGACATACTCAGGCATGACCGTCAAACTATTACCCATCTGCTCCTCATATTCAGCCTGCTGATCACGCTAATCACTATCACCAAAGGGAGAAAAAATATATATTTCAAGAGAGACTAAAGCATTTTCAAGAGCATGCCATTTTTCCACATTAAAAGCATCTTGTTATTGCTAAAACATTTTAGGGGATTTTTTTCTTCCCTCCCAGAAAGGACACAAAAATAAATCCTATTTTAAAATTGACAATAAATTTGGTTTTAAAAAGCACTTTAGTAATTATATAATTAACTACATTTTACATTTTTAAAAATATAATACTGGTTCTTGCCCATGCAAAAGTCACAGCTAAAATGCTGCTGGTTCTGATTGGTTGCTACTAGGCTGCTGCCAGGTGGTTACTAAGGTCTTCTGTTTGGTTTTGCTAGTCGGTGGCCTGCTGGTCCAAGTCAAAAGAACCTTCTTTCTACTAAGGTTTTTAATCTTACTTTAAAGGCCAGGATGAAAAAATGTCTTGTTATTATTTATCATCTTTGCACTTTATATATTATTGCAAATGTTTTTGAAACTTTAGATCTTCAAGTTGAATTGGATATAATGATACAGCAAGAATATTCATTTCCCCAATATTATTTTGCATGGGGTTATTATTGCATATTATCACATATTATTGCACTGGGTTAAAGAAATATAACCAAATTGCAAATATGTATCACATATTACTGTACATATTTCATGTCTTTTCACATTAGATCACTCATAACACGAGCATCATGATGGCATATTATCATCATATTGTACGATTCCTGGCTATTTGTACCCCTCATATTGTATTTGTGAGAAAATATTGATATTTTTTTGACAAATTATTTTAAAAAATCATTATTTTTTAAATATAATTTGTATTCATTAAGATAAGATATCAATACATGGTAAAACATATTTTTCAAAGTACTAAATTAAGATTATTTCTTTGTAATTGTTAGTGAAATTTACTAGCAATTTCTGAGTGAAAATTCAGTGTTCAGTGTAATTTTGCATAGAAATAGTAGTTCAATCATCAGTCTATTCGGTTTGAATATTGAAACAGCTAAATGAAAGTTTTCACCTCTACTAACCTTCGTGGGAATGAAACGTTCGATTTTGGAGATCGATTTTGGAGAACTGCTGCGCATTGTTTCCTCGCTTCCGATATTCAGAAGGATCTGGGGCTTGTGATGGTGATCCCTGTGGAGAAGATGATTCTAGTAAAGTCTGCTGGACATCCTGGTCTCCTCGCTCTGGCCTCAAGGCTGTGTCCCAGGAATGTTTGATGAGGCAGCTCCGGTGCCAAAGGCCCCAGTCTGGATCTCTCTAAAGCAGACCTGACACACAAGCACTCAATGTGGGCTTATAATCCTGTTTATCATCTCAAGCCAAAAAAACATTCTTCTCCTACCGCTTCCAATGGAACCAGTTTGATGTTCACTCCCTTGCGTGGATAGGAAAGTATTGATTGAATAGAAAGGAAGAGGTCACGAAGACAACAGAGTGTAGAAAGACCGAAAACGTATGTATTTGAGAGTTGTCCAATAGTTCATCCTTTAAAAAGTGTCAGGATTGAGAAGGCATGGTTTGTGCTGATGCAGCTGTCACAAAGTGACTCAGAACACATTGTGAATATATCAGTTGAGGTGAAGGCTGAGGTTAAGTTGAAACTGAAACCATTTGGAAAGTGTTTGGAGGCATGTACTTCCCTGATTTTAGTGGCTATAATGTCGCTCAAATCAATGTGTGCATGGGCTCACCCACAAGGGGAGATAACAGATAAAACGGTTATATTTTTAAACTATATTTATTAATAAATTGTATACATTCAATTCATTAAAATCAATGCCCCATGATCCTAGTGAGAATGATTTATCTTATTTATTATCATTATTTTAAAAAGTTTGTATTTTTTTTTAATTTTTATTAAAATGTTGACTTTTTGACTTTTGAAGGATCAGAATCAGAATCAGAATCAGAAAGAGCTTTATTGCCAAGTATGTTTGCACATACAAGGTATTTGTTCTGGTGACAGAGACAACAATAACAACACACAGATAAATAAGAAATAAAGAGATGTGAATAAAATACACATATGAATTTATTTTTCATTTTGACCTCACAAGCCATTCTATTTTTCAACCCCTACTATAATATATTTAGCAACGTTACAATGAATTATCCCAACCGCCAGGGTTTCCGGAAATATGCCTTTCCTGGGAAAAGTGTGTTCATTATGAGCTACGGTCCATAAAAAAGAGACCAGTTTTTTTACTATTCAGTCAATCCTGATGCAATAAATCTAATTTTGTTGTGGAAACTGTGTATAAAAAATAACAATATAACAAGGACTATAACAATATAGTAACAAGTATATATATATATATATAGAATATATATATATATATGTATAATATATATATATATTATATATATATATATATATATATAGCAGCATTAATTTGATAACAAAATGTTTTGTAACATTTAATATATATATATATTACTAACTCCAAACTTCTGAATGTACATCATGCCGACTTTAATATATAACAAACATCGATATTTAAAGTTGGAAATGGTGTTTCATGTCAACAACTGCAATTAGCTCCATCACTGCTCCTTTCTTCTCCCTTTTAATGCTCCATTGTCTTTATTTACCATTATTCTCTGATAGAAAGTTGCTTAGATTGACCACTCAGTGCTTGTAAGGATACAGTTGTACGGATACAGCTCTTGTTCTGATTTTATCTCCTGCTGGGTTTCTGGCCACAGGCCCATCACCAGGCGCACTGACCTGAAAGGAAATCCCTCATTTAACAGCCGTCTGGAGAACTATCACATAACACCGGGGCCAATACATTCAGCCACAGAACAGTCACACCTAACCGAGGGTCATCTATCCCACAGAGCTTTGCATTCATTAGCAAAATCTCCTCCCAAGAGATGTTGGTTTTGCAAAAACTCTGCTCATTATCTTCATTTGAGTTTAAGTTCCATATACTGCTTATCCACCTTAGAATCGAATCAATAAATATATGTGTAAGAATTTGCACTGTGAACACTGATGTACATCATGCTGTGGCAGTGATATTGTTGTCTAAAAACTGTAATTAGTGTTGGATGAAGTGATTTGCAGACACATGCTGTATTCAGCTATGCATGACTACATTCACTAAAGAAAGAGGCTCTGCTGTTTCCTTCTAAAAAAAAACACAACAAGCCAAAGGAATAAGATGTGATGTTATTGGCATGTTTGTGCCATTTTCTGAAGTCCTACTTAGGAATCTGGTGCTGAATCAAGCAGACAGTGCTACTTTAAGGTCAATGAACTACTGCCTAAAACAGGGTGATTTGGAATATTCAGTCTTCTAGAAGCTCAAACTGGGCCATTCATTTCAGAGCTGATAATGATCAAACTGCATTTTATAATAATATTAGAATAAAACAATAAGTCACTTGAGGACATCTTGAGGTCTTCTATATACTCATCCAATCAGAATTTAGATTTTTTATTAGATTTCCCACTGCAGAAGGCTGGATTTCCAGTAAAAAAAATATCTAAATATCATGAGACAAAAATGTACTTGAAAAAAACCTGCTTAGGATTTGCTTCCATAGATTTTATCCTGTAAATTATAATAATTTATTTTAAGAAAATTAATTATTTTGCCTTACAGCACAGGCATATTTATACAAGTTTATACATTTAAGTTTAAATTTAGATTTAAGTATAAATAAATGTATCTCGTCTCAGGGATTTAGATATTTTATTTAGAAAGCAAAGCCAACCTTACATGATTTGCAGTGCTGTTTAAAGCATTTACGTAAAACAACCTTTTTGTGTCTGGTAATGTATTTTGAGTTGTGTTATGATATGGGAAACTGTTTGCAGGGTACAAAACCATATCTTAAGTGTTATGCTCTGAGCTTCGCCCAACTGGCAATGGTTTATCATACTTCTATCTTTACTGGAAGAAAAGTAATTTTCATAGCAGACCTATTAATATTAATCTTATTTGGACTTAAGACAAGAAAATATGCTTACTGCACTGCCAATTGACTCTTTCTGTCCTGTGTACACAAGCAGGGTCTTTCACAACATCAGGAGAGCATCTCAAGGGTTCGCTCTTTCACCTCTTAGCTCCATCAGAACAGACCTCTCATCTGTCTATCTGGTTCACTTCTAGAGAAATGCTGGCACAAACACACACACAGTTTCACATGCACTCACAGATGAACATACACAAGCAGGTGTGAGAAATATGAAATGATTTTCTGCTGCAAATTGTGAAATCCACTTAAACAGACTGTTTTCACAGCTGTGTGATAGGCGCCAGTACTTAGGGTCAGACGGAGCAGCACATTTAAAACTTTTTTTATGTTAAGCCTCAGGGAAAGATACACTCTTGGAGAATGTTTTATATTGCAATGCTTCATTATGGTGGCTAACCCTAACCCTAAATAAAAAAACTTAGTGTACAAACCAAGATGAAGGGACTGATACACGTTCTAATTCACTCTGTGTCTGCTTGTGGTCCAGTCAACATGTCAGCGAAGTTCAGGTTTACTGGCTGATGTAAGTCACAGTGTGGTCTGCCCTTGCTGACTCAGAGAAACAAAAGGGAAATAAATCATGAAAGCCACATCTTACAGTGCTGCCCACCCAGTAGGGAGAGGGGTTCAGACCGATGCAACATCTACACATTCACATTCTGCAGCAACCCTCTATCCCATGAGTCTTAATGAGTAAGACTGAGCAAAAACTAATGTTTGGAATAAATAATTGGTTGGTTAGTCAAAGTTTTTTCTTTTGGTCTGGACAAAATTATACAGTTTCTCTGTTTATTAAGTGGAGGAAATGTTTATATTTTACATGTGGTTTGTTTTTCAATGCTACACACACACACACACACACACACACACACACACACACAAAATGATAAATGAGAATATTGTTTATTTAAAATAGTTTCTGCATTAAACTGTACAGTCAGTCAATCTTTATTACAAGATATATTTAGACAGGGTTTATTTTGTAAAAATGTCTTATTATTGCTTATTAAATAGCTGGATACTTACCAAATAAATAAATGCACAGACGTAAATGTTACCTATTCTGTATATACTACACATATGTGACCCTGGACCACAAAACCAGTCATAAGGGTAAATTTTTCGACATTGAAATTATACACAATCTGAAAGTGAACAAATAAGCTTCCATTGATGTATGGTTCCCTTTCCGTCAGTAAGTTCTACGTTACGTCAGTCGTGAATGACGAATTGGGATCTCGCCCGAGAGCCCAATCACCTTCGAGTGTTAACTAAACAAGCCAATGACAGTTGGCATGCGTGTTTCGCAAACGCACATCAGCTTTTCACTTCGGAGCTGAGCCTGTCAAGACGAATCTCCTCGAGTGTTTGCAAAAGAAACAGCTGGCGTTGGTGTCACGGCATGTCAGCGGGGGTTGGCATCCAGGGCTGCTAGAAACCTCGGCGTGCTGCAGCTTCCATTCTGCGGTCTCGCCGCGACCTCCCCTGGGCGCTTCAGCGCTCCCTCTAAAAGAGTGTTTCCTTCTAAAAGAGCAAATTCTAAAAGAGCTTCACGAGAGACGGGCGTCTTTTTAAAGATGGCTTACCGCTCATGCGTTTCTGGATGCGGTCGTTTCCTGACTCCATCTGATGGTCATGATCGCTGCATCTCATGCCTGGGCTTACAGCACGCTGAAACAGCGCTCATGGATGAGTCATGTTCCCAGTGCGGGAACATGACCATCGCGACATTGAGGTCCAGATACCTCCTCGTTAAACAGGGGGGGATCCCCCTTGCCATGCCCTGTTCTAGCTCCTCCGGTTCCAGAGCTGACTGCTATGCTTTGCTGAACCGCCGAGAGTGTCGGGCTGCACTGGAGGCCTCCTCCTTCTCCCGAACGCTCAAGGCTGGACGATTGGTTCCTGGGGGCGCAGGCCGGTCGTCGGCAGCCGCCTCCGGTTCCATTCTTCCCGGAAGTGCATGAGAAGGTTACAAAGTCGTGGAAGGCACCTTTTTCTACCCGAAACAGGCTTGGTGCCTCCTCCGTCCTCACCACCCTCGACGGTGGGGCGGCCCAAGGGTATGTGGACATCCCCCCAGTCGAGTGCGCTATTGCTATGCAGCTCTGCCCGCAAAGCACCGCCGCCTGGAGGGGTAGTCCACGCCTTCCGTCCAGGGCTGTAAGTTCTCGTCCGCTCTGACGGCTAAGGCTACAGTGCTGCTGGACAGGCCGCTTCCTCCCTGCACGCCCTGCACGCCATGGCCCTCCTGCAAGTCCACCAGGCCAAGGCGTTGAAGCAGTTGCACGAGGGTGTGGCTGACTCAGGTGTGCTGCAGGAACTTCGCACGGCGACGGACCTCGCGCTTAGAGCGACGAAAGTCACGGCGCGGGCCCTGGGTCAGACGATGTCCAGACTGGTGGTCCAGGAGCGCCACCTATGGCTGTGCCGTGAAGAGCCAGGGCAGGCAGCGTCCCTGAGACGGGCGACCCGGAGTTCTTGGATTCTGCTCTTCAGGAGATGGTGACCTCACCACTCCTTCCCCCGGAGGAGGGCCGGGTGGAGAATCCTTTGTTCCCGTTTTTTTCTGTTCCGCCACTGGCTACCCAGCCAGTGGTACCCAAAACATCAAAAAAAGAGCAGCTTCCTTTTTCTACGGGTCCCAAGAGGGTGAGGATGGCGGTGCACCAGACCCAGTCTCCACACGGCCGTCCCACTCTCCTTTCGCCTATGGGCAGCAGGGTCCGGTTCAGGGACGCTCTGCCTCCAACGCAGCCTCCTGTCCAGCCGTGGCGCCAGGTTAAGTGGTACGCACGCATCAGACCCCACCCTAGGACACACAGCCTCCGGGGTTAGGTCCCTGTATTCCACTTCGCTGCCCCACTGCGGGTACGTCGGTGGTTCACCTAGTCCCGCTTGTTTGGTCGCTGGGGGCCTGGTTAGCGCTACAGCCGGTCCCTCCAGCCGAGATGAAGTCAGGTTTCTACAGCCCATACTTCATTGTACCCAAGGAAGGCGGTGGGTTACGACCAATCTTGGACCTGCGCGTGCTGAACCGGGCCTTCACAAGCTCCCGTTCAGGATGTTGAGGCAGAAACGCATCTTTCAATGCGTCCTTCCTTTCGATTGGTTTGCAGCGGTCGACTTCAAGGACGCGTACTTTCATGTCTCGATTCTCCCTCGACACAGACAGTTTCTCCGCTTTGCGTTCGAATGGCGAGCATATCAGTACAAGGTCCTCTCCTTCGAGCTATCAGTCGCCTCGTGTCTTCACCAAGGTCGTGGAGGCAGCCCTCGCTCCATTGAGGGAAACTGGCATTCGCATTCTCAACTACCTCGACGATTGGCTCATACTCGGGCCCAGTCTCAGGATCAGTTGTGCGAACACAGGGAATTGGTGCTCCGGCACCTCAGCCAGTTGGGTTTTCGGGTCAACTGGGAAAAGAGCAAACTATCCCCGACGCAGAGGATCTCTTTTCTCGGCATGGAGCTGGACTCGGTCAACCTCTCAACACGACTCTCAGTCGAGCGTGCACAGTCGATGCTGAACTGCCTGGGGTCTTTCCAGCGCAAGAGGGTGGTTCCACTGAAACAGTTTCAGAGGCTCCTGGGGCATATGGCATCCGCAGCCGCTGTCACGCCGCTCGGGTTGCTTCATATGAGACCGCTTCAGTGTTGGCTTCACGACCGGGTCCCGAGATGGGCATGGCGACACGGCACATACCGGGTTTCAGTCACCCCGTTCTGCCGTCACACCTTCAGCCCTTGGTCAGATCTTGCCTTTCTTCGGACAGGGGTGTCCCTAGGGCAAGTATCCAGGCATGTTGTTGTGTCAACGGATGCCTCTGCCAGGGGCTGGGGTGCCATGTGCAATGGGAATGCAGCTGCGGGGTTCTGGTCGGGGACCCGGCTGCAGTGGCAGTAGTAAGCAGTATGGCTTGCTCTGAGCCACTTCAAATCGCTGCTGCACGACAAGCATGTACTGGTCTGTACGGACAACACTGCGACCGTTGCGTACATCAACCACCACGGCGGTCTACGCTCCCGTCACGTCACAACTCGCCCGCCATCTCCTCCTCTGGAGTCAGAAGCATCTGAGGTCGCTTCACGCCGTTCATGTCCCAGGCGAGCTCAATCGTGCAGCCGACGAGCTCTCACGTCAGCCCGCCCTTCCGGGAGAATGGCGACTCCACCCCGAGACAGTCCAGCTGATTTGGAGATGCTTTGGGGACGCTCAGGTAGACCTGCCTCCCCGGACACATCCCATTGCCAGTTGTTTTACTCACTGGCCGAGGGACCCCTCGGCACAGACACACTGGCATGCAGCTGGCCTCGCGGCCTACGCAAATACGCGTTTCCCCCAGTGAGACTTCTCGCACAGACACTGTGCAAGGTCAGGGAGGACGAGGAGCAGGTCCTCTTGGTAGCGCCATACTGGCCCAGTCGGACTTGGTTCCCCGAACTAATGCTCCTCGCGACAGCCCCTCCTTGGCAAATTCCTCTGAGGAGGGATCTCCTTTCTCAGAGAGGGGGCACCCTCTGGCACCTGCGTCCAGACTTGTGGAATCTCCATTTGTGGTCCATGGACGGGGCGCGGAGGTTCTAGGTGGGCTACCTCCAGCGGTAGAAAACACCATCACGTCAGCTAGAGCCCCGTCTACCAGACACGCTTACAGGCTGAAGTGGAACCTGTTCGTCGATTGGTGCTCTTCCCGCCGGGAAGACCCCCGTAGATGCCCGATCGGAGTCGTGCTTTCTTTCCTGCAGGATGGGTTGGAGAGAAGGCTGTCTCCCTCCACCCTCAAAGTGTATGTTGCCGCCATTGCCGCACATCACGAGGCAGTAGACGGTAAGTCTCTGGGGAAGCACGACTTGGTCATCAGGTTTCTCAGAGGGGCAAGGAGGCTGAATCCTCCGCGCACTCACCTGTTACCCTCTTGGGATCTCACCTCGGTCCTGACGGCCCTGAAGGAGGAGCCCTTCGAGCCTCTGCAGTCAGTAGAGCTTAAGTTTCTGTCATTAAAGACAGTGCTCCTCACCGCATTGGCCTCGGTCAAGAGGGTAGGGGACCTGCAGGCTTTTTCGATCGATGATTCGTGCCTAGAATTCGGAACGGGTAACTCTCATGTTGTCCTGAGACCCCGGCTTGGATATGTGCCCAAAGTTCCCACCACGCCTTTTAGGGATCAGGTGGTGAACTTGCAAGCGCTGCCCCCGGAGGAGGCAGACCCAGCCATCGCGCTGCTCTGTCCCGTTCGCGCTCTGCGCATTTACGTGGACTGTACGCTGAGCTTCAGGACCTCAGACCAGCTCTTGTCTGCTCTGGAGGCCAGCAGAAGGGAAAGGCTGACTCCAAACAAAGACTTGCCCACTGGTTAGCGGAGGCTATAGTCTTGGCATACCAGGCCCAAAGTTTACCATGCCCCCTCGGAGTGAGAGCACACTCTACGAGAGGAGTGGCATCTTCTGGGGCATTGGCGCGGGGCGCCTCGATAGCAGACATCTGTAGAGCTGCCGGCTGGGCGACGCCTAACACGTTTGCGAGATTCTATAATCTCCGTGTAGAGCCCGTGTCCTCTCGTGTACTCGCCTCAGGTAGGCAGTAACACCGGACCCGCTCGGTGTCGATCACGCTTGCGCCATTCCCCTCTAAGGACTGGATACGTGCGCTTTTTTGCTTCTCAGTTCAGTTCCCCATGGCGAACCCTGTTGGAGTTCCTCACGCACCCTCAGCGGTCAGGCGTGGCGGATCGCCAGACGCCAGGCTCAGCACTCGTGTGCAGGCCCCAATGTCAGACTTGTGCTGGGCTAGGTGCCCGTGTGTAGTGATTCCCCCTTTGGGTGATCTCACATGTGTATTCTTCCACGGTACGGTTCCCCTCACGGTAAGCCTGTGTCTTTCACTGGCAGTTGTTCTCTGCCATCTCTGCTGCGTAGTCATCTCACCCCAGGCGGGTTGAGTCTACCGCAGGGACTTCCATATGTAGCACTGCCCTGGGCCAGTCCATATGTGTAATTCCACATGATACCTCCTAAATGCGGGATGTGGCTTCCGTAGCGTCACAACTGAGTACGCTTTCCCAGTGTTATCCAAAGTACCACTGCATAGAACAGCAGTGGCGGACACCTCTACCTAGCCGCTGTCCTATCTTCCGCCCCAACTGGTGTGGGGGGACTTGCCGGCTTCCACAGAGCACTGGAGGGGGTCAGCAATAGTGGGTCACCAATTCATCAGTCACGACTGACGTAACGTAGAACATGACTGACTGAAAGGGAACATCTCGGTTACTTGTGTAACCCTCGTTCCCTGAAGGAGGGAACGGAGACGTTACGTCCCGTCGCCACAGTTGCTGTACCACCGCTGTATGGGGCACGTAGTCTCGGCTCCTCAGCGGAAAAACTGATGTGCGTTTGCACGCGCTCTCCTTTATACCCGCGCTGCGGGGCGGGGTACGCGTGGCGAAACACGCACACCAACTATCATTGGCTTGTTTAGTTAACACTCAAAGGTGATGGGCTCTCGGGCGAGATCCCAATTCATCAGTCACGACTGACGGACGTCTCCGTTCTCTCCTTCAGGGAATGAGGGTTACACAAGTAACCGAGATGTTTGTTAGGATAGGACAATATTTGGCCGAGATACGACTATTTGAAAATCTGGAATCTGAGGGTGCAAAAAAATCAAAGTATTGAGAAAATCGCCTTTAAAGTTGTCCAAATTAAGTTCTTGGCAATGCATATTACTAATCAACAATTAAGTTTTAATATATTTACAGTAGGCAATTTACAAAATTTCTTTATGGAACATGATCTTTACTTAATATACTAATGATTTTTGGCATAAAATAAAAATCAATCATTTTGACTCATACAATCTATTTTTGACTATTGCTACAAATATACCCCAACGACTTAAGACTGGTTTTGTGGTCCAGGGTCACATATTTATACATAAATGCACGTATAGCTATATTCAGCTCTAGGTATTTGACCTTTTTATTTTTGTAACAAAATTTTACCTACAAAATGTTTTCTTACCATTTGAAGTTGGTGCAGTTCAGTTGGTTGAGCTCATTGTCTTGTAGCCTAAACAGGACCGAAATTCTTTCTTTGCACATGACATTCTTAACTGCATTTTCTTTCTACTTCAGCTATTTTTATTAGGTAAGATTTGTTCATAAGTTCAAAGGGAATTTTTTTCCAGAAAGACCAAATGAGGAGCATATTATTAGTAAAATTAATATGGAAATGTTTATTAATAATAGTGACACACATCTATTGAGCTCAAATAAAATGTAACAGAACTATTATAGGCACTACTTTATTAAACTCAGACTATACCCAAGCTTTATGAGGCGGACATCAAAATTTACAATTTTGCAAACCTGACAAAGACTTTTCCATTGTCAGCACAGATCAGTGATGTCTGGAGTTGATATAATGGGATGACATAATGGAAGCCTTCCATGAAGGGTGAAAACATCACAGCAAAGACCACTGGAATTCTCTGGTTCTGTATATAGATGTGGTGTGACAGGGTTTTTGAAGAAATAAACACCCTTGAACGTAAGTTTATGAAAGCATGGTCTTTAGTTTTCATAAAGCATCTGAGACAGAACAGTTCCTCCAGATACATCAATGTTTTACTTAGCTTTCAGCCTCTGTAGGCCTAAAAAGTATATAACCATTAGAGTTTGTAATTTAAAGGAAATGACTGTGCTTAAAAACTCTTCCTATGAGAAACTAGTTGAAATGACCGCAGTTACCCTAAAGACCATTCGTGTCCTGGATGAACTGGCAAATGCTAACAAGATTTCCCTCAATTTGGGGAAAATAACTCTTAAGTGCTTCTTGATCCCAATTCGGAATATTTTTGGGCTATATGACTCTGAAGTGGGAAAATGATGAAGGTTGAACTTTCCAAGTTCTCGAGAGATAGAAGGTTGTTATTCTTTCTTAGAGTGTGTATTATCACTTTATTCATCATTAATACATGCCCTAAATACATTTGAATTAAACACACTAAAATTGAAATTAAACACACAGCAGCAGGCATGAATGATGAGCTTCGTGTTAACATTTGCAAGTTCTGATGAAGGTTGAAAACAGATGTACCACTTTGTAGTATATCTTTGAATCAAGAGTTTTCTTATAAATAACATTCCAAATTGAGTGCTGCCATAATCAAAAGAAAATGTACAAAAAAAGCCATTTTTAAATTAAACTTTGTTTAGCGCAACATTAATTTTGCAAGGTCTGTTTTGTGAAAAAGATGCAATCTATAACAAGCCTAATTTACACTGAAAGCAGCCATTTTTAGTTTAATTTGTATTGTGTTAGCACATGTAAAGCCTGTTAAACCTGACTGCTGGTGGTTATAGTCAATAAGACACATTTTTTTAATTTTTAAATACTGCACACAAAAGTGTTTAGTGAATTCGCCTCAACAGCAATCTTAAATGTTTGAACAGACTGAACAGTTCTTTCCCTCTTCTAAATAAGCTCATTTTAGGATTTGGACAGAAAATGCTTTGAATCTCGTTTAACATCTCTGTCAATCAAGTGATTCAGAACATGTAGCAATTTTGCACTATAGAATTGTGGGATTAGTAGTGATCCTTCTTTCTATAACCTAATAATCCAGCGGAGCTTTCATCCACTTAGTTGCGTCATCCATTTTACACTCATCAGTGGCACAAAGAAAGTATCTATTTCTTGCAAATTAGAAATATCAAGAAAAACTGTAAGTGACAGCTATCTTTATTTGATATTTACAGCAGGATGCCAATCTAAATCCAATTTGCATCATATGAGTGTATTTAGTGAATCACAAATAAAGTGAAAGCATCTTTTTTTTTCCTCCACACCTCGCTGCATTTTTTGTAACCTGGGGTTGAACTTGTACACTTCTGTCCCACCAGCCTGCTTACACTCCCCAGACTTAGCAGGCTCCTGATCGAAGCACATTTATCTTCATTAAACAAATTGTTTCACCTCATAACAAAGATCTCTACCCTTTAGGACCATCAGAGAGCCCACCAGTTAAACAGAGAAGAGAAGCTGAGACAGTACAGTAATTTCACCTACATATATGCAATTTCACCTGCATTTATATAATTTCACATACATAATACATTTAGACACCAGATGATCAATAAGATGTGATAATTGACTTGATAATTCTAAGTTATACTTGTGCTGTATGTCAGAAGTAGAATTCAATATGTTAGCTGTAAAGTTTTAGTGATTTTCTATGTTTTATTTGCAACATAAGTCTTTGTAACACATATGTCATCTCTCACACATTCACACACACACACACACACCACACAAAACACACACACACACCACACACCACACACACACACACACACACACACACAGTCACACACACACACACACACACACACACACACTCCAGCTGCTTACTGGGAGTTATGGCTAGATGGTATTTCAGAATCCTCTATTTCCAGCTGGCAGACAAGAATAGAGATGGTTTCTGGTTTATGTTGAACACTTGCAGTTGTTCAGATTCAGATTTTCCCCAGACCTTTTCAGAAGGTGTTTGATTACAGCGTCACTTCACAGGACAGTTTGATTTCATATGAGCAAACGGAGCTCATCTCAATGGAATGTATCACCTCATGTGTTTTACTGAGCATGGTGAATCTGACCTTTAGTCCCACAGAAGAAAATCCATTGAAAGTACGCAGCTTCACATCCAGGTGAATCTGTTTCTCCTCATTCTCCTAATTCAGAGTCTGGTCTGATCTGGTCTTGTCCACAACTACCTGCTAATTTGAACAAAAAACATGAATGCTTAGCAGAAACTATGACAGCTTTCTTTATGATCTATAAATGCTTACCAAAATAGCATAGAAGTGATCCAAAAGACCTGTAGGCTATATTCCAAATCTTCTGTAGCCATATGATAAATTTTGTTATTTTTTCTCACACAAAGGTAACTAGTTATATATTTGCTTAAAATCTTCTGCTTAGCTTTAGTTCTCAAAGCTCTTTTGCACTTAACATGCTAAAAATTGTAGTATAAGTTATGGGAAAGGCTGTTTGATGTCAGGTAGTAACAAATGCAAAGGCTGTTTTTCCATTTGATCAAAAGTAGCCCAACTGGCATAAAACTGGGAATGAGTGTAAAGTCATCAAGCTAACACTTCCCACATTTTGTCTTTTGGATGTTTCATGTTATATCTTCCTAAAATGCCTCTCCAACTGTAGATTTACTGTTCATACATATGCTGTGCCAAGACCCAGCATGTATTTTGCCTCTTAAAATTCCCCAACCTTTTTGATTTTCAAGTGTTTATGAGGTATGGAAAACCAGCGGTGGGGGACAAACATCTGTTGCAGTCAAACATCCCACTGTAGACATTTAATTTTGCCATGAATGGAGGGGGTTGGCAGAAAATTACAGCTTCTTATGGAGACAGGGACAAAATACCAATTTCCAATTTCAACCCAAACCATCAGCTGACAAGAAAAACACAGCAAACTCTGTGAATTTATAACTTTTAATGAGAGAGTTGCAGTTAGGTATATAGATGGAGTATGGGATTAATGGAAGCATTAGTATTGGCTTTGAGTTACGGACTGTGCATATATCATACAAGGTCAATGGGGTCTGCATATTAACGCTCATCATATGCGTGAAATGTTGCCCTGTCTGTCTCCACTCTCTCCCTTTCTCGCTCTACCCAGCCAGCACAGCAGCTGTTTGTTCTGTGATGCCATCTGGACTTTGTCAAGGTGGAACGATACAGAAACAGAGAGACAAGGGCCAGAAGCCTTGAGAGCCAAGCAAGCTACTTTATCAAACTGTGCATGCCTTTATATTTATAGTAAACAAAGTGTTCAGAAGGATTAATGATCTGTGATTTTAGATTGCGACCATATTCACACAAAGCCAACTTTGGAAAAAAGGTTAGTATTGTTCTACCTGCAACACTGGAAAATAGTACACTGGCAGAAGACATTAATTGTGTAAATGTCTTGTATTCTCAAAAATGGGCTAAAACGGGTAAAAAAAACAACATTTAGATTTTCTCCTGAAACACTATAAAGCAACCAAAGGCTACCAGAGAGCTTTTCTAAACAGCTGTTTTTGCTGCATACTGTGAAATTGCCTGAATTCATGAGGTCAAGAGGTCACCATTATGACAATATGATCTAAAAAAGAAATATAAAAAGAAATTTGATTGATTTTCAGTAAAAAAAAAAACATGATTCAATTGATTGATTTTTAGCAACAAAAAAAATTATTCAAAACTATAATAAATGTTAAAAATAAAAAAAACATTTAATGAATTTTAAGACAGCAGTATTTTCCTACCCTATTTTATGTTCGTAATTTGCAAAACTCTCAGAGTTCTTAGTGGAAAGCATTTTATTTTTACGACATGCTGTTTTACGTGCGAGATTTTACCAGCGGGGTGGTTGACATTTCAAGATTGCACTGCTACTGAGTTTTACAAATGTTTTAGACAAAGGCTTTTTTTCTAGCTGTCGAAAAGCTCTACCACTGGAGATGGCGACAACTGTAATTACAGGCATATTACTCTGTTCTATATTATCAGCTGCATGATAATGAAATATATTGCATTATTCTGCCTCCCTGAGAGCTCTGTCACACTTTCAGCATGACAGGAAAACATATATTTAGGCACAACATGTGAAATCCAAATGATGATAAAATAGTCAGTGTACATTCCTGTCATTTTGTATGTTGTCATCATATTTGCCTTTTAAAGCCTCTTCAAGATAATTCCGAAAGTCATGTCTAACAGATTATAATACACTCAGAAAAAATGGCTTATCAAGTATTCATACAATGCTACATTGGCATCCCTTTCTGTTTTTATTAAATAGTATCATAAAAGTAAAATGAATAAATGTAATGATGAAATGAAAAAAATAATGCAGGCGGGAGGCATTTATTACAAAACAACAAAAGAACTGCCAATGAAACATGAAAACATATCACACGATCTGACTGCATATCTTAAGAAACAGTGAGCACAACTCAGCAGTGCTTCCCAGCAAGAGTCTACTGGCTGGTGAGTTATACATTTCATAAATTATGGATCAAAGAGCCTTTGCTTCAGTCTGGAATACGGAATATGAGAGTGGAGGACGGAGCAGCAACTTGGAGTGGATTTTTCTCAGACCAACCAAATAATAAAACACATCAATATGCCTACAAAGGTAGAAATGGGAACAAATGTTGATATATCAATAAAATGTCCATGCACAAGTGAGATCTTGACAACAAAGATTAAAATAATATGCTAAAAGGTAAACTACAAAGGAATATGAAGTGAACTGTTTTCAAGTTGCACTAATCATTTACATTTATTCAGCAAACGTTTTTATCCAAAGCGACTTTGTTTAAAAGAAATTAATAATACTATTGACAAATTATTCACATTCACATGAGATGAAAACAACTGTCAGTCCTTGCATTATTGGTGGAGACTTTTTTTATTTGACTGTCACTGAGTCACTGAGTCGTCCTTCAATTGATTTGTTTGGAGAAAAAAAAGCAAGTATAGAAGCCTGTTTAAAAAAACTGTTCTCCTCACAATTCGGACTTTTTTTTGCACATTTATGAAATGTGAGATATATATTCAGAAATGTGAGATGTAAACTTGGAATTGCGAGAAAAAGTCAGGATTCTGAGTTTAGATCTCGCAATTAGATATCGCAATTCCGAGAAGAAAACTCAGAATCGTGACATGAAAAAGTAAAATTACCATAATTTTTTTATTCTGTGGCAGAAAAAAAAAATAGCAAGATGTAAATTCAGAATTCAGAGAAAAAAGTCAGAACTGCAAGATGTACGCAGAGAAAAAAATAACTTCAAGAACGAGAATTACGAGAAACAAAGTCTGAAATGTGAGATATGAATTATGAGGGGGAAAGAACTGAGATAAAAAGTTGCAATAACTTTTTCATTTTTATTCTGTGGCTGAAACGGGCTTCCAAGTGAAAGCAATATGCATAGCGTCAGTATAAAACATGAAATGATTCCTAAAAGGGTGTAATGTCCACACACAGCACATGCAAGAACTTAGAAATATCTAATTTCAAGTCAAACTGAGATTGATTTTCAGACATTTAGCCTCCAAAAGAAGGTTTTATTGTTTGTAATTGTGTTATTGTGATTTTTATGTTTGTAATATAGAGCACTAGACTTTAGCCATATGAACACCTCACATCCGTCCAAGATTCAACATTACTAAAGTAAAATCCACTCTGCAACCTGTAGTTACAATAAACTACTGTCTCACCATTTGAACGATCCAGACTGAATGAGACACAGACAGCGTATACTAAACGCTGAGCATTTGCAAAAAGGGCAGGGCCAAAGGACATACAGTATAGTCTCCTGTAGAATTAACTATATTTATATCCTTCTCGGGGTAACATTCCCATTTCCCATTACTTTTCCACCACACTGAGCAGAAACAAGTTGGCAGAATTTTCCACATTCTTGTTAGCGTCCCAGTTTCTTTGGTCAAAACCAAAGTTTTGACCCAGTTGTCTAGTCCTGTTTAAGCTTTATCCATATTTCTTTTTTTTGCTGTTAAATTAAATGACTGTTTCTTGCCCTTAAAGGGACAGCGGTTGGAGGCTATGTATTCGTCACGTTTGGTTTCCCAAATTAAAACCTTTGTGATGTTGTGCACATTAAGATGACACTATGGTGATTTATTGAGAAGAAGCGTCATGTAGTCGCCAGGAAAAGCAGCCAAATGAAGGGGACCAGGCTTGGGTGGGTTCCATAATTGAAAACAGACATTTCAGTGGCATGCTGGAGACTTAAAAATTGCCTTTTTCAACTGTTTTGTCTCTAGTCTTTTGTCCAGACAGTTTGGAATAACGCAAGATTTACGGTAGCATACAGAGGTCTTTCTCTGAATAGCATTTCTGGACTCCTCAACCAGAAACATCCCTGCTCATTCTGAGGGGATAAAAATGTGTAATAAAAAAAAAAAAAAAAAAAAAAAAAAAAAAAAAGAATATATATATATACACACACACACAATATATATATATATATATATATATATTATAATATATATATTATATTATATATATATATACAGTATATATAAATAAATAAATATTTAACAAATTGAAGAACATAATTTTGTATTGTTTATAGCAAATACATTTACTATAAACTCACTGCTCATGTTTGGAAAACTGAGTTTGTTCAAGTTAAAAAAATTAAAAGGTTTCACAACAAATTCAAGAATATATTGTAGTAGCATATTGTTGTAGTGACGTACAGCACTTTTTCTATACCACTTCATGCAAAGTGAATCAGGAACCAGGCCCAGGTGTTAGGAGTGAACTCCTAAAACTTATATCACAAGCACATATTGTTCTATGGCTCAACTGCCCGCTGTGAAACGCTCCTCTGCCAGGATAGATACATCTGGCAGCGAAAACTGCATTGGATTAAAAGTTCAAAAGACTTACTGGCCTTATCCAGCTGCCTTTGCGGCCTTGTACGGAGAGTAAGCACAGTCAAAACACATTGTTTCCGTGATAAGGTAACTGACAGCAAGGTCAGAGCATGATAAATCTTAGCTGAGAAAACCTGGCGTAAACCTTTTGACTTGGCCTACTATGTTGCCCTATCTGCTTCACAGTATCTAGTTCTAATGTGGTGCAGTCACAGCTCTAAAGCACATGACATTGAACAAAGTTGAACAAGAGGTGAACTTAAGGTAAATATATGAAATTATGCTCACGCTACTGAATGGATGCTTTTTCAGCCAGGGTTGTTGTTGTTGTTGTTTTCTTTAATGACACTGAGTTTCACCCTTAAAGCAACAGATCATACCAAGGCCAAGACAGAATCTTCTGACTTTTTAGCCTTTTCTATGATGTTTCAAAGATTCTCTGAGATTCTCTGAGAACTTCACAGCTGATATTCACTTCTCATTACATATTTTACTGCAGGACGTCACCCTAAATATCATCATGCATCAAAAATATTAAAAATATTGTGTGTAAACCACATAGGAATAATAAACTGGTCTGAAAACTACTGTCACTGAGCAAAGCCTCAAATCATTTAACAGAATCAAACAGGACGTTTTCCCTCATTTTATCTGACTTTTATAGGACTGTAAACATTTTTATTTTTGCAATGTTGCAATGTTAAAGCCCTCTAGGTTCCATATTTATGCAACAAAATGTGTTTGGCATGTGCAGTAACCAAGGAGCTTGCGTCATAAATGTTATTTATCTTTCATTTATTTATTTACTTAAAGAAATAAAAGAAGTTTGCAAATGAACCACTTTCCTTAGGGCTTTGACATAATTTCCAAGTTCCTTCCAGTAAGTTTTGCGTACTAAATCACCCAGATGTATAAAAAGCAGCATTATATGCCAATTTAAAACACAATTTACATTAAATCAGGCTAAAGAATTACAGCATGACCAAAAGCAACACAAATGAGCATACAGAATATATAGAAGGTAGCAAACAAAGCATTGTGACAAAACCAAAGAAAAAAAAAGAAAGCAATTCTTGTAGAGAATTAAAATCACACATGATGGTTTAGTCACTTGATGCGGTCACAGTTGGTTAAAGTATAATTCAAAAAAAATTTAATTTGATGAAAATGTATTCATCTTCAGGCCATCCAAGATGTAGTTTGTTTTTCATTTGAACAGATTTGGAGTAGTTTAACATTACATCACTTGCTCACCAGTGGATCCACTGGTGATGGGGGGGGGGGGGGGGGGGGGGGTGGGGGCGTCAAATGAGAATCCAAACTGCTGATAAAAACACCACAATAATCCACAAGTAATCCACATGACTCCAGTCCATCTAATGTCTTGAAGTGAAAAGTTGCGAGTTTGTAATAAATTCATCAAATCGTTTTTAACTTCAAACCATTGCTTCCTGCTAAATACGAGTCTTCAATCCAAGACATGGCTTCTCTCCAGTGAAAAAGTCATCTCAGGAGAGCAATATGCACAGATCAAGCACCATTTACAATCAAAAAGAGCCCAAAACAGTTCTAAACAAATGTGGGTAGATTTTGATGTATGAGGAAAGCAGGGGTTGACCTTTTTCACTGGAGGAAGCATTGTTGGTTTATGGACACGTTTTGATGTGAAAAACATCTTAATGATGGATTTGTTTATTGCAAATTGACGAGAATTGATGGACTGGAGTCATGTGGATTATTTGTGGATTATTGTGACATTTTTATCAGCTGTTTGGACTCTCATTCCGTTGGCACCCATTCACGGCATTGATGAGCAAGTTATAAAATCTACACGACATAACTTTCTCCAAAACTGTTCCAGTTTAAAGAAACAAACTCATCTATATCTTGGATAGCCTTAGGGTAAGTACATTAAAATATTTTGGTGAACTATTCTCTTAATAAAGGACACATTTACCTTATATGTTATGGAGTATGAAGAGCCAGGGCCAATCAGTGTGCTTGGTGCAGGTTAGTTGGTCATGTAGAACACCTTCCAGGTCTTTTAGCATCTGAGGATAACCATGTGACCTTTCAAAGAGATGGAAAAATTGAACTGGGTAGATCATGGCCAAAAGGACAAGAAGTCTTATTGGAGCTGAGCTTGAAGCAATGAGCTGTCATCTAAATGTCAGCGCATCTGTGATCTTAAAGGTTAAGAAAGTTGAAGATTATGAGTTTTGAAATGTTGAGTTGAGGGTTACAAGCATGCATTTACAAATAAAACCAGGAGAGGGGTTTTCTACGCCATATGGATTCCGTATAACTCCAGTCATTAATCACTTCACTGGTATGGCCACAGTATAAGGCTTTTATTTGCGTTCAATGTTGTGTGCGCAATGTCAGCACTAAATGAATGGGACTTGATTGCGTCTGGTACGTCCAGCGGCTTTATGGTCACGGTGGCCATGTGAGATCAATGCTGTAGCCAGCATGTTATGGGGTTTGAGGTGGACCATAAATGTGGCTGAAGCTTCCTCTTTCCCTGCTCCTTCCTTAATTGAGACAGCTGGATTAAATTATGCTTTTGAGAAGCAGAAATTTCTCAGCTGGCTCGTGTTTTTTGATTGGAACCTCACCACGTGAAGTTCAGCACACAACATAAGAGAAACAACTTGCCTGCCAAACAGGTCAGAACTCTGTGAATCGCTTTATCTGTGTGATTACAACACATTGTAAAGGTCATAGATTGGTTGAACTTTTCGTCCCAAGATAATATGGCCGTTAATAATCAAAGTTTGCATGCGAAACTGGATGTAAAGTGGATGCATTTTAAAAGGCAGAACTTGAATAATTTGGTACGGCTCTGTTCCCAGTCTGCAGCATGTCAGGGAGCACTTGACAAATGGCCCTATTTCATTAATAATCCTTTCATAATCCCAGAGTTTCCCCATAATCTTATCCTGTATTCGGCCCAAAAAGGACAAGCTTTCTTTTAGTTGGCATGGTGGGCGCACAGCTGCTTGAAGTGGAATGGCCACCAAAGAGCAATTACCATGACAAAAAAAGGCACACAACCATTTTCCCATCAGTCTGCGCTGCTCAGACATCAAACAGCGCCATTAGTGCTCTTGTGAAAGTGAAGATTCATGTGCCGTTTAAAACCCTGTGAGCAATAAGTCTGCAGTTTCTTTCTGTGAAAAGTTTTCTCTGCCCCTAAGGGGTACCTCAGACAGGATATCCTGGGAGCTGGGCTCTAGAAATAGTCCATGGTTCCCCTCTCTAAAAATGAGTAGTTTTAACAGCACAAGTCATTAGGATGAATAATGAGGCAGATATGACAGCACGGGTAGTTCTCTTCACCTACACTTAGTTGCCTATGGGTTCTAGCAGAGCATTTCCACTGCACCGTTTATGAACTGTTCAAACCTGTATGTTATGTTGTCTAAAGTAACAGGTCTAAGCTTATGGTTAAAAAGATTTTATTTTATTTTATTTTAGATGTTCTTTTAATGGTTAAAATGTATCAGGGATATATTTAGACTACAATTCAAAAGTCTGGGGACAGTAAATCTTTTAATGTCTTTGAAAGAAGTTTTTATGCTTATCAAGACTACATTTGTTTGATCAAAAAGTAAAATAGTAATATTGTAAAATATTATTACAATTTCAAAGAACTGCTTTAAATTGTAATATATTTTAATGTAAGTCTTCTTGTGAAGGCAAAGTTAGTATCAATGTTGAAAACAATTGTTCTGCTTAATTTTTTTTGTGTGGAAACTGTGATGCATGATTATTATTATTTTTATGATTATTATTTTGATAAATAGATTAATCAGAATAACAGCATTTATTTGAAATATAATTTTGTTGTAACAATGTAAAAGTTTAGTTGTTGTCACTTATCATCTAACTAATTTTATTTTAGTGAATTTGATTGAATTTGAATTGAATTTATTTTAAAAAGTTCCACTTTTACATTTACTGGATATGCTCACATAAAATGTTTCTAAAATGTATTTTAGTATTTGTACATATATGTGACCCTGCAGCACAAAACCAGTCTTAAGTCGCTGGGGTATATTTGTAGCAAATAGCCAAAAATACTTTGTATTGGTCAAAATTATAGATTTTTATTTTATGTAAAAAATCATTAGGACATTAAGTAAATATCATGTTCCATAAAGATATTTTGTAAATGTCCTACTGTAAATATATCAAAACTTCATTTTTGATTAGTAATATGTATTGCTAAGAACTTCATTTGGACAACTTTAAAGGCGATTTTCTCAATATTTAGATTTGTTTTTTTTTTGAACTCAGATTTCCAGATTTTTAAATTTTAGGTGCATTGCGCCAAAATTTGTACTCTCTAACAAACCATACATCAATGGAAAGCTTGTTTATTTAGCTTTGGTGGTGTATATGTATGATGGGGTATAAATCTCAATTTTAAAAAATTGACACTTATGACTGGTTTTGTGGTCCAGGGTCACATATGTTCATGTTCATAAAGTACATTTGAAGATTTGAATAAAATATATTTTCACTTTGAATTTCAATGTGTATTTACAAGACTTTAAAATATTTATTTATTTATTTATTTGCTGTATGGGTCCTTTTAACGTATATTCATTCAGATATTTAGATATAGTAGAGCCTTTTATTACAATATTTCTCCAGGCTGAACTTAATGGAGAACTACAACATGATCTAACCTACTTCCCACAAGTCTTTCCAGCTTTGGCTACTCCACTCTTCCATGCAATACATGCAAAAGTGCATTTCCTTTAGACTACTGCCACAGCTGCTACCGATTTCCTCCCGCTGGATTCTGCCAGCACAGTATCAGTCCCTCTCCCTGGTACATTTGGAACTGCATTGGCTACAAACGTAATACAGTGGAGAAAGCAACACTTTAGCCAATTCAAACACCTTGTGGGGTAACAGAAAAACTGATTTTTGGAGAACCACTGATTTACACACACTCCATGCCAGCGGTGGAAGAGAGCATGCAGCAAATGTATTTAGGACAAAATCACAGTCTTTTAAACGTGCGCGCGGCTAGGGGTGAATATTAAAATACTCCAGCAAAACGCCCAAATGTAATCCCGCTGCTTTATTTGACTGTATTGTTTCACCAACTCTTTCGGTGAACTTTATGCTGTTCACTACACAACCTCAGGGTGTGCAAGTACTGAATAGCTCATTAATCATTTAGATGAATCTATTATACCTATTCTGATGGCACATGCTGGGGAGACGTTTGTAAACTGACGGATGTTTGGCTGAAAAAATCAGCTGAGGTCTCATGACTTCACAGTGAGGTTTGTAGCTGAGTTTAACCCTCTGAGTCCTCACACTGGTTCTTTGATTAGTGGCACTGGTGTGTTGTTGCGATGGTGTCATTGCAGGCCCACTGTGCCCTGTATGAGACAGATGGTACTAATGCGGTTAACATCAGCGTGTGCCCAGTCCTGCTGTTGATCTGAGAGTTTTGAGAGATGGCATTGGTGTACTTGACTCATCTGTGAATTACTCGTCTGTGAAGGCCATCAGGACTTTCTGTGGTATTGAGATGATTTCAATTACATAGAAAAGTGGGTGGGCTGACTTTAAGGACGGGCCATAATGCTGCTCTGGTTTTCTACACCAGAATCTGGAAATGCACTGACAAGTTAAGACTGCGCCAAGGTGAATGAAACATGATGAAACCAAGTGTAAACAAGGCTGTTGTAGGACCCTTTCCAAAAATATAATTTTGTGGTATCATAAAAATAAAGTACAACCTAAATATTTTATTATTACATGTGCTAGCTATTTGAACAATCCCCTAATGTTTTGTATTAAATCGAGGGAGAGGTCTGCTGTACTTTTCTAAGTGGTCAGACATTTTTCGTTTGGCAAAAAAAATACTGTATATACTACTATGTGTGTGTGTATTTTTTAAAATTATTTTTGCATTCCAGTAAAATATCTAAACATTTTAACAAGACTAGCATGCATACGTATCACAACTGATGCATACGTATCATGCTGAAATGCTGAATACGCTAAAAAATAATAAATTGATAAATTCTTGCCATTGAGGTAAGAAAAATAACCAATTCGAGATATGTTCTCTGAAAAACAGGCCTAAAATATTTTGTCTATTTATTTATTTTTTAACATTCATTTGTTTACAGTAAATCTATAAAACAGGGGAAAAATAGTCAAATGTTTTTTTGCAGTGCAGTTGAAATGAGAATAGGACATATTAGCATTTGTATGTTCTGTAACCTCATTGTTGTTTTTTGCACAGTATTATATATTCTGCTCACAGTGTTGGTCTTTCTCCTACAATGATTTCTTCCATGTATCCATAAAAACCACTTGGCTGTGTTTGTTAACTCAGATATTTTAAGTTTCCATATAAGATTGAACAGATTCCTCCTTGACTGGTTTCAGTGGATTGCTGGTCTTTGTTAAATGAAAAGATGACTGACAGCCCTCTCTTTACAAGTAACTGGAAGAAACCCACTCTTAAAGATCTTAAAACAAGCCACCAGTGGCTGAACATGGTCCAATGTGAAGCCAATGGAGACCATTGGAAAACAACTTCAGTGCTACGAATGAGGCCTGAAACACATTGACTTCTCATCACAACAGTTGAAGAAAAGAACAGACTCGCTAACTAACATTCCAGCTGTCAATCATCAGCCTCAAGCAACTGCCTATGCATGTTTTATGTCAGCTTCGTCCTAATTGATATTTTGTTCACAACCATATGCACGCTTCGCTAACAGTATGTGTTGTTCTCTGTACCATCATATGCACATTTTACAATCTGTAATGGGATATACTTCCCAACATGGCACTACATCTTTTAAAAGTGTACTGTCATACTGATTCTATGTTGTCTTTATGCCCATATTGTTATATTATGTATGTCCGTATTGCATTTCCTAACCTTCCTGTTACGTTTTAGTTTTTTTGTATGTATCACGCATGTTTATGTGCTGTACTGTTATGCAATTGGGTGTTTTGTGTGTATCGAATCAAAAGATTCCTTCAAAAACATTGATTCACTCATGCAACAAAACAAGCGACTGTCTGTATTAGCGAGTCAATTAAATCATTGAGTCAACCGATTCTTTCAAAAATGTGATTCATTCAGCAGTGAAACAGGAGAAGGCGATTGGTTTATTCTACTTTCTTTGGCTCACAAAAATACACAAATTAAATGTCTGAAATTCAAGTTACCCAATATTAACCAGTAACCAGTATCTGATGTAAACTGACTGAACCAATATATATTCACATAGAAATATAGTGCTGCCTTGTTAGGGTAATTAAAATGGGTAATAATAAACTGGGTAATAAATGGGTAAAGATGTAGCATTCTTTTTGGTCTTTCCAAGGAAATGTCACCAGTAGCAGTGAAAGGAAGGTTATCTCCATCCAACTGGCTAATAATGAAACTGATTTAGCCCATGCAACAAGAAAACTAAACAAGCCTCAGAGGAACTATAACTCCATAAATGAGCTGATGCACTGAACTTGAAAGGCTTTTTACAACTCAACGTTATTTTTGCATCCAAATTTATATGAGCAGAAAATGATGTGTGTTTGCATGCTATAAACCAAAACCGTTTAATAAAGTACTGAGTTGTTTATTGCTGAAAAGAGAAAAAGAAAGACCCCAAACTTTGATGTGGATTTAATCTGGCTTGGACCTAAAAGTCCAAGTTTTTCTTAAAAATACTGTAATATTAATTACACTGTACACAAACATTCCTTTTGAGTCATTCAGACATTTTTCCTATCATCATTCCCATTACAGTCAATGTGTATTTTTATGGTGCAAAACACCCGGCGTTCCTTTTAAATATTAAAAGGAGTTATTCATGACCCCTGACCTGTCCGGTGAGAGGAGATGGCACTGAGGCATGCTAAAACAGGATGTGAGCACATGAAGGAAATGAGCTGTGCTGGTTGGTCAAAAGCTTCAGGATTTAATGGATTTACAAGATGTGATATTCCTTTGGTCAAGTGCTTGCCCATCTCTAGTGACACTTTTGATGAGAAAAAGGAGGTTTATAGTGACCATGAAGATTGTTTCATAAGACTTTTCAAACATGCATAAACCAAACAGCTCGAATGAACATTTAAAGGAATAGTACACCCACAACATGTCTTCAGTTAACCTGTATAATTTTCTTTCTTCTGTGGAAGGGTAAGATTTTCAGCAACATTCTGCAAACAAATAATTTGTCTTTTGTAAAGAATAACGTCATCAGTTGGAATGTCATGGGGTGGTTAAAATGATAGCAGATTTTTATTTTGGGTGAACTATCCCTTTAAAAACTAGGCATCAAAGTAAAGAACACTTAAAAATAAATCTCAGTGTCTCTTGGTTTTTTTTATGTGTCTCGATAAAGCCCAGCCTTGTACAAAGATTTTAGTG
This sequence comes from Sinocyclocheilus anophthalmus, assembly GCA_018155175.1. NCBI lineage: Eukaryota > Metazoa > Chordata > Actinopteri > Cypriniformes > Cyprinidae > Sinocyclocheilus > Sinocyclocheilus anophthalmus. The sequence continues at coordinate 244,586 of JADLZN010006196.1, read as the reverse complement.
CAGAATTATACTTTTTTGAGCCAGAAAGAGGCCACTGGCGTGCTTTACAGTTTCCTCATTAGTCTCTGTCATTCTTTTCATCTTCTCCCAATGCTTGGGCTCTATGACCTTACTAGACTCGCAGGATGCAGATAAACACAGATGTGCATGAAAAGACTGAGTCCCTTCTTGTTTTATTGGTCAAAGCAGCATCCCATCTTTCTGACTGAAATAAACTTTGCCAAAGCAGACCAAGATAACAGATGTTTTCGTATTTCTTTAAAATAGAACATACTAGTAAAAAAACACATGCACGTCAGACACACTACACCAATTGTTCAGTCCCAAAAAGTGACATACCGTGGGCTCAAAATGATACTTTAGTCACACTTAAAATAAAGAAATTATATAAAAACTGTATCTATTATTAAAAACAGCTTATTTTAATATTGTGAGAACTACAGAAACTCAAAGCTACAAAACAATAAAAAATAATAAAATCCAAAATCATAGTAATAATAACAAGAATAATATAGACACATATGTTATATAAAACAATATTATTAAAAAGAGCTTGATTTTATACTGTGTAGTCTTATTCAGTGACTTTCATACATTTTAAAATGTGGTTTAAATGCAAATTACTTTTGGTGGAGTGCTGGATTTCATTGTTATTCAACAATTTCAGCACCAAATTCATATATTCAAGTTCATGGTAGGATAAGACCAATGTGTGGTCAGGCAGATAAGATAAACCTGAAGCTCTGGCAAAAACATATTCTGCAAAATGTGGCCATTTTTACATCCCCAGGTGTGCTAATACTATGTGGCCATCTGAGGCCAGTGGAACAGAAATACATTTTTTTTTTAGCTTTGGGAATACCAGGAATATTTAAAGACAGGTGTGCCAACCCTTTTAACTCATGAAAACTCACCTAATTACAGACCTTAGTGTACTTTAATTATTCCTTAAATTCCGGAAGCACCATTTTCATTAAAATGCTAATTTGTACAAACAAATTAAAGGCTGGCGTAACGCTGAAAAAAAAATGTTACGTGTACTGACAAAACGGGCAAGTCTCATACCTACTTACCACTGTATGCTCATAGCTTGCAGCAAAAACAAAACAAATTTAATGCAACACAGATTTAAAGCACATGGGAAAGGGTGTAGTGTTCAGCAATAAAGGAAGAATTTAACTTTTCAGAACACCAAAAGGTCAGTTGGATCCTGCAATGCAAACTATTATTCATCATTTAAAATGATGAATGTAGAACGCGCTGAAAACAATCGCATTAAATTTGGTGCATGAATTATATCAACAGCCCATAACATCAATGGATCCATAAAAGCGTATATTAATAAGTCGAAAAACAATACTCCATGCATTGCATTGTAAGTCTGATAGTCTATCAGCCTTGGCATCATGGGTAATCTTTAAAGAAATGTCTTTTACAGGGCGAAAAAAGCATGTTACATTTGGCATTTGACATGCTGAGCTAATGCATTTAGTTCAGGGGCTAAATCAGGAAATACAAGCACTGTGCAGAATTGAATGGAAACTATCTATCCGCTGTCGAAGAGAGTCAGACCACTCTTAGTGGTCACTGGCGGAGCCAATGAAAACATGTATCTCTGTCTCAGCTTGACTGAGAGACCACTGCTGTGGAAACCTGAGGAAATACAATAGTTTTCTGAAATTCATTATACTGTGATCTGTCACCATGGAGTGGTGTGAAGTGCTCTGTGTTATACAAAGGGTTGTTAGTCAAACTCTTACAGTACTTGCCGCAAACATAACACATTATTATTGAGAATTAGACCTAAACTTAAAGGGATAGTTCACCCCAAAAAACAACCAAAAAAAACCCAAATCAAAATTCTGTCATTTATTCACCATGATGTTATTCTAGACCTGACATTCTTTTTTTCTGCAGAACACAAAAGAAGATCTTTTGGAGAACTGTTTTTGGCCATAAAATGACAATCAATGGTGTCCGAGACAACACAGAGACAATATTGAAAACATATTGAGATATAGAGAAAATATTTAAAAATATACTTTGTGTTCCAAGTCAGTCAGGTTTGGCAGCACTGAGTGAACATTTTTGGGTGAACTATCCCTTTTCATCACCACGTGTAGTTTGTCATGAACAACCTTAAAATAATATTAAAATCTAACTTTTTAAAATAGGGCAGTTTTATTCACAGGCCCAAACTGAGCAAAAATGTGCAAGTTGGTGAAGTTGCTGATATTTATTTGGACAAAAAGTAAGATGAAATTCTGATGGCTTGTGATGTAAATCAGTGAGATATTTACAGTACAGTACAGTACATAAAATGCATATAAATATCAGTTATCACTCTATATCGTCCAATAACTGCTTAAGGTCTTAAATGCTTAGTTTTATGATCAAAGCTCTTTACTTTTATTATATGGGCAAAACATATAATGCAATACAATGCCTGAGAGATGTACAAATAAGCCTTATGTATCATTTGATACTCACATTTTATGATTTTTCAAAAAAATATGTATGGATAATCAAGTAAACCTAAGTTGCTTCAGTCCAGTAAGTATTCATCTTGAAATATTACTAAAAATATAAACGTTACTCTTACGATTACTTCAGAAAAATGAGTAAATATTTCACACGTGTACCAAAACCTGAAGGTAGACATTTTTTATAATTATACTACAAGGCCTTTTAGTTGCTAAAAAGGTATAACTATCAGTCAGGTGACAGAAGGCACGACGAAGAAGAAAACAACTGGTTTTTCAGCAATGATTTGATCATGTTTTATAATTTAGAGTCCTTGAAAATATGAATATGATACAGTAGGCTATACAGGGTTAAGATGCATGCTCACTAGCTTATGCTAATATTGTCATTGCTATGTAAATAAATATGACAAAAAGTCTCTGTAACAAGTGAATTGAAACTAAAGCTGAATCTGATCTAAATGTAAGCTTGATAACTGAAAATGGGGTTGATGTTGTCACTTCCAGTTCCAATCATATCTTGTACATTTTCAGTGCTCATTAAATGCATTCTCCCTGGCAAGCATGAATTCAAAGTGTGCCTTCAGCTCTGAGAGTGCTCATGGTGAAGGTAGCGGTGGAGGTGTTCCTCTGGTAGGCATACTTTATCTTAATGGATGCTCGGAACCAGCAGCAAACAAACTGCTATTGGACTGGATTTGCATAACTGGGCCATTAACTGTCAGCTGTTGTTCTCTCTTTGGGGAATAACTGTCAGTAGGCGGGTGAGCCTTCCTTTGCTGCCTCGCAAAGAGTGTGGGAAAGATAACTTAATTCACAGTGAGGAAATAAAGCTTCTTTCTATTTCTGTTGTAAATGATAAAGCATTAGTGGAGACTGGGGCTTGTTGTCACACGGGTAAGATGTCACAATAACAAGGTATAACTTAACTGTAAGGTTTTGAGTCTTAAAGGAATAGTTCACCAGGAGTTATTATAGTTAACTTACAAGGTCCTAAAAAATAAACTAAAAAATAAAAAAAAAAATAACTAAAAAAAGTAATGAAAAAATAAATGTAATTGAAAATAAAATTAAAAATATACATAAAAAACTTTCTTATTTTATTTCATATTCACATTAACATATTCAATATTCTATTTTCAATGGAAAATATTATATATATATATATATTCCAATATTTATGTAACAAACAATATCATTTAGTTGTACTCGAAGAAACTGAAATAAAAAAAGTATACAAAAACTATACAAAAAACTAAAAAAAATAACAAAAAACAATAAAATATTTAGCTGTACTTAAACGCTAAAAAATGAAATAAAGATGCATTAAAAACGTCTCAGGTTACGCATGTAACCATTGTTCCCTGAGAATAGGGAATGAGACGCTGCGTCCTCTAGAGGGCGCTATGGGGAATGCCTCTGGCATGACCGGATTCTGAAGCATGAGTCTAAACACGACAATGAACTTGACATTGGCAGGCGGCAGCCCATGACGTCATAACTGGTGCGGCCGAAAGTATAAAAGGGCACCTGTGAATTACGTCATCCACTTCTAGTCTGAAGGAGACGTATGCAGGGATGCCTGAAGCATGGCCAAGGATGCAGTGTCTCGTTCCCTCTCTGGGAACCATGGTTACATGTGTAACCAGAGACATTCCCTTTCGAAAGGGAACGCTATGCTGCATCCTCTAGAGGGCACTAGGGGAATGGTATACCAACGCCGCCATGCTGAAGGGATGAGTGCCTTATTAGCTGAGCCAAGACAAGACTCAAGGAGTCCTCACCCCTACACAAGCAACGCAACCATAGACCAGAACTTCTAAGGCCAAAGAGGCTCACAGAGAGCCTCTCAGATTAGCTAAATGGCCCGCGAAGCTCTGCAGAGTGGAAGCCTAAATACAACACTTCTCAAAGTGAGAGGTGGCCTAGCACACTCCATATAAGGTCAGTAGCCAAGGGGGCTCGAAGAGTGCCTAACAACCTAGCATACTACCCTACCACCTAGCCGAGCTCTAGGAGCGGAAGCCTCAGCATGATGACATAACTATGCCCCACGCTCAGGACATCTTGTAAGAAGGTTCACATAGAGCCTACAACTCACCGACGCTGTCCTAGCGGAGCTCTGGCGAGCGGAAGCCTCAATAGATAACTCTCTGTAACGAGAGGAGACCTGACGACGCTCGCAGTAAATAGCCGAGCTCTAGGAGCGGAGACCTCAGCATGACGACTCTCTAAACAAGAGGAGGCCTAACTAAACCCCACGCTCAGGACATCTTGTAAGGAGGCTCACATAGAGCCTACAACTCACAGATACTGTCCTAATGGAGCTCTCGTGAGCGGAGGCCTCAATAAATAACCCTCTGTAGTGAGAGGAGGCCCGACGATGCTCACAGTAAATAGACGAGCTCTAGGAGCAGAGGCCTCAGCATGACGACTCTCTAAACAAGAGGAGGCCTAACTACACTCCATGCTCAGGGCATCTTGTAGGGAAGCTCACAGAGAGCCTACAACTCACAGATCCTGTCCTAGCGGAGCTCTGGGGCGGATTGTTGGCCTCAATAAATTACCCTCTAAGCGAAAGGAGGAAGGACGACGACGACACAGTAAACTAGCGCGCTCTAGGAGCGGAGGCTCCCATGACGACTCCTCTAAACGAGAGGAGAACTAACTACACTCATGCTCAAGGAAATATTGTTAAGGGCAGGCTAAAATAGAGCCTACAACTCACCGACACGTCCTAGCGGAGCTTTGGCAAGCAGAGGCCTCAATAAATAATTCTCTGTAGCGAAAGGAAGCCGGACGATGCTTGCAGTTATTGGCTGAGCTCTAGGAGTGGAGGCCTCAGCATGATTACTCTCTAAACGAGGAGGACGGCAACTACACTCATGTCAGGACATCTTGTAAGAACGTCACAAGAGCCTAAACTCCACAGTTAAGTCATAATGGGATCTCGTGAGTGGAGGCCTCAATAAAAACCCGCTGTAGCGGAGAAGAAACTGACTACGTCGCAGAATGGACCTGAGCTGAGGCTCCAAGATAACGCTATTCTAAAGGAGAGGAGGGCCTAATACAACCGTGCCCAGGACACTTGTAGGGGCTCACGTAATAAACCTTACCAATACATAGACGTTGCCCTAGCGGAGCTCTGCGACAGGTACCGAGGCCTCAATAGATACCTCTCTGTAGAGAGAGGAGGCCTGATCTGTTAGCAAGTAAATAGCCTAAGCTATAGGGGAGGAAGCTCAAATCCTCATGCTCGATAATGTATTGATGATTTAACGCCTTGTCAGCCGCAGTGGCTATTCATGGCAAGAGGGAAACATTTCCCCATTTCACAATTCAGTCATATATATCATTTCAAAACAAGTATAAAACAGTTATAAATTATAAAAAAATTTAATATGGTAGCTTCTCAAAACCAGATGACTACACATCATTTAATTCCTCAGAATTAAATGCAGCCAAACAACCAAACAAGTGAAACAAGTGCGAGGGTTAAGCTGAAATCATAATAGAGCAAAGTATACAAGAATCTTGAAATAAAACAGTTGAAATCGTAATTTTGTTGCGACCCAATAATGCAAGCGTAGCCATGCGAGATTCGAGCCGCTCGATTCTATATTGTATAAGAGCTTCTACCCGCAAGAAGAAAAACGCATGCATTTTATGAATGAACACAGCCAGCTCCCACGAGAGCTGGCTGTGCATGCTCCGCTCCCAAACAAACCACTCATAAATCGCGTGTATCCCCACACATGATATAGCGAGAGAAAAACAAGCGATCTAAAAGCAGTATTAATGCTAACAATATCAACCTCCTCGGAGGAAGATAGCAGCAGCAAGCTCTCACTCGGAGGGGGAAGAGACCACAGCGCGGGCTTCCAAACCTCGAGAACGAGCTCTAGATCAGAGGTGAATGCATCACGAAAAATTCGCTCTAAACATTCCACCCAAAAGTGCGTCCCACATCCCTCGAGAATAGGGACATCGCAAACGGAGCTTCATTGAGAAAATTTCCTTTCAATACGTGCATTCTGCTCCCTCAGGAGCTAAAACACGCTTGCGCCTAACTCATGAACAAAACAGACGATCTCTGAACGACAAGGAAAGAGGAGCGTAATTCACAGGTGCCCTTTTATACTTTCGGCCCCGCAATGTTATGAACGTTAATGGGCTGCACTGCTCTCCAGTAGCCTCTCACTGCAGAACGCAAGATCCAGGGGGCGTGGTTGGATCCACATCTAGGGGGTGGAGATGGTAGATTTAGGGGTGGAGATGGGTGGGTTTAGGGATCAGGGGGTGGAGACGGGTAGGTTTAGGTATATGTAAGGTGGGAGGAGTTGGATCTGGATCCAACCTCGCCTCCTGGATCTTGTGTTCTGCAGTGAGGGGGGGCGGGGGAAAAAAAACCAACTCCCTGCAAGTCAAGTCATGCTTCTGACACCGGTCATGCCGAAGGCGTTCCCCTAGCGCCCTCTAGAGGACGCAGCATAGAGTTCCATTTCGAAAGGGAACGTCTCAGGTTACACATATTATAAAAATTACAAAGCAATTTACTAAAACTTTAACCAACATTAAAATGAAGATGAAAAATACACAAATAAAAACTAGTTCAAAATAGTAATAAAAACTAATAGCATCTCATTGATACCAAAATAAAACAGGAAAATAATCATTCTGTCATCCTTTACGCACTACAGTTTCATTCAAAACCCGTATGACTTCTGCAGAACACAAAAGCAGATATTTTGAAGAAGGTTTTTGTCCCAAAAATGAAAGGTGGTCTAAAATGGTCTAAAACATCAATTCGTTACCATGGACTTCATGTATGGAAAACAAGAAGAAAGTCAAACAGGTTTGGAACAACATGAGGGTGAGTCTTTGTGGACATGAACAAGGGTCTTAAATTGTGCCAACTTAATCTAACAACTTTATTTTCACTGGAGTAAAATAAGAATAACACTTTTATTACAGCTTTATGGATGTATTCAGGATACATAATGACTACAAATTAAACATTAGGTCAAATTTTTATTCAGGGAATTCTGAAGAGTTCCTGTGTACACCTCTAAGCAATATTCTAACTTAATTGCACTAAACCAAAAAGCTTTCATACTGTAGTTTTTGACCTGAAATATCTCAACAGTTTTCCTGCCCTCAGATGCTTTTCATTCCAACAAAAGCTGTTCCGCTAAACATTGACACACTGTAATAAATCAGAGTGATTTTATTGTCAAAGCTGATGGCGAACTGGAAAGTGGTCAAGTCCCGCTATCAAGATTTTTAATAATCATCCCATTAAGATCCATTTACGCAAGAGTTTCCTTAATTTTAGAAAGGATCACAGACCTTTAGAGACTGATGCAGATTAAATTACATATGTTGCTCCTGCACATCTGGGAACAGTGCGATAAGAATGATGCCCATTTGATTTCATTGGCACAGATTTGACCTAAAATCAAAGATGATAGACAGAAAAAATTCAAAAGAAAAAAGGTCATTTGAGGACCAAGTTAAATACTTATAAATAGTTGTTCATGGAATTTGAACAGACATCAGTTTGTGAAATGCTGCATGGGAACTGTTTAAAATTAAAGATAAAATTAGATTATGACAGCATGAACAGAATTCAATTAGACAGCGAGACAGACAGACAGACAGACAGGGACAGACCAGATGATAGATAGATAGATAGATAGATAGATAGATAGATAGATAGATAGATAGATAGATAGATAGAACTAAATAAATAAAAAAACTTTTATAATGAATATGACATTTTCACCTACTCTGCACAGTTAATATCTTGGAGTCAAGAGCTTAATGCCACACATGACTACAGCCACATTGGACATATCCATATGGAGAGTTAAACACACTTAAAGGTGTTGGTTTCGCTTGTTTTGGATGGCATCTTTAACAAACTAGCACTAATATTTCACTGGTATTTAATCACCCAAGTACGGACTGACATTAGTCAAACCTTTCTTACAAAGCACTTAGGAGTATGATTAATTTCACATCATTTCCTAAGTTTTGACATGTGCCAGCATAGTAGTGACTGACATGAAGACAATGACAAATGTAGTTTCCTCAATCACTCTCTCCCATGTAATTTAACAATTTGTATTTATAAATCATCTAGATATAAATATGCATGTAGAAATAGATGTACATACAGTGGAGTCCAAACGTCTGAGACCACTAGTGCAAAATCTTCTGTATGCTAATATCAATAATATAATATCCTATACTAATACTTTTTCTGTCAGAAAAAAAAAAACTAAAAACAATGTATTTTCTTCACTGCTTAATTAGCATCCCTGTTAAAAGTAGTTGTGACAGATAGTTCACTATGAACAAGATTTAAAGTGGCTTGTGGTTTTGATTTTGTGTGTCAGCGTGCAGTGCCAATTCCAGATTTATCACTCGGCGTGATGATTGGTCAGCGTCTTCTTCCGGGAGAATCACTGCGGTTTGTGTCAGTTCATCCATAAAGCTTTAATACATCCAAAAATCTGCCAGAAAACTCACATGCATAGTCAGTGCTGATGAGTTGTATACAACATTTCTGTAGAGATACAGTTTCAAAATAATCAGAGGCATTTACATTATTAGTAAAACATATGATCTAATTTTCATGTGCTTGATGCATGTTTTGATTATTCTGCTATTTCAATGCTAAGTCAGATCCTGTGGAGAATTAATATAATGCAGATTTCATGAAGGTAAAAAAAAAAAAAATAATAATGATAAATAGATGTCTTGATCCCATTTCCCCTTTCTTCTCTTCAATTTAGTGTCATGCTCCACTGCATATGCAATAAATATGCATATGCAAAATTAAATGTACAGTAACTGTCAAAAGAAATAAAAAGTTGTGTAAAATAAAATAAAATAGTTTTGTCTTGATCCCATTCCACCTTTCTCCTCTTCAATTTAATGTCATGCTGCACTGTAAATGCACTGAAAAAAATACATTAACTGTAAAAAGAAAATAGAAAATGTTGTATAAATAAAATAAAAAATAAATAAAACTTTTAATCATGTAGGCACCCAAGATACATCCTTACCTCTATTGGATAAAAAAGTAATTTTTTTTGTCACACAACTGCCTGCTCAAACCAATTTTCTAAATGAATGTCAACCTCTCCATGGAAACAATGACTCGTTTAATTTAGCTTTGAGCTGTTTTACTTTTATATTCTTTTACGCAACTCCTCTGGATTAGACACAGCACACCTCTCAGCATTCTCCACCTTCAGGCTGAATAAATACTCATACAAATGGCTTTGCAAAGTGAATAGAAATGACCTAATCTGAAATAAATAATTTAACAATCTATTACTCATCATGGAAAATAGAGACAAGCATGTTGAAGAGCATTTATTTCTAGCAGCCATGCGGTCCAAGTGCACTCAAGTCTTTTATGTTTATAACTGATATTACTCCTTCTGATCTGGTTGTATTGAGCTGTATGCTTCATTCAAGAATAGAATATTGATAGTATGCACTGGCATAACAAATAAAAGAATAATGAAATCTAAATATGAAACATAATTAGTGCATGAAAGACATAATTAGACTTGTAGTACATGTTAGCAGATTTTCTTCAGATGTTATGCTCAATCATCCTCTCAGCACAAAACATCCCGAGATTGTAAGTAAATATTTACTGACAGTTCAGCAGTAAATACGATTCAGTACATTCAGGACATTATGAATCTCCAAAAATATGAAGGCTTTGATGGTAAACATTCAAATGAACTTCAAACCCATGCTGTAACTGCTTAAGAGGCTTTTGATATTTATCAAATGTGAGCCAACAATGCAAACTATGCAAATACATGAGGTATGAATGAAATCGTGGACTGTTGTTTTCAGCAAGTGGTGCCCACGTGTTTCAGTCATTGTCAGTACTAATGTGCCTTCCATGTGTGAAACACAAGTCTTTGGCCTAAAGGGGAGGTCTTGGCTTTATGGTACACAGATGTGTGTTTGGAGGGTAATTTGCTGTGGGTGTAGTATTAACTCAAGTGATTTAAGCAACTGACCTCATGATCATTTACAATTTTGTGACTTCAAAGAAATGTGTATAATAAAGGAGAAAGTTTAGTTCCAGTTGTAAACACACATGCACTATGTTGTGTATTTCAGAGGGGACAACACTATTACAATAAAGGGAAACATCTAAATAAATGTTTTCTTGATAAAGTCATACATTTGATGCCATTTGCAATTAGAAGCCATAAACTACTTGTCAGAAATCATATCGGAGTTTATAAAAATAAATACTTGATGGGACTGAAAGTCAAAAATGTCTTGCTGGTGTATTTGGTGTAATTGTGTTATAATATTTATCTGTATTAAATGTGTGTTTTTTATTTTTTTTTTATTTTGGGGCTGAAGGTAAAAAAAAAAAAGTCAAGCTGGTGTACACCTATTCTATGATAATACTTCAATTTTTGTATCAAAATAAATGTATTTGTTTTTTTATTGTGGGGCTGAAAGTAAAAAAAAAAAGTCTTAGGCTGGTGCACACTGGTGTTACATGTGTATGATAACTGTTTGTTTGTAGGTCATTCATTCATTGATTTACAACGTTGTTGTGGGGCCATACAATTTTTTTTTTTGTTTTCAAGTAAAAAAATGTCTAGCTGGTGCAACGGGTGTACACAGTTTACGATATGTTTGATTTGTTAGTTCATTCATCATTATTTAAACGGTTTGGTGTGGGGATAAAGTAAAAATGTCTAGTGTGCAATGCACTGGGGTACACAGGTTGTATGATAATGTTTTTGATTAGTTCAGCGTTCATCATTTATACCCGTTTGTGTGGGGCATAACGTAAACCTATGTATAGCTGGTGCAACCTGGTTGGTCCACATGTGTATGATAATGATTTGTTGTAGTTCATTCATTCAAGTCATCATAATGTTTGTTGGGGGCATAGAAGAAAAAATGTCTAGATGGTGCAACATGTTTTTGTGAGTGCCCCCTGATTGGATGGAATAATGTTACTTTAGTCTACGTTTTATCGTTCATTCCATTTTATAACTGTTTGTTGTGGGGCATAAAGTAAAAAATGTCTAGCTGGTGCAACTGGTGTACACATGTTGTATGATAATGTTTGTTTGTTAGTTCATCCGTTCATTCATTTATAACTGTTTGTTGTGGGGCATAAAGTAAAAAATGTCTAGCTGGTGCAACTGGTGTACACATGTTGTATGATAATGTTTCTTTGTTAGTTCATTCGTTCATTCATTTATAACTGTTTGTTGTGGGGCATAAAGTAAAAAATGTCTAGCTGGTGCAACTGGTGTACACATGTTGTATGATAATGTTTGTTTGTTAGTTCATTCATTCATTCATTCATTTATAACTGTTTGTTGTGGGGCATAAAGTAAAAAATGTCTAGCTGGTGCAACTGGTGTACACATGTTGTATGATAATGTTTGTTTGTTAGTTCATTCATTCATTCATTCATAATGGTTGTTGGGGGATAAATAAAAAATGTCTAGCTGTGCAACTGGTGTAAACATGTTGTATGATAGTTTCTTGTTAGTTCATTCGTTCATTCATTTTAAAAACGTTGTGTGGGGCATAAAGTAAAAAATGTTCGCTGGTGCAAACTTTTTGGTGGTACATGTTGTATGCTACTGTTTGTTTTGTAGGTCACTCCGGTCATATTATAACACTGGTTGTTGGGCGATAACGTAACAAATGTCTAGCTGGTGTGCAAACGGTTTTACACTGTTGTAGATGAATAAGTTTCTTTATGTTAGTGTCATCCGTTCATTTCATTTATACACTGTTGTTGTGGGGGCATAAAGTAAAGAATAATGTCTAGTGGTGGCACCTGTGTTACACATGATTGTATGATAATGTTGTTTGAGTTAATTCGATTACTCATGTTATAACTGGTTTGGTTGTGGGGCATAAAGTAGAAAAAATGTCTAGCTGTGTGCAATGGTTATGTACACATGTTGATGACATGTTTGTTTGTTCGAATGCCTCCTGTCATGCATTTATAACGTTGTTGTGGGGGCATAAAGTCAAAAAATGTCTAGCTGGTTGCACTGGTGTACACATGTGGTCTGATAAGGTGCTGTATGTCTGCGTATCATTATAATGTTTTGTGGGGCATAAAGTAAAAAACTGTCTAGCTGGTTGCCACTGGTGTACACATGTTGTATGAAATGGTTCTTGTTAGTTCAGTTCGTCCTTCAGGTTATAACTGTTTGTTTTGGGGCAAAGTAAAAAAACTGTCTAGGTGGTGCAACTGGTGTCCCATGTTGTATGCTAAGTTTGTTTGTTCTTTCATTCGTCATTCATTATAACTGTTTGTTGTGGGGCATACAGTAAACAAGTCTAGCTGGTGGCAAACGTGGGTACACCTGGTGTATGAATTTTTCTGTAGTCATCGTTGCATCCTTTATCACCTGTTTGTGGTGGGGCATACAGTACACAATGTCTCAGCTGCGTTTGCAAACTGGTGTACCATGTTGTATGATAATTGTTTCTTGTAGTCATCATTCATGCATTTAAGAGTTTGTTGTGGGCATAAAATAAAGTAAACAAGTTAGGTGTTTGCCAACTGGTCGTACACCTGTGTATGATACTGTTTGTTTGTGAGTTCATTCATGCATCATTTATAAACTGTCTGTTGGGGGCCTAAAGTAAAAAATGTCTAGATGGTGCAACTGGTGTACACATTGTTGGTTGATAGGTGGACTTTGTCTAGTTCATTCGTGCATTCTTATAACTGTTTTTGTTGTGGTCGCATAAAGTAAAAGAATGTCTAGCTGGTGCCAACTGGTGTTTACCACATGTTGTATGATAATGTGGTTTGTAGGTCATCCGTGTGCTTTATAATGTTTGTGTGGGGAGCATTAAAGTAAAAAAATGTCTAGCTGGTGCAACGGTGTACAATGTTGTGGAGGATAAGTTTCTTTGTTAGTTCAGGGTCATCATGATAACTGTTTGTTGTGGGGGCATAAAGGACAACATGTCTAGCGGTGCAATGGTGGTCATGTGTATGATAATGTTGGTTTGTTAGTTACCTTCATTCATTCATTATACCGTTTGTATTGTTGGGGCTAAAGTAAACAAATGTCTAGCTGTGCAACTGGTGTACATGTTGTATGATATGTTTCTTGGTTAGTATCAGTCGTTCATTGCATTTTAACGGTTTGTTGTGGGGAATAAAGTAAAAATGTTTAGTGGTGCAATGGTGTAAATGTTGCTATGATAATGTTTGGTGTTAGTTCATCCGTTCTCAGTATAACTGTTTGTTGTGGGGGGCATTAAGAGTAAAAAAGTCTAATGGTGCAACTGGTGTACACTGTTTGTATGATAATGTTCTTGTTAGTGCATGGTTTCATCATTTATACGTTTGTGTGGGGGCATAAAAGTAAAATTCTAGCTGGTGCAACTGGTGACACATGTTGTAGGATAATTTTCTTGTTCGTTCATTTCATCATTCATTATAACTGTTTGTGGTGGGGCATAAAGTTAAAACAGTCTAGGTGGTGCAACTGGTGACACATGTTGTAGGTAATGTTTGGTTGGTTAGCATTCAGTCAGTTCATCTTTCATTGTAACTGTTGTTGTGGGGGATAAAGTAAAAAGGTCCGCTGGTGCAAACTGGGCTTACACATGTTGTATGATAATGTCTGGTTAGTGCATTCGGGTATTCAGTTATAAAAAACTGTTGGTTGTGGGCACACGTAAAAAAATGTAGTGGTGCAGCCTGGTGTACACATGTTGTATGATAAATGTTTTCTGGTTAGTCACTTTCGTCTCATCATTTATAACGTTTGTTGTGGGGCCATATAAGTTAAAAATAATGTTAGTGGTGCATGGTTGTAACCACACCTTGTTCATGATACTGTTGTTTGGTGTTCATTGTCATTATTTATAAACTGTTTGTTGGGGGAATAAAGTACAAAAGTACGCTGGTGTAAGTAGAGACTGGCATGATAAAAATATTGAAAATACATAAAAATAATCATAAGACAATGAAACATATTTCTTTAAAGCTAAATCAATGAGAAAGTTGTTTTAAATATTAATATGTGAAAAAACAGTGGTTGTAACCAACTTAGGAAGGTCATTTTTGTTAGTGGGCCAAGAAAACATATTTAAAAGACAGAACGGGGACACCTCCATGACTATCCCGTCAAGGTAATTTTTTTTTTTTTTAGGACATTTGCCAGTTTACATTGGATTCATTATGGTGCCATGATTACTTCTGCAGGACAACATATTTTATGGAGGGTGTATGGTTGGGTTTCACTGGCTGTGAAAAGTATTTGTACTCAGGCCAAACTGAGTCTCGAAGGATCTTTGTGTAGAGACGCTTTGATGTAGATCAACCAGCCTGTATGATTTAGGTACCACATGGCTCTTCAGGGTGTCAGATCTGTTACTTGGACAATCCATTGCAATGTAAACGGAGTAGCCCACAAAACGAAAGAGCTAAGGTTAATGAAGCAACAGACTTAATTAATTAGCCCCGTATAGGAGTTCAAACGAGCATGTCTTGCCTTGAAGAGACAGACCACAAATAATATAAAGAAAACACAGTTTAAACTCAAAACACCCCAAAATAAGAGTACCACATTACACTCATCTCATAGCAGTTCCAGCAGATAACACGTTTAGACTGTAATGTCATAAATTCTGAGCTGGTCAGACTTGTTGACAGGGAAAACGTTAAAGGAGACGTCACAGAAATTCATGCTTTAGTAACACTATGTGATGTGCTTCTGATGTTCAGCCACGCAGAAGGTGAAAAAAAGACTCCTCGCCTGTGCAAGCAAAACACAAGTTACATTTATACCTTCAAAACCGGTGCAGAATTTATATGCACTGTAATTCAACTGCGGACATAAAACATAGAACATGATTCAGATGCCTTGTCTGTTATGAATTTTGCTACAGCTGCGTAGAAGTGGAATATTTCAGCATGTATAACTCAAGTCTGAGAATGTCTTATTTGAGAATTCTGGTAAACAGATGACGCCAGTGCTGTGTACTGACTAAATACTGAGAAATCAATGACAGTGAATTAAACCATAACCTCATATTAAATAAATAATAATAAAAAAATTATAAAAGCCAGACGTAGAAAACATAACTGCATTTTGTCGTAAATTAACATGTGTAAATGTTTAGAGTATCTGTGAATTCTATTAATCAAATAGACCTGAAATTAAAATATACAGTGTATAACATTGATACATTGTTGTTGGGTTGTGAAATATAAATTTTGGAAAACTTCTGTAGATATCTGGCTTAGTTTCGACATGGAGAAACAAATCATATAGTGTTGCGTCAGTAGGTCAGATATTTGACAACTGCTATTAGTGGTCGGTCATATTTTACTTTTTTCTGTGGGAGCCAAGCATTAGCAGGCACAAATGTGTGACTGTATTCTGGAAATATGCCTAAAAAATGCCTGTATTAATAAAACATTTTATGAAGAAAAAAGTTGCTTATAATAAGTGGGCAACACCAATTATTCCTTTCCTCCCGTCACCTATTTAGGATTAATTTGAGTGGCAAGCCACTTTCAGCCTTGTTCTGTCAAGGTAAAGTAAAATAATGACCAGGTTGTTTGATCTTCTAGAAAGATTTTGCAGCCTCTTGAGTGGAGCGGGAGGAACAATCTTTGGTGGGCCATTTTAATGACATTGAAAGCCCATTGAAGCGTATGGCCAAAATGTGTGCCAAACACTTGATTGATGGGTGTAAGATTCTGCCCGAGGTCAATAATGTTCTTCAGGTGTTTTTCAGGCACCATAAGGCTGCTTTGCCTATCTGCTACTATCTGGTATGGGATTTCACTGTTATTGCTTATGAGTCAAATAACAGTTCTATATAAAATTATAATGAAGGTATGGGGTCTATTGGTCTCTAAGACAATTTCAAGTTTGGCTGTATAATTCATAGGTTCCTAATAGCCAACTGAATTTCCCAACCTAATAAAGAAAAATGGCTGGTTTTACATTGACAGCATAATGGTTAACTAAGAAGTAGGCCACCAAATTTGAACTATATACTGTTTAATAAAGGAAATAGATTCAAATATTATATTTACAAATGCAATGTTCCTAGATATTCAATTAGCTTCCATGCTGAAATGCAAAAACATAATTAATTTAAGCTAGAGATTACTATTTGTAAAGTTTTAAATATGGATATTTTTCTTACAAAAGTGCATCGATTCGCTTTAGGAGGCCTTTATTCACCCCCAGGAGCCATGTGGACATTCTTTATGATGAATGGATGCGCTTTATTGGACATCTTTTGTACTATTGAAAAATAACACCCATTCACTGCCATTATAAAGCTTGGAAGAGCCAGGACATTTGATATAACGCCGATTGGATTCGTCTGAAATAAGTCATATACACCTAGGAAGCCTTGAGGGTCAAAATTTTTTGGGTGAACTATCCCTTTAAGGTGAGTAGACCAATCTATACTAGAACAAAAAATAATTATATGACTGTAATATATATAAATTACTTTCAAAAACATAATAATGAACAACTATTCTCACTATTTGATATAAAAAAGGGCCCAGGCGTTGAACAGTAGTTTTTTGAATTGGTTTGTTTATCCTATAGATGAACTATTCGAATCAACTGATTAAAACTACATAATAGAGAACAGTGCCTGATTATTCCCAGAGTTTGCTTGTGCTGATTACTAGCATTTAGTCTTGCTAAAACACAAATGATAGTTAGTTACTCCCCAACAGTGATAATATATTGGTGTTCATAAATATACACTGCTCTTTGTGTACATTTGGATCATTGTTTAAATGTTCATCCGAAAAGGTATCACATGAGTGTTGAACACCAACTGTTGCTTCACATCTGAAGAAGTGCGGCAGTTCTTCACTGCTCCTAATGTTTAGAAAGCAAAACTTTTGCACATTAATCAAATACTAATGGAACTTAAAGTCTATTGTGTTTGAGACAAATGGCAAAATAGCTTGTAGGTGGAAGATTACTCAAGTTTATTTCCAAATGATACATTTAAGAATCCAAATCAAGAAAAAAGTTCCAAATAAAGCAGACAAGCATGTCAATTTGAAGACACTTTAGCAGGGTTAAGGATGTCAGCAACTTAGGTGGTTTCTTCCCTTGCATTTTTTAAATCCATTCAAATATCTTGGAAAATATTCACTTTCATATCAGTCAGAAATGACCCTAAACCACTATCCTTCTAAAACTTTTTGGTAGTCTTCCAAACCGCAAGTCTGAGCACCTTCCATCGGGATTCGTATCATAACTGTCAAAAACTTCAGAAACACACTGGCCCCCTCTCTCTGAAATCTATTTGTAAATAGGGTCCCTAACCCGAGCAAAGTATTGAATTACCAGAGAGTGCCTGCCAGGATGGGAACTATACAGGTCAGCTACTGCAGAGGACCTGTGTGTGCTGAGCAAAGCCAACAGTGTCAAAACAAGGTAAGACAAACCTCTCCAATATAGGTTGTGTCGCGCCTATGCATCCACCCACCGGTGTCCCATTTCTAACATTTGCATTTTTGTCCCCTGAGCGTCCAAACCTATTAGCAACATTTTGCACTCCCTTTCGTCAAGTCACCACAGCGCTGCAGATTCTGTGGGACCTACCGAGTGTGCGCACAGTCTGCCAGTGCTCCAGTTTTGGATGATGGATGAATCCGGTGACTGGTTGGGACAGATCGTCTGTTGTAATGGCTCTCTAAGGACCCCAATCAGCAATGACTGGAGCTCAGCGGATAAATAATGAGCCACAGGGCCCTGCTAGACCCACTCTGAGGGTCCGACAAGGTACCAGCAGCACCTTGTGGTACAGAGTCAGCAGTCTGTTTTCAGCAAGATGATATTCATAGCATTAAGGGAGGGAAAGTCAGTTATATATATTCTCCAAACATATGCATTGTTCTGGAAATAGAGGCCTACCTGTCTTTCCGTCTGCACTCGGCAGGTGTAAGGTGTGCTGGCTTCACTTCAAACATCACGTTGAAATTCTGATGGTTTGTGTGGCTCCGAAAGTCTCTGAAGGCTCCACTGAGACATTTTGTAAGGTAAGAAAGCAGTTCTGTGCCATGAGGCATTGAGTGCTACGTTGACATGTTTTTTCAGTCTAAAAAACATTTGTTGGAAGGTAAAACCTGCTGGAAAATCCAGCTTAAAGTTGGCATGAAATGGTAATTTATCCTATATATTATCTAAAGGCTACATCTACATGAATCTGGATATATTTCAAAATAGTGTTTTTTTTCAAAACACTCTCCGTCCACACTTGTTCACACTGGCATATCTGAAAACGCTTAAAGGAATAGTTCACCCAAAAATGAAAATTCTGTCATCATTTACTCGTCATTTAATCAAACAGTTGGTGGTTGCCATTGACTTCCATAGTAGGACAAAAAATACTATGGAAGTCAATGGCAACCACCAACTGTTTGATTACTAGCAATCTTCAAAATATCTTCTTTTGTGTTCAACATAAAAAAGCAACTCATACAGGTTTGGAACGACATGAGGGTGAGTAAATGATGACAGAATTTTCATTTTTTGGGTGAACTATCCCTTTAAATCACCTTGCTTGCAAATACGTCTGTTTTCTGAGTATACATTACAACGTGAAAACAGTGTTTTCAAATGAACTTCTTCAAAAAGCAGTCTCAGTGTGGACAAAAGGCCAAAACATAGAAAAAAAGATGTTTTCGTTTTTATCCAGATGAATGCGGGTGTAGCCAAAAGCATCTTATTGGTTCATCCATACATGTGTTTCATTTTTCAAAATAACTTTTAAACAAAACATCATAACTTAATCTTCCAGTAAAACGACAGACTTTTAGTCCCCTTGTAAAAAAAAAAGAAAAAAAAAAAAGTAAAAAAAAAAAAAAAAAAACAAAAAAAAAAAAATCCCGTCCTAAATCTTACAACTGGCTGCAGGCTCTCATTCAGATCTGCCTACATCCAATCAACAACCAGTGATTTCAAGGGTAACACTTTATAATAAGTATACACCAATAAAATACTTACAAGTCATTTGCAAACTATTAGTGTATAGTTAATTAAAAGTTTATAAACTGTAGTTAATACATTAATAGACTCTATACAAATAGTGAGCTCTTCATTCATTGTCACTGTATTAACTAAATTATTATTGTTTTATTAGCTCATATGTAAGGAGTTAGATAATGCTTTGCTCACAACTTATTAACCATGAATAGTTCTCACTTTAGATTAGGTGACAGAAAGCCAACCTTTACTTTTAATTTTACATACAGTACACATATACTGTATATAGGGTTAGGGTAAGCCTAACCTAACCCTAACCGCAATGGTTTTTACAATTTTACACTGTACAAATTGTATATTCTGTCCCTTAACCCTAACCCTAAACATACCCCTCACAGAAAACTAGAGAGAGAGAGAGAGAGAGAGAGGATTTTGTGTAATTGGTGAGTTTAGGGGTAGGGTTAAGTTTAGAAAACCATTACGCCTATAAAGAGTCCCTGTAAACCACATATGCCTGCAGGCATAGTGTGTGTGTGTGTGTATGTGTCCTTGTATGTAATGTATTTGTAAACATTTTAAGGGACAGTGTATATGAATGCAATTATTGTTCAATAACGATTGGTTTAAAGCACTAAATTAATAACATTTCCCCATTTTCAGGTGACCTGATCTAAAGTGAGAACTATTCACTCCTTATTACCAATTAACAATGTGAACTAATTTGAAATAATTAAACAATAAGTGTGTTAATTACAGTGATAATGAATGAAGAACTCACTATTTTTATTAATGTATTAACTACAGTTTATAAACTATGAAGTAATATAAACTAATAGTTTTTTAATGATTTGTAAGTACTTTATTAGAGTGTACTTATTATAGAGTGTTACCACTTCAAGTCCCCACCCTACATGTTTTCTTTTTCGATAATCTATTTATGTCACAATTCGGAAGATCTGTCGCTACTTCTGTTACGACTTTGGAAGGTAGCTGTATTTTGGAACATGGTAGCTGGTCATTCACTGGTACAAACTGTTTATTTGACTAGCCAACCATTTCCAAAACTGGTTGGACCACCTGAAGCTGGTTATATAAGCTGGTAGCAGCTTTTTTGCTGGTCCAAGATTACAGCTACCAGATTCCAAAACACAGTTACCATCTCAAGCTGGATTTTCCAGCAGGGTAAACTAATTTTAAATGGAGCGACGATGGCAAAAGGATAAATTTCACATTTACATTTGGTGTAAGCACATTTCTTGTGGCCATTCAGGAAATGAGCCTGATTCCTATACAGTACATCTTGGCAAAAGATTCAATTATTACACTTAACAGATGGATGGGAACGAAATGAACCTACCAAAGTGGCTGATGATGCCAGCATCCACATTCCTCTGAGCAACCTTCCTGAAATGGAGCATGAAAACCAACAATGTTTACGAGGGAAAAAGCAATGCTAAGCATATTCGGTTAGTGACATATAAAGGGAGCTAAATGCTAAGTGTTGAAATGCTAATTGCTATTTTTTCATTAAATAGCTGTTGGAGAGCATAATGCATTACAAAATTCTTAGCTGTGTTGTTTTGTTAAAAAAGATCTTGCAATAATCCATCTTTTCTCAAGGGTTGCTAATAGTCTTCTGTCTGCAATTCATCTGAGACGCTAAACATAACAGCACAAGAAAAATTACTCTTCCTACTATCGTTATTTTGAGTGGGCCTATATTTTACCATTAACACAAGTGCATTTCATATTCACCATTTTTCATTTCCTAAATGAACTCAAATTTAGACTAACAAGCCTAGCGCTCAGAGCTGAAGTCTTTCGGCTGCTAAGCACTCAGAAAATGGATAATAGTGCTTTACAGTGTGATCACATAAACACTGATTACTCCTCGATGAAGCTCTCACTAGAAAAAAAAAATCCATTCGCATACATGTCAAGTCAGACGATAAATAATGCTTTACTGCATAATATTATAGCTCTCAGAGTAAGTGTACATTTAAAGTGGGAACATTATGTAGAAATATGTGATGAGAAAGTCCTTTCTTGTCAAAAGTGGGACAGTAAAAAGGTCAGGAGAGTCATGATAGAAATGAGAAGCCGTATTATGACGCACAGGGGATTCGTTATACCTTCTTGACACCTATATTTTCATATTTTATAGCAACATAATGAATCATCGTTATAGGAGATATGAGTACGTACAGAGTAGTATTTTAGTTTATGCGCTGTAACCTCACTGAAAAAAATGATGTGAATCATTACCCTAAATTTTTTTAATTGGAAGAATGAAAAAAAAATGTCAGTGCTTTTTTACAGTAATTTATTAATATTTATTCACTGTGTACTATAAATCCAACCATTTCAGATATACTTACATGCACAAAAACTTGAAAACATTTTTTCCCCCTTAAAATAAATCATATGAGCAGATACAAAATTGTTAGTTTGAGGAGGGAGGCCATATGTATTTTTATTGCACCTAATCAATCAAGCTGCAACCCCAACCTTACCTAACCACAAGTCAAAACTCAACCACAACGTCTTTTAAATAAAAGGTCACATATTATTGTATTTACATTAGAAATACAAAGCAGAAATACCACACTTAACAAAAAATACCAAAACGTACTATGATTTTTAGATATGAATATGTTAAGGATTTAGTACCATGGCAAATACTTTAGTATTTCTATTTGATACTATCACAGTACTTTTTGTTAGAGTGCATTACCAATGCAACTTACAACTTACGCTAGTGTTCAAACTCTGAGTCATTAAGATATTTTATTAAAGAAATTAATACTTTTATTCAACAATGACGCATTGAATTGATCAAAAGTGACAGTAAAGACCTTTAAATCTTCATAAAAAACTATATTAAAAAGGATACATTCCTTTTTACACCTTTATTAATCAATGATTCCCTGAAAAACATGCATGACGGGTAGCCCAATAGATATATAGATATATATATATATATACTGTATATTAACATATTTTATCAGTATCAAATTAGAAGTTGTTCTGCCTAATATCTATATATATAATAGTCTATATATATATATTATACTAGCCTAGATATACCTGGTATATACAGTAACAACAGCACAACCTGTTTTAAATTTTGATACGGATAAGAAATGTTCTTTTTACAGACTGGAGTAATGGTTGCTGAAAATTCAGTGAGAAAAATGTATGCCATCACAGGAATAAATTATTTTTTAAAATCTATAAAATCAAATTGGTACCTTTTAACATTCAATATTTTCACGCATTTACTGTATTTTTGATCAAATATCTGCAGCTTTGGTGAACATAAGAAACTTCTTTTAAAACCATAAAAACTCATACAAACCCCATTGGTCAATAGTGTCCTTATTTTAATATTACACATTATTATGCTAATGCCGTAACTTATACAAATGTTTAAAAAGTGAAACAAGGACATTAATGTAAAATATTACCACATTAGAAATTACTCTGTTTTGCAAGACATCTATATGGTTATTTTCCTTATTCACATTTCTATATATACATTTTCTGTAAGCGTAGGGACACATATAACTTTGAAGAAAGTCACAGGTGCTACAGCTCTCTACCTTATTTTTATCCCATTTACTGTCAATGGTTGTGGAAAAGCTCATTATATTGTGCACCGAGTTTGGATTGAAAGGTTATTAAGTAGCGTGTGTCCGGGGACAAATCTATCTCAGCAGTGTCCCTGGACTACGTCCAATCTTTCTTTGAATTGATCTCCACCTGTCTTGTCAAGCTATCTACATCCGTTTGTGGGCCCATAACTAATTAAAGCCAAATACATGCACGACATACCCACCTGCCCACACAAACACTGAGCTGAACAGATGCAAAGCATCCCAGCTGTGAGACTCAGAGATAACATGACGCAGAAAGAGTGTGAGGCTACAAACAGCAATTTAGTTTGACAAGGTTGTCATTCCACTTTTTTGTCCTTGCCCACTACGTCAGCTGATTATAACTTATTTTAAAGAGTCTCTGGTTTTGGCAGACTGGCTGTTTCCTATAATTTAGATGGACGTTATGGGATGACAGTGGTCTGGGTTATATCACTCACTCCTCATTTCACACCCACTGTGATTACACTGTCCAACACCATTCAGGCCGACTGCCAGTGTGGTGCATTAAGATGTGACATATAGCCATTCCACCCTTGGGGTATTCAGTTTGTTACCTTAATAGGGTGCTAGACAAGCCTTACTGACAGCTGAAACATGCTCTACAGCAGTATCTCTCAGAGTCACCTGTGCGGCACAACTTATTCAAGTCCTGGCCATTATAACATCTCATGAGTGTGTTAAGGTTTAGAAATGAAAGCAGAATTTAAAGGGATAGTTCACCCAAAAATGAAAATGGTGATCATTTGCCCTTTATAATCTTTATATCTTTCTAAACCTATAACCATTTTTTCCATACAATTAAAGTCAATGGGCTCCAATAATGTTTGGACTCAAACATTACTCAAAATATAATCTTTTGTTTTCCATCAAAGAAAGAAAGTCATCCAGGTTTGGAACGATATGGAACTATCCCTTTAAGCAGGGCCGTAACACCATAGACACTGAGGGGGACCTTCATAGATATATGGGTCATATGACGTTGCTGAAAAGAACATTATTTTGTGCATAATGAAATGTGTTTATGTGGTTTAAAAAAACACATTATTTTCCACATACTGTAGCATTATTGTTTCTCCTCTATGCCCCGGTTTTTTGAAACACGTCGATTTTTACAAAGCTTTTCGGTCTGAAAAGCGAGGTGTGCTGAGATTGGCCAGCTATCCAGTGCGTTGTGATTGGCCGAATACCTCAAGCGTGTGACAGAAATGTTACGCACCTTACCATACTGTGATGCTGTGTCCCAGCACGAGGAGACAAAACCAATAAAACCCATTACAAATGAGGCATTTGGTTGCATCACGGGGACTAATCATGATTATAACGACATCGCGATGGCCGCAACGTTTGATTGCTGCCTCCGTGGCGTGCTCTGCAATTGTTTTTATGTTTTTGTTAGTTTGTCTTGTCTTTAGTTATATCCCTGCAATCAAGAATTGCAGGACATTCGGAAGTACACACCACCCGATATTTCGCCGGTTTTTCGACTATTCGGATGTTTTGCTGGACGTTGTTGTCGGGGGAGCTGCTGCGCTGATTAAGCTCTTTAGGACGCGCAGACGGGGGAAGCGAGCTGGTGCGCTCGTGAAGCTCAGACAGCGCAGAATCAGGATGCCGTTGCCGAGCATCCGTCTGGCGAACCTCCGCTCTCTACCCAATAAAACAGACGAACTCCTTCTGCTCTCCCTGACAAATAAGGATTTTTCAAACTCTGCTGCTCTGGGTTTCACGGAAACCTGGCTAAAAGACACCATTCCGGACAGCGCGTTGAGTCCCCCGGGCTTTCAGCTGTTCAGAGCAGACCGCGACGCAGAATCAACAGGGAAATCACACGGCGGCGGGACATGCTTTTACATCAACGAGAGGTGGTGTACAGATTTTACAGCGTTAAAGAAGATGTGCTGTTCCTATCTAGAAGCGCTTTTCATTAACTGTATGCCGTTCTATTCGCCACGGGAGTTTTGCTCGTTCATTCTCATAAGAGTGTACATTCCTCCGCAAGCACACGTAAGCTCCGCTTTACAGAAACTCGCTGATCAGATCACAAACACAGAACAACAACACCCAGACTCTATTTTAATCATTCTTGGAGGTTTTAACAAATCAAATCTCTCCCGTGAAATGCCAAAATACAAGCAGCACATTACGTGTACCACCAGAGACAGCACTATTTTGGATCACTGTTACACAGCAATAACGCCATGAAGAATGCCATATCACTCTGTTCCACGAGCAGCTTTGTGGCTCTCTGATCACTGTTTGGTTCATTTTATACCGACCTACGGGCAGAAACTGAAATCATCTAAACCTTTATTAAGGACTGTAAAAAGATGGACTAATGAAGCAGAGTAGGATTTACAAGCTTGCTTCGACTGCACTGATTAGAGTGTTTTTGAAGCAGCCACCAACGATCAGCTCACGGAATCTGTAACATCATATATCAAGTTTCTGTGAAGACATGTGCATCCCTACCAGGACTCATTTAACCTACAACAACGACAAACCATGGTTCACTGCAACACTCAGACAGCTCCGTCAGGCCAAAGAAAATGCTCACAGGAAGGGGAATAATGTCTTGAATAAACAGGCTAAATACACACTGGAAAGGAGATCAGAGGGCAATGAAGAATTATTCTGAAAAAAAATAATGATTCAATCTCTCCAGTGACTCAGCACAGTGGGGAAAACTACTGCACCGCTAAAGACCCCTCTGTCAAGCTCCTGAATTTTGCAGACGACACCACACTCATCGGCCTCTTTCAGGACGGTGACGAGTCTGCTTACATTCAGGAGGTTAAAGAGCTTGCTGTCTGGTGCAGTCTTAACAACCTAGAGCTGAACACCCTCAAAACAGTGTTGATGATCGTGGACTTCAGGACGAACCCCCCTGCACTCCCCTTACTCACCATCATGGACAGCACTGTGAGTGCAGTGGAGTCATTCAGGTTCCTGGGCACCACAATCTCTCAGGATCTGAAGTGGGACACTCACATAGACTCAATTGTTTAAAAAGGCCCAGCAGAGGTTGTACTTTTTTCGCCAGTTGAGGAAGTTCAACCTGTCACAGGCGCTGCTGAAACAGTTCTACTCCGCCATCGTTGAATCTGTCCTCTGCACTTCTATAACTGTCTGGTTCAGCTCAGCTACTAAAATCTGACCTCAGAAGACTACAGAGGGTCCGGACTGCTGAGTGAATCATTGGTGCAACCCTCCCTTCTTTCCAAGAACTGTACTTATCCAGAGTGATCAAAAGGGCTGGCAAAATCACTCTGGACCCCTCACATCCTGCACACTCCCTCTTTGAACTGTTGCCATCTGGTCGCCGCTACAGAGCACTGAGCACCAGAACAACCAGACACAGGAACAGTTTCTATCCTCAGGCAATCCATCTCATGAACACAACAATAACTGTGGAACACACACTATATATTCACTCATACACTTATTTATCTAACACACCTACTCGTCTCAGTTCATTGCTATATAACCTGTATCGCAAACTTTCTATTGTTTATATACCTGTACTACATTGCCGATTTTTATATTTTTATCCTTACTTCTTGTGCTATTTTATTTTTTTTTATTTTTATTATCTGTGTTTTTTTTGTTCTGTCACTGTTATTCTGTTACACTGTGGAGCTTCTGTCACGAAAACTAATTCCTCGTATGTGTACATACCTGGCAATAAAGCTCATTCTAATTCTGATTCTGATTCTGATAATACTGTCCTTTTTACGCGTTGCGTTGCATCGCACCGCTTAAACATGAAACCATGTCTGCATTTGTGATTGGAGGAACGACAAACAACAAGCGCTACACTACACTGCCCAAAAAACTCACGTTTGAATCGTCAGTGTATTTTTTAAATTGAACATACTTACGGCTGTGCAGTCATACCGCATTGTAGTCTACTCTACCAGGATCAGAAACAGTCCTCCATAAAATGCGCTGCACACACTCTAATATTTGGTTTGAACTGTTCTGGTACAGTGTTGTAAATACAACTTAACCACTTATTTCTAGTTGTGTCCTCTTTTGGAAGGCCAAACAAAGTAGTTTCGCTTTCACTATGAGACACACAGCATCTCCACGACATGGTGGCGGCGGCAACAAAACTACAGCGAGAATCAAAGTTACGCCTTCCTTTGCGTGAACATTTGGGCACATTATGCAAATATTCCCACATAGTGACCTAGATGTGAGCATGTTTAAACGAGGCGTTTCAGGAGGACCAGTCTTAACTTTTATAAAGAATATCTCTTTGGACTTTAGTCTTTGCAACTTCAGGGATCTTATCTATTCACGAACAGCTTGTAACACTCGAAAGAGAAAGGAAACGTGAATCGCTAGACTTAATAGATGCTCTCAAGACGGTTACACGTAAGCTGTCTGCCATATTGGAACGGTCAAAACCGGTCCATGAACACTCAAGAGCAAGTTGATTGTGCGTCTGCAACCACGGTTATAGCATGTATGAATATATATCTGCAATAGACTTCAGCTGATGACTTTGCTAAACTAACACAATACAAGACGAAAGGCTTTAAATAAAAATATACTATAGTTTAACAACCTGTAATATTTTTTTTGAATACAAAAAACAAAAAACAAACACTTTCTCAACTATGAAAGGTTATCCCTTTTCTTTGGGAATACTTAGCAGCATTTACAACCAGAGGCTGCACAATATTGTGGCATCTTGGAAAACTCACTGACATTTCCCAAATAAATGGGATAACCTTTCACGAGTGACGATGTGTTGGTCTGTACTAAAGCCTTTGTCTTGTTGTATTGTGTTAGTTTCGCGTGAGTGACGACACGTTGAATGTTCCAAGATGGCAAATGTGTAGACAAATCTGGAGTAGTCAAATGTGGCCATGTATACGTATCTATAATAGGGGGCCTCCAATAGTTACAAATTTCAGCACGCCACTTCAGTTTTTAACAGACAAAGAATGTAAGGTAAGATTTAAGTACTGTAGCTAAACATTTGACTACTGTTTTACAACAGAAATGTTAAACAACCAACTGTAATATCCAGTGATGCATACCACTCAAAATTTCACTGTTTTGATTTGAAAATATAGATTGTCATTTATATGATTCATGTAATTCAGAATTGAATGTGATAAGCATTTTTCTGTTTTACTTTCAACATATTAGGAATATAAATAAGACTGAATGGGTGCATATTATTTGCAAACAGTTAATTGATTACTTCTTATTCTTGCTCTTTTACTGTTATTTCTTTTTGTTTATTCCCCTAAGTCAATTTAATAATTATTGCATTTCTTTAAATAAAGATAATTACCTTTGGGGTCTGTTCTTTAATTACTTCCTTGCCTTTAACAGAGGTTTAAAATTATATTTTGTGCACTTTGGAAGATCATATAAATTCAAACATTTCCATTTCTTTACAAATAACGTTACAACACCTGAGTAAATATTCTATTGGCCACCAAACTTGGTCCTTTTTTCCAAACTGTAACATTTAATATGTGGAGATTAGCTTGCATTCTTACGAAATACTTCCGTGGATCAAGTTTATGATTAATACTGGCGCACAGGAGAAAAACATTGTGCATTATCATAGCCGATCCAGATTAGCATTACTGTGCTGTTGCTTGCTCAAATGTTGCATCATATATTCAGTTGGGGAGAAAAATTACATGCGCATCAAGATGTCAACTTGATGAATTATAGACCACTGGA
This sequence comes from Sinocyclocheilus anophthalmus, assembly GCA_018155175.1. Taxonomy (NCBI): domain Eukaryota; kingdom Metazoa; phylum Chordata; class Actinopteri; order Cypriniformes; family Cyprinidae; genus Sinocyclocheilus; species Sinocyclocheilus anophthalmus. Next base: position 215,702 of record JADLZN010006196.1, on the reverse strand, counting down.
GCTGCTTATATGACGTCCCTGTTAAACATACAGCCAGGGGACAGATAGTCATCCTTACACTTATGACCTGCAAAACTAAATTTTAAAAAACAAGCTGCTTTGAAAGAATTTATATTGTATGAAGCACTAAAAATATATATATAATATACCAACAGGAAACAAAAACATGCAATATTTGCTATGCATAGCCTTAGTTTGAGTCTGTGTCTGAATGACTGATTTCCCTGGAGATAAATTACACTGTCATCTCGGTAATTATGATTGAGGTATTTGGACTAATGTACAGGTGTCCTTTTTTAATTTTTGGATGAGTGTTGCTTGACAATGTAAACAAGCGCTGGTTTATTTAATGCAGAGGGAAATAGATTGAAAATGTGAATGATACGGTCCTAAAATGATTTTGTCGTAATCACAACTTAATTTTCTCAACACAAATTTCAGCATACCATTTTTTCCCCCCCAAGATCACAAATTATTGATAATAAAAGACCAATTTACAAGGTGCTTATTTGAAAAAAAAAAATTAACCAATTAAATATATAGAGCAAATAAACAAAGTAATGTAAACATTCATAATATATTACATTATATATTACTTTTTATAGTATATATGAAATGTATAAATATATATTATATTATTTGGACTGCAACACCTAATATATCAAGATCTTGCGGAAAACCAGAAGTATAAGCAATAATAATAGTCATGCTTGCTTCAGCCATTTATCTAGTTTATTTATGTATGGAACCTGGATGCAATCTAACACGCAGTGAATAACTGTCCCATTTTCTTGTATTATGAGATTGTGTGTATACTATCAGTCACACCTTGCCTCTTCCAATATACAGCTCCGCTGCTAAATACCTGTCATCTCCAACAGAAAGTGAAGAAAAATCTAATTTCCTTCACGCTTCAGAAAACTCTATGAAAAGCCTGAAAGAGCTGATACCACATTGAACAAGTTTAGCATTTTGTGCAGAATCCCTTTCCTAATACCCCATCTGTCATGCAATAACATCAACATCAGCGTTGCCCTCAAAAGATACTGCGTATCTGCCCAAGGCTGCTGGAACTGGCCAGCCAGATCAAAGGCCCAATAGGTTGTCTGCACATTCCTAACAATATTTGCTTGATAACAGCTGGCAGATTTTCTATGCAACAACATAATAAGAAAAAGGTGCTCATAAGGAAACGGTAAGCTCCTCTCCTTTACCAGAGAGTTCTATTTATGCAAAAGGCAATACTGTAATGATAAAGTGGGTCATGAAAACAAGATACAGATGTTTTGATTTCCTCCAGCGCTGGACATGGTGGATCTGAGACTTAATGCCTAATCAAAGAGATCAAAATGCGCCTCTTATTGATAGAGAGGCAGGAAATCACATCGCGTGTGATGGATGCCTGTGTCACATGAGATTTTTGGTGAGGTTTATCACAATATCAAGATCTCTGAACTTTGGGTCAGGGCTATGAGCCAGATGAACTATCAAAGCAGGTGAATGCTCGCAGTCGCACTTTTATAGGCGTTGATGGGAAAGGAGGGACAATCTGTCTGTCTCTTATCTCAATCAATGCTGAAAAGAACTTGGTATGAAATGTTAATGAGTCAAGCATTGAGTGCTACAGGATACCTGTTAGACCTCATGCAGGTGATGTAATTAACAGTTCCTCAAAGTGTTGCTTAGTGGACAAGAGTAGACTGATACAAGCTGTAAAAAAAACACACACCTAAAAACAGGACCGCAGTAGGAAATGGTTATAATTTACCAGTTACAAATTTCAGACATTAGGAAGGATGTGTACCTGTGTGTTTCATACATGAAATCAAGCTTTTTCCCTCATACACCATCCATACCCTTGTGAAAATGAAGTACATTTTAGCATACTTAAAAAAGGTTATTTATACTTATTACAGAAAAGACTTAATTGCAAACCAAATGTAATATGTTGTTTAGCTACTTAAAATGCATTTGAACTGCAATTAAATGAAAATGTATTATAGTTTAAATTTATATTAAGCATAATCAGCTAATTTTGGAATGCTTTTTTGACTCACTTAAAGAAGGACTTCTAAGAAGAATCTTTTATTATGAATTTTGAACATATTTTGAAATATGGTTAAAGTGTACTGTCAAATGTGCTGACACACATTTGTAAACTAAAATGTACTTAAATGTAATTTTTGTTGCAACTTGTGTGTCATGTATTTAAATATATTTATTATTACATGTTAGTAATGAAGTTTCAATTTAGTATAAATAGTAATAATTTAGTAAAAATATTAACTTCAAATGTAATTTTGAATGACACTCGACAGTTAAAATCAAGTACTTCAAATGTTCTTTAATAGGTTAGTCATCCGACCAAAATAAGTGTACTTCTTAAAACTTTTTCTTTTATTTGATATAACAAAATGCGCTTTTTAAAAGTGTATTTAAGTGTGTTAAACAGTGATGAAAGTGTACTCTCTTTAAGTACACTTAAGTGGCCTTTTATTTCCTGAATATGTAATCAGCCAGTACAAAAAAAAACATTTTTAATTATTATTATTTTAACAATTAAGTACACTTCTTTTCACAAGTGTATGCAAACATAAACAACCATATTTCGCTAAAATAAATGAAAGTCAGTTATACATAAAATGCGCACCATTCTTAAATATGCTTGACTGTGCTCAAGGTTGGCTAAAACATACTTGCTTTGTTCCTGAAACATTCCTACACTTTATAAATAAATGAGTAACATATAAAATTATACTCCATAACAGTATCGTGCATGCTTTCATGAATAGAGGCTTGTACTGGCTGAAAGCAGACACATTTATATTCATTTGTGTCATGCATATCACACATACTTCCCTCATAATGAATCTTATTAGTACATTAATTGCAGCTGGATCATGGCTAATTATTACAATGATTAGTTGAGCAGGCACAGCTGCAAAACAAAGGCCTGCAAAGGAACTGTGGAAAGGCAAAACTAAATCTGCAAACCCTTTAAGCTGTTGTTCAGAAAAGCATAAGTCTGAAAAGTATATCATGTATACTATGCACACTATGCAAATATGGCCTACCTGCTGCACTTGTCTATATGTGCTGTATAAACTGGAAAAAAAAAATTGGCGTAGAAACAATTTTCACTCAGAAACAGTAGGCTGTAATACCCAGAAATAGGAGAAATACATAGAAATGTGTAATAATGTGCTAATTTTCAAATACATTTTGGTAAATAGTGACTTTTGTATTAGTGTGCAAAACTTTTTAAACAGTAGTATGCTACATTGTTGTCACATAAACATCACGAGACAAGTTCAAGAAAAAAGCTCTCTGAAAAGTGTAATTTTGTATTTTTAATCCAAGTTTTGTGTAAAAGTACTTTACTTTCAAAATACATTTTTGTAAATAGTGACTTTTGCATACTAATGGTTTTATGAGAACTTTTTAAACCATAGTATGCTACAATGTTGTCATATAACCATTTCAAGACAAGTTAACGAAAAAGGGTTTTCAGAAAAAAAGTATAATTTAGCATTTTTAATCCAAGTTTCTGTAAAATGTTAATTTTGGTAAATAGTGACTTTTGCATACTAATCGTAGCATGCTTCATTGTTGTCACACAACCATTACAAAACAAAACAAAACAAAAAGTTCTCTGAAAAAGTCATTTTGCATTTTTAATTCAAGTATAAAATTATATAAATATATTTAAATATATAAAATGAGGGCTAACTTGTCCAAACATATCTGTAAATAGTGACTTGCATGCTAATAGTAACAGTAGTATGCTACAGTGTTGTCACATAACCATTATGAGACAAGTTAAAGAAGTTAGTTCTCTCTCTCTCTCTCTCTCTCTCTCTCTCTTCATTCTCTCTCTCTCTCTCTCAAAAAAAAGTGTTATTTAGCATTTTTAATCCAAGCTTGTGTAAACTGCTAACTTTCCAATAAAATGGTGTTGAAACTTGCGACTGACATTAATTCTGGTTTATTAGTCACACTGGACATGGAAGGTTAAATTAAGTGTTTTGCAAGATAAAGTAGCTATATGCAAATTTCAGAATATGTATATGTATCTAGTATGTTTAGTATACTGTACATATACTACATATTGCAGAAATATTTGAAGTATGATTTTCTCAACATAGCCTTCATTTTTAAGACTTTAGGCTACATAACTCACAAGATATATTTTAAATGCTTGAGAACATCGAGCGAGACTGCTGTGTAAATGTATTAAATATGTATCTAAGAATTGTGAAGTAGCTGAAGGTATACATTATTGGCTTTCTGGAAAAATCCTCCAATCCTGGCTGGAAAGCAAAAAGCAATGCGTAAGAAAACAGTTGTGCAGTTCAAAGACTGCACTGTTTCACTTGAAGCACTTTTCACACCAGTCTTCTGTCTGACTGTCACTGGCTGAGATACGAGACACCTGTGTTTTGTAAAGGAGATGAGAAACATGTAGCGGACATGCACACAAATGCCTCACACGTTTTAAATCAACAAGGCCCCATAGTGTGATCAGACGTGAGAAAGGGCCACGGAGAAGAACATGTGAGATACAACACATGGTTTAGTTTCTTTCCAGGGTGGACGGCTTCTGGCTGTCAACAGGATAGTGTGTGTGTGTGTGTGTGTGTGTGTGTGGAGGAGGGGCGAAACACATGTCCCAGATGTGAATGTGAATATTTACATTACATAGTTGTGCAGCAAGACCAAAAGAGCAGATATGAATGACACATTTAATACATTTGCAGGTTCAACTTCTACCTTATGGAGGATGAAACCTGCAAAAACAATAAATAAATAAATACACAAATAAATAAATGAATATGCAAATAAATAAATAAATAAATGTGTGTATAAATACACAAATTCTTGTTTAAATACATATAGAAATAATTAAACATGTGACTAAAGTAGGCAAATAAATAAAATAAATTGGTGGGCAAATGGAAAATGTTTAAGGAAATGCTAAACTCATCCAAAGTATTTTCCTTTGACCACTCGTTTATTTCTGAATGTAGTTCCACATTTATTTTTCCTCTGCACAACATGCTAATGAGAGGGTGTGTAACCATGGACTTGGTCGGGGTCATGTCATAGCTGGGGGTGCGGCTTTCCTGTTGACAGGAAATGCATGATGTAAATCCAGTATGGCCTACGTAAAGTCACTTTTTCCGTTCAACAGAGCAAGATGCATAAAAAACTGAGCTGTATTGTCCGTACAATATCTGTGACTTTACAAACGACCCAACGAAATTGCCAGTGTCGTTTCCTGACGTCATTTTTTGTAACCCGATTGAGTCTCCAGCTAGAGACAACTGTAATATCAGTATCCCATGGTCATCGTGAGATTATTCACTTTATCCGTGGAATAAGGGCTCGTTCTTTTGATGGAGCTAGTGTTTATTAGGATGGTTTTACCTGCTCGTTGTTTAGGTACGTGTAGGATCATTTTTATGGTCAGTAAACAGTCTTCTACAACCAAGTCGATCTGCAGCAATCTCTCTCTCTTTACGGCGGGAGAACCAAATTAGTGACATACACAAGGGTACATCTCAGTTGATTCTCAATTTATTATTGTACAAACAGAGGCTCATATACCTCCTTGAGAACTGGTATGAAGTGGTTTAATCGAGGAGCAGACCCCATTAGTTATCAGAACAGAAAATACAGGCAACAAAAGTATGTTTATTAAGCAAATAACGGTTCAGTATTGCAATTAAGAGCTATGTAAGCATTAATATTTTACATTGACCACTTAAAATCTTTTATGATTTAGCTCTCTCATGATTATAACTACAAAACTAACCCTATGAAAAAGTGTAAGATAATAATCAGTCCCCTTGACTGATGAAGTCAATACGCATGCGCAGGCAAACGCTCAAGCGCGTCACACAAGATCCGCCTACTCTTGCATAATTGACACCCTCTCATTAGCATGTTGTGCAGAGGAAAAATAAATGTGGAACTACACTCAGAAATAAATGAGTGATCAAAGGAAAATAGTTAGGATGAGTTTAGCATTTCCTTAAACATTTTCCATTTGCCCACCAATTTATATTATTTATTTGCCTACTTTCATCACATGTTTAATTATTTATGTATTTAAACAAGAATACGTGAATTTATGCACACATTTATTTATTTATTTGTGTATTTATTTATTGTTTTTGCAGGTTTCGTCCTCCATACTACCTTCACATTTTCAGAGGCACATTGTTTACAAAAATCTTGGGTCCATTGCTCAACATAAAGGGAAAATTATAAGTTTGATCACTTAAGCAGAACAGTTTGAGGTAGCATTTATATGTGCAGCACAAACAAGGTTGAATATGTAAAGTTAAAGATCTGAACAAAAGTATTAGCAATAATGAAACTTGTGCAAACACCACTAATAAAGACCACAACTGTAAATACAATAGTATTGGTTGGTTATAAAGAGAATTGGAATTGCATTTCTAAATTTTGTAACAATTGTGACAGAACAATCTGAAAATTAAATATTAAAGAAGAATATTAGAATTAATATCTTTTAGTAAATACCAAACCATTCAAAAGTTTGGGGTCAGTAAGCATTTTTAATATTTTTGGAGAGTCATACAGTTTAAATAATGTTTTCTATTTTAAATATGTTAAAATGTAATTATTATTCATTTATTCCTTGATGGTAAAGCTGTAATTTTCAGCACACTATGCTGACCGTCTGCTCAAGAACCATTCATTTTATTATCAGTGTTTGTAAACACGTTGTGAAGCTAATATTTTTGTGAAACCATGATTACATTTTTTTTAGGGATTCCTGATAAAAGTTAAAGAAAAGCCTATATAATTACAGTGGGTACGTAAAGTATTCAGACCCGCTTAAATTTTTCTTTGTTATATTGCAGCCATTTGCTTAAAATCATTTAAGTTAATTTTTTTCCTCATTAATGTACACACAGCACCCCATTATGACAGAAAAACACAGAATGGTTGACATTTTTGCAGATTTATTAAAAAGAAAAAACTGAAATATCACATTTACATAAGTATTCAGACCCTTTACTCAGTATTTAGTAGAAGCACCTTTTGATCTAATACAGCATGAGTCTTTTTGGGAAAGATGCAAAGATGTTTTTCACATCTGGATTTGGGGATCCTCTCCAGTTCTGTCAGGTTGAATGGTAAACGTTGGTGGACAGCCATTTTTAGGTCTCTCCAGAGATGCTCAATGGGGTTTAAGTCAGGGCTCTGGCTGGGCATTCAAGAACAGGCAGAGTTGTTGTGAAGCCACTCCTTCGTTATTTTTGCTGTGTGCTTCGGGTCATTGTCTTGTTGGAAGGTAAACCTACGGCCCAGTCTGAGGTCCTGAGCACTCCGGAGAAGGTTTCGTCCAGGATATCCCTGTACTTGGCCGCATTCATCTTCCCTTCGATTGCAACCAGTCGTCCTGTCCCTGCAAAACACCCCCACAGCATGATGCTGCCACCACCATGCTTCACTGTTGGGGCTGTATTGGACAGGTGATGAGCAGTGCCTGGTTTTCTCCACAACTACTGCTTAGAAATAAGGCCAAAAAGTTCTATCTTGGTCTTATCAGACCAGAGAATCTTATTTCTCACCATCTTGGAGTCCGTCAGGTGTTTTTTAGCAAATCCCATGCGGGCTTTCATGTGACTTGCACTGAGGAGAGACTTCCGTCGGACCACTCTGCCATAAAAACCCGACTGGTGGAGGGCTGCAGTGATAATTTACTTTCTACAACTTTCTCCCATCTCCATCTCTGGAGCTCAGCCACAGTGATCTTGGGTTCTTCTTTACCTCTCTCACCAGGCTCTTCTCCCCCGATAGCTCAGTTTGGCTGGACGGCCATTTCTAGGAAGGGTTCTGGTCGTCCCAAAACGTCTTCCATTTATGGATTATGGAGGTCACTGTGCTCTTAGGAACCTTAAGTGTAGCAGAATTTTTTTTGTAACCTTGGCTATATCTGTGCCTTGCCACAATTCTGTCTGTGAGCTCTTCGGGCAGTTCCTTTGACCTTATGATTCTCATTTGCTCTAACATGCACTGTGAGCTGTAAGGTCTTATATAGAGAGTTGTGTGGCTTTCCTAATCAAGTCCAATATGTATAATCAAACACAGCTGGACTCAATGAAGGTGTAGAACCATCTCAAGGAATATCAGAAGAAATGGACAGCACCTGAGTTAAATATATGAGTGTCACAGAAAAGGGTCTGAATACTTAGGACCATTTGATATTTCAGTTTTTCTTTTGTAATAAATCTGCAAAAAAGTCAACAATTCTGTGTTTTTCTGTCAAAAATTAGATATATGGGGTGCTGTGTGTACATTAATAAGAAAAAAAATTAACTTAAATGATTTAAGCAAATGGCTGCAATATAACAAAGAGTGAAAAAATTTAAGGGGGTCTGAATACGTTCCGTACCCACAGTATATTAGTTTATATATATATATTATGAATATAATATTATATGATATATATGCGGTGTGGTTTAACAGTCTCTTTACTGTTCCACTTTGGCCCATTTCACTACTTTTGATGTAGGCTTGCTGAATAAAATTAAACATTTATTAAAATAATAATCATAAAAATTAAAACTTACTGAGCCCCAAACTTTTTCTATGAGTATGTGTCAAGGTCTGTAACATGCATTAAAAACCATAAACTAAATTAACCAACCATTGTTTTTACAGCATTTAGGCTATTAATGTAGGTTCATATACATTTCTACATATATAAACACATTTAAAAATTTCTAGATGTATAAATTAACATTAGTGAATGTGTTATGAGCAAACATGAATTAATAACCACCAAAAGCATATTTGTAAATTAACATTATTAACCCAGATTAATACATGCTGTAAACTGTGATACCTAATGCAGCAACTATAAAATGTACTTTTTTTTTTACTTAACTAAAAAACTTAACTTAACTTTTACTTAACTTTTATTTGAAAATCTCCTACATGAAACACCCACTTCAAGACCGCTCTCCATGGAGATCATGAATTCTTGGTCCTATTTTAAAGTATTTAGATTTGCAGCAATAACACTCAATGCTACCTGTTAAGAGTCATTGTGCAAAGCATTACCGTAGCCCAGCATTTAAGTTAAATGAAGTTCAACAATAACAAAATGAAAGGGAAAGGATCACAGAATAACTCTGAAATGTTTATATTTCAATGATATAGAGTCTGGAGAAGAGAGCAGAACACTGGGTACTTTATTATGGAAAACCGTGAAATTGGGAAAAGTCTTATCTGGCACATATGTCAGTCTCTATACAAAAACAGAAGAAAGGCTGGCTACAAATCTTGACAATTTATACAAATGCAACAGTAAAAAAAAAAAAAAGTAAACTTCTCTGCTCTGAGAGCACCAACCTCAATATCACCACCTCTCCAAATCCCTGAGGAAAGACTTAAACACTCACGCCTACGGGTGCAGGTGTCTTAGTCATGCAAGTCTGCATTGTGTGAGTCGATGTGAAAACTGTCATCTAAACAGACACATTAGTTACAGCTAAGAACAGCACAGTATCTATGCAGTCGCAACCATTACCACTAGAAACTATGCTGATAACTTACACTGTGGAGGACAGACAAGACACGATCACATTACGACTGAGACTGATTCAAATTACAAATGGTTTACTATGGTAATGTACTAACTATGAGGAATTCACGTCCTTTGCTGGCATGGGAGGTGTGTTATTCCAATCTTATGCTATTGAAATCACAACGGTGTTTTTCTGCATTAAAGGAATATTTCAGCAAAAAATGAAAATTTGCTGAAAATTTACTTGGTTTGAAGTTAAAAACGTCTTGATGGATTTGCTTATTCCAAACATGCAGCTTTTCGCTTCACAATAAGTTAATTGACAGACTGGAGTCGTGTTGATTACTTGTGGATTATTGTGATGTTTTTTATCAGCTGTTTGGACTCTCATTCTGACGGCACCCATTCACTGCACAGGATCCACTGGTGAGCAAGTGATGTAACGCAAAATTTCTCCAAATCTGTTCTGTGGATTATTGTGATGTTTTTTATCAGCTGTTTGGACTCTCATTCTGACGGCACCCATTCACTGCAGAGGATCCACTGGTGAGCAAGTGATGTAAGCTAAATTTACATCACTAAATTTCTCCAAATCTGTTCTGTTGAAGAAACAAACACATTTTGGATGAGTACATTTTCAGCAAATTTTCATTTATTGGGTGAACTATTTCTTTAAAAGGATATTTCATCCAAAAAGGAAAACGCTTTCATCATTTACTCACTCTCATGTTGTCACAAAGCTGTCCTTCAAATTCATATTTGGTGTTCTTCAGATAAAAAAAGCTTTGGAATGACATGAGGGGAGTAAATAAATACAGGATTTGAACTTTTGGGCAAAATATAATTTTAATATACTGCATGATTATATTATAATGTCCAGTACTATTTTAGATGTTATATTCTAATCTGTATAATATTCAGTAATATTAGAAAGATCAGACTATTGACTATCGTTTGCATTTCAGTTCAGTAACTTTGGGAGGAAAGAGAAGACAATGGAAGTAGAAAAATGTTAAGAAACAGGTTTGTCTGGGAGACTGTCTAGACGCAAGCATGACAAATTCTGGGTTTATTCCCTTGAAGATTCTCCCATTACACACGTCTCATAGAAACAATGGATGAGTTAGTTCAGCTCAAAAATACATTTTTAGAAAGGGCCTCTTGAATCAGAAATTTTTCATACACTTTTGACATATATCACAGAGCCAGCTGTTTTCTTTTTCTTTCTTCATCAAGACAACATGAAAGGGAATAAGTTAATACTGACTCAGCCATCTGACTTGACATTTGGTAGACCTGTAACGGGATCGTTCACCCAAAAATTTAAATTCTGTTATTTATTAACCCACATGTCATTCCAAATACATTTGGTTTCTCATTTCCATGCTGTTGCAATGAATGGGGGATGACATTATGCAAAAGCATCAAATAAGATGTCAAGAAGACATTTCAATATTCATTCATCACACAAAGCTAGCTTCAGAAAAGGTGGAACATGCATAATACATGACAGGTTATTATAGTTTACTGAAACATAAAATAAAAGTAAAAATAAAACTAAATAAATAAATGAAAATATACAAAAATAAAACAAACAAACAAAAACAAAACTATAATAGCATCTCAGTCATACTAAAATAAAAAGCTTGAAAGCTTCCATTGTAATTGCATGGAAACGATACACCTTTTTTTTAACTTTCAGTTTTTCTTGTGTTAAACAGAATGGATTTGCGGGTGAGGAAAACCAACCAGGAATAAATGTTTGAGTCCGAATTTTTACTTCATATCTTTACGTTGATAGCGGAGAAGCTAATATCACAAAAAAAAAAAAAACAAAAAAATTGGATCACCATATTCCTACTAACTACACATACAAAGTTGTAGGATCAAGAAACAGGAGAACAAAGACAACGATGAAACGTAAGCAGGATGAACTAAAACAATTATAAAACAAGTAATCTATCTATGATTCTGGCTACTGTTTTCCGTGTTGAGCAACAACACACACTGTGTAACGTGTCATTTTATTAATATTAGGCGTCATTTAACGGACCAAACTAGAAGAAAAATATTAAACCAAACATTACAAATAAAACTCCGTCCAAAACTAGTGGCTGTATATTGTTAGATGAAGCAATAAGGATTTGTATTGGTTAGGATGTTACCAGTCAAAGCTTTGCATTTAAATTGACCAGTCTGTTGAACCAGTTCAGTCAAAAGGACACTGCCAGCAGAACTAGTCGATGTATTGTTTACAGGCCTAAAGTTCAGATCTAATAAACACTACTTTTCAAAAGTTTGGAGTTGGTAAGATTTTTTAAATGTTTTTGCTCACCAAGGCTGCATTTATTTGATCAAAAATACAGTATAAAAACAGTAATATTATTTAACAGGTAAAATATGGAACAAAACATTAAATAATTCTAATATATATATATATATATTATATATATGATCATAGATATATATATATTTGTAAATGTAATTATTCTGTGATGGCAAAGATGAATTTTACAGTCTTAAGTGTCACATGATCTTCAGAGACCAGTGTAATGTGCTGATTGGGTGATCAAGAAACATTTCGTAATATTAACAGTCCTATCTTGAAGACCAGTTATATCATTTTATGTTTTATTATATTTTTATGACATTGTGCTACTTTTTTCAGGATTCTCTGATGATTAAAAAGTTCAAAAAGAACAGCATTTACTTTAATAGAAATCTTTTGTAACAATGTAAAAATCTTTACATTCACTTATGATCAATTGAATGCATCCTTGCTAAATAAAAGTATTAATTTCTTTCAAAAAATAAAAATAAAAATTATAATCATATGATAACCACAAAATCTTATGACTTTCAAACTTTGACAGTAGGGTAATGTGTGAATCACACACTGCTGAAGGCAATTTATCAAAAGGAAATAGTCAATCCCATTTTATATTAGTAACGCAACAAGGAAATAAAATCCACTGGATCTTTCTGTTACAGAACAGATTTTTGCAAAGTAAGGCAAAGAGAGCTTGCAAGTTCAATTCGCTAACATTACACAGCTAATCAAATGTTCCTTTCCTGTTTTCCTGTCAAGATTTTTGGCAAGATTAATCAAATGGATCCAATTTCTTGAACCCAGCAGTTATCTAGTGTCATGGGCAGGCGTGTCTGGATCGATGTAACATTGATGGAACGTGTAAAACCATTCGCACCCCAAACCAAACTTCACATATCATCCGTGCTCCTATGTACAGTGTCAATATGTCCACAACCTGACAAATCACTTTGTCATTTTGACACAATGGATGAGTGTTTATTTTACATTGAAAAAGATTTACGACATGTTTGGTCAATTTATCTAATTTTGTTGACGTTTCGATGATTTTTAATCCGCACGTTTCCATCAGCAATGATGTGCTCATTAAATATTAATGATTCCAATCATATGGATGGAGCAATGACATCGAAATGTACTTTACATGCAGAGTATAGCCTCATGGGGGTTGTAGCACTCTCATTCCTTCTCAATTTCATACAGCCTCAGGACAAATATTGCCCTTCAAGACTATTAAGCATTGACTAACTAATTCAAATCTAATTTATCATGAGACTTCAAGTATGCATCTATGGGCCACTTCAAGTTAACAACTCCCAACACGTTCGGGGAGCTCCGCAGTTCTAGACTGTTCCAGAATTCTTGGTTTTACCAGACATAGCGGCTCTCACATGTTCAAGCGTCCCATGAGGTAACCCAGGATTGAAGACGTTCTTTGTCAGCCCTAGGCTGTCGACTACCTCATTATTGAGAGCTCAGAGAGACCATCTCCTTTACAACCTCAGTAAAGGTGCTCCATTAAATGTGTCCAAGTCAAGGAGCCATGGTCCTCAAGCCCTGTTTTTCCATGATGTTCCACAGTTTCCGCAGGTTGGACTGAGTGATGGTGTCGTCCGGCTTCAGCTGCAAGGCTCGCAGGTAATTAGCCTCCGCTTCTTGGAGTTTGCCATTGAGATGGAGAATGGCTCCGAGGTTCATGAGGGCTGCGGGATACTTTGGAAGAAAAACACCAAACAGTCACTTTAAGGAAGTAAAAAAAATCCTTTGCATGCTTATTCTCAAGCAAACCCAGGTTCCAGCGAATCCCTGGCATTTCTAAAACATTTTCAGGTTCACATGTCCATAAATTTAGCCAGAATCTCTCTGTTATTCTACAGTCTATAACTCTCCTGGACGCACATCATCTGTTTTACTTATGTCAGGGTTACATGTTGAATGCATCAGGCATCAATGGAAACAATATGTTGACTACGCTGATTCTTCTCACATAAGGAGGTTTCAATAGAGGCGTAAATAAAAATGAACCTAAACTAAACCCAACATTCCATGAGTCCTGACATGCACATACAAAAACATTTTTTTTTGCAATACTTGGGGCTAAAACACAGGCTGGCATGACCATATTTTAAAACCAGCTGTTTTTTATTTGTCAAAAATATTTAATTGCAAGACGTTGATGTAATTTAATTCAAAAACCATTTTTGGACATGCTTCACTTGCCACCTCTCAAGGGAGAGAGTTGTATATTATCTAACACTCATGAGAGTAAAACTAACACTAACTGACTTTTTAGGCCAGCTGCCATGGTCTTCCATACGGAAATGTAGGAGACGATTGTTGTAGAATTACACAACGCATAAGTACAATATTAGCACCATTTGACCCAACACAGAGATGTCAAACCTCAAAACGAGACTAAGGGACAAATGAACTGCAAACTGTGGCATTAACTGCACTAGAGTGACACATATACCTTCCTCTCAAAACCAAATATATTCTTAAGCCATACTCAGCAATATTTTCACTAGCTTCAAGCATCCAAGAAAAAATCCCTAGAAAAATGTACTTGTAATTTTCTGTCAGGACATTTTCAGTTTACAGATGTTTGCCTTAACCCTAAAATACAACACAAAACAATATATAATTCAAAATAGCAAACACCTGTGAAAAATCAATTTGGAAAATGATATTAACATACACTGGACCCTAATTTTACTGACTTTTCTAGAGTGTTTATATTAAAAATTGGTGTTTGATATGACCAAAAACTCCCAAAAATCATGGTATGATTTATGAAGCGGTACTGTAAATCATAATATAGATATTGTTTTCCCTGCATTAATTAATAAATATGTTGGTTTAAATTGTAATGGTATTATCCAGTTAACTTCTTTAATGAAAGTAACTCACCTAAATTTTATATATATATTTTTTTATCATTTATGAAAAGTTGCTTCGAAATATGTGAAAAGTTTCATATAATATCCATAAAAAAAAGTTACGTCTGGCATCAGTGTAAAAACAGCGTCATATTACAGCATGTAACACTTGAAGTACCCCCAAAACTTATTGAAGAAAATCCTAAATATATTGAAAAGTCAAGCCCTGCAATTCATATTTGTGTGTGCAATTGCATTTTGTGTTTGTATACTATTCAGAAGGGTGTAATGTTTAATTGTTGGCTCAGATGTTTATAGAGACCCACCACTTTAGATTTCTGTAGAGTAGGTCCTTGTGCCTTTACCAGCCAAAAACTATGAATAACTGTCACCCCAACATACAGCCTTTCTAGATACTATCAGGTGAGAGGAAGTGAGCAACGCTGTGGCCTCAAGACATTTCCTGACCTCCCTGCTTCCTCTTCACCCTACACTCCAACCACACAGTATCCCTCACAACACCATCCTGGCATGTAGTCACAGCATCAGCGGTACCAGATGTAGGAAGGATCTTGGGACCTTTGTTGAAACAGCTGCTAAGGAGACAAACACCCCTGAAGACAAAAAGTCCAGACACTGTACAACACTGAGGCAGCATTTATGGGGAAAAAAACAAACAAACAAACAACACACACACACAGGTTTACATTTGTGAAAAGTGGGGACATCCCATAGGCGTAATGCTTTTTATACTGTACAGACCGTATATTCTATTGCCCTACACCAACCCTACCCCTAAACCTACCCCTCACAGGAGACTTTGTGCTATTTCAGATTTTCAATAAACTCCATTCTGTGTGATTTATAAGCATTTTGAAAAGTGGGGACATGGGATAATGTCCTGAAAAGTCACCTTCTCCTTGTAATACCTATGTCATACCTTTGTCATTATACAAATTTATGTCCTCATTTTTAACAAAAACGCGTATACACACACACACACACACACACACACACACACACACACACAAAAATCAAGGCTTACTACTGATATCAAATAATTCAAGAAGCGATGTAGTTTGAGTGCACTTCAAAGTAATAACATAAAGGGAATAACTTTAAAGGGAATGGTTTACTATATTTAACAATCGTTGACATACAACATATGCCCCAAATATTAATTTAAAACAAATGTTTATATTGCCTCTAAATGCTGTTAAAAACGCTGTTAAATACAATATTAACGCTAGTTTAACCAGTGGCATGAGTTTTTTGACAAAACTATCAGTCATTATTATTATTTTTGTAACATTTCAAACCAAAATACCCTGTTTTCATACACATACAGTATATAATATACAGAGCAGAGGAAAGAAAACTAAGTTATGCAACATACTTGGTATGAAACCCAAAAGCATACATAGCCATCACTCAGAGATATATTTATTATGTAAAATAAAGATAATCATAATAAATACATTTGTAATTAATTAGAACATTAATATAATGCTTTTAAGAACTGAATAATAGAATATAATTATAATAGTATTTATAGTTATTTAGATTAATATATATATATATATATATATATATATATATAATTATATAATAAATACACAATCATTTGAAACTCATTCCACTGTTGTTTTAATGAAGGTTCATTAGCCATTTTCCAGGGTTTTTTGTCTTTGCTGCCATCATAAACAAAACAAGACAAGTCAGTTTTCTCAATCTAAAGTCGACTTCACCTAACAGGCTTAAGCCTCCAATCAGCCTTTGAAAAAAAAAAAAAAAAAAAAAAAATATTCAAATTGTTCTACATTTCCATCTTTCCATTTTGCACTTCTGTCTGGTGAGCAGGGCAACTTCTTTTTAGGCAGCTGTACACTGAACATCAAACGCATCCACATATTCCAAAGAAATCAAACAACTGTGTTTTGTGAACCTCACAGTACACTTCCATGACATACTGCGTCTCTTTATAGTTTGACACTGATGCTGTGAAAACAAACCCCAAAACCACCAGCAGAGCTTGTACAACTGATACAACTTATGGTGAGCAGTTGAGTCACACAGATCAATTATAGTCAACCACCATGTGTGTGCAATGTGCATGGCACACATCCCATGTGCGGCACGGCTTGGGTACTTACATTGGGTCTCAGGTTGGCTGCTTGTCTGTAGTACTTCTCAGCGGGATCATTGAGGCTGGCTTGCCTGAAAGAGCAAATAAACATTGCGTGTTACTTCATCCTTTTGCACAAGTTTATCGCTGGCAATTAAACCGGTGACCATTTGTTGATCAACTTTAATGCCGAGTAAAATTGTGCAGTGGCCAAAGAGGGTTATAAAACTGCCCAACTACACAATTTTTGAGTAGAAAATGTGCCCTCATTTCTTAGGTCATGACCTACAACCTACTGGATGCTCTTTGAAGATCTTTAGCTTCTTTACAACCACAAGGTGTTATTTTTCATGGAAAAATACCCATATACATCCTCTAGCTGCTTGTATCTGCTGGTAGCAATATCTTCTTTGTGAAGAGAGTTCAATATGGAGACAATGACCATCAGCCAAGAAAGGCTGGGTTGTAATGATGAAAGAGAGCTGAAGATTTCCTT
Source organism: Sinocyclocheilus anophthalmus (assembly GCA_018155175.1). Taxonomy (NCBI): domain Eukaryota; kingdom Metazoa; phylum Chordata; class Actinopteri; order Cypriniformes; family Cyprinidae; genus Sinocyclocheilus; species Sinocyclocheilus anophthalmus. The sequence continues at coordinate 198,305 of JADLZN010006196.1, read as the reverse complement.
TATTTATGATAGATGACCGCTTTTCTTATACTGGCCGGTTTTATAAACCCTCCTTTATTCTCAACAAAACTTTGCTGAAAAGAGCTAAGGTTAAAGGTTTCAAGAAATAGCTATTTATTAAGGGAAAATAGTATGCACTGTACTTGAAATATTCATGGAGTGAGATGATGGATAAATTATTTGTGTGGAAAACATTACAGTTTCTTAACCTTGCCATGAGGGAAGAGAGATGAATGAGAAAGAAGAAAAATGAAGACATTGCGTTGATACACAATTCAGGAAAAAATTTCTACAAGCTGCAGATATTATGAGTTAAAGAGAAAAGACTCATTCCGTTTAGGACATATGCAGTTGTGCTTATGTGGACAACACACGTTTGAATCCAGCTTGCAACATTTCCAAATCCCATTCTCAACTTCCTCACTCTACTATACTTTGAATAAAAAAAAGCCAAAAATAAAATAAAGTGCTGAGCGGGAGAATGTATTGGGTCATGGTGAACTCTGAACAGCTAAACATGGTGTTGCCCTTCCCTTTGTACAGTAAGAGTCGGCACATTTAGGTCACCACATTTTGAGTTGCTTTGTGAAACATCAGCTGTTTTAGATGTAGGTTACAATGATCTAATAGTTTATTGACTAAAAAAAAAAAAAAACCTTAATAATTAAAATATTCAGGGAGGAAACAAGAATAATTTAAATGTAAAGAGTCATCCAAAACCCTTAAATTAAATTAAAATTTATTTGTATAGCAGTTTTCACGATACAAATTGTTGCAAAGCAGCTTCACAGAAAATTAAAGTTTCTATATTATATTTAGAAGTAGCTTATCAGTGGTGATTATGTCAAATTGATGTTCTAGACTCTAATCGAGAATAAGGATGTAACCGTCACAATTAACGGTGTGTCTTATATTACCTATATTATAAATGACTGAAAACCGCCATTGAGATCAGTGATACTCAAAAACTAAAGTCTAGTGATGCCCAGTTGGTTTCTGGGTCAGAAAAAATTAAATAAAAATAAAAGTGAGAAGAATTAATAAATAAAAAAATAATAGTTGCTTTTAAAAATAGTTGAAACATTAATTAATCAATATTCTGAAAAATAATATTTACTAATTTACTGTATTAAACTATTTAGCACAATGACATTATAAAAACATGTTGCATGTGACATTTATTTTTTTTCCTCTCTCATGTGGTAGGAATGAGTCTTCAAATATATTGCTGTCTTCATCAAAAAGTTACATACAAATCTATGGGATGACTGGTTCTCAACAGTGGACTTAAGCAGTTAACAAGAGCCATGTGTTACTATTCACCCTCCACAATTCTGTTTCACAATCCTTTCCTCCTGAGTCTGTGTAATTTTCACATTCACATGCACACAATAAAATGTGGCTTGATCGTGACCAAAATTGTCTGCAGGGACAAAGGATTTTGTTATAATCAACAGTGAGAAAGTGACCACCCTTAACAGAGTCAAAACTGTGTTAAGACTGGATTAACTGCAATATATGGAGAAAATCTAAAAGACAGCATCAGTCGGATGCTGATATAAACCTCCAAAATACAAAAAAAACCAAATGTTTAATTTCTGGCGACCAAACTTTTCCTCCATCCCACCGCAGTCTACTCATTATTTCATTTCAATGTGGTCACCAACATTCCGAGAAAAAGCATAAAATAATTCATGACCCGTTGATGTAACCATGTAAGACTGTATTACATGAAAACTTCAATGGTAAGCTTTTATTGTGCAAAGCTATAGAAATCCTCACAAAAAATGGAGAGGTATGGATTATGGATTAATAACAGGAGCAACACTCACAGGAGGCAAAAAGTCTGACAGCAATTGTCTTGAAATGTAATATGGAAGGAGGTGAATTTGTTACAAAAGTGGTGCTTTAAAGGAGATTCATTTAGACTTTGAGAATGAGAGGCTTTTTAGCAGACTGTAGACTACTAGGACTGTCAGAACACTAAAATCCTTTCTATGAAGCATTTAAAATGTGCCCCTTTAAAGAATGGTTCACCAAAAAATGTAAATTAGCGTTCTTTATTCACCTTTAGTCCAAGATGTAGAAGTGAAATTTAGCATTACTCATTCACCAGTGGATCCTCTGCAGTGAATGGGTGCCATCAGAATAGGAGTCCAAACAGTTTGAAGTTAAAAAGTCTTAATGATGGAATTGTTGTTAGACAACCACTCAGATTTAAATTGACAATTGCATGGATGGAGGGACTCACTCGTGGATTATTGTGATGTTTTTTATTAGCTGTCTGAACGCTCATTCTGACGGCAACAACTAGCACAGGATGATATCCAAATCTTTCAGATTAAAGAAACAGATTCAACACCTTGTGGTAGGCCCAGCACCACCAGTTGGTAACAGGCCCTGACGGGTGAATACATTTTCAGCAAATGTTCATTCTTGGAGGAAACTGCTTGTGAATTATCCTCAAGATAGGTCACTAAAGATCACGCTTACACTCTTAAAGATTAAAGGTGCTTCACGAGCCCATAGAAGAACCTTTGTGTCTAAATGGTTCCATAAAGAACCTTCAACATCAGAAGAACCTTTCTGTTCACAAAAGGTGTCTTAATGAAAAAGAAGGTTCTTCAGAGTATTTAAAAAAGGTAAGACAAGAGAGGGTTCTTTAAAGAACTTTGACATGAATGGTTCTTTGTGGAACCAAAAAATCGTTCTTCTGTGGCATCACTGTGAAGAACATTTTAAGCACCTTTATTTTAAGAGTGTAGCTCCCGATTAAAAAGAACGGCTAGAGTGGTCCGTGTATACGTAAACTACCAACCATCCGTCGCATGCCCACTTATTCGCACAAGAGGGAAAAAAAAAAAAAGACCTGTTTATGTTCTCAGAACAGCAGTTAATGGAAACGCCCCCCTCCCCCCCTCTGCTATGTCGGCAACTAACCCATGAACACACCAGAAGAATAATATCCCCTAATCGTTTTTTTTTTTTTGTTATAACATTTAGAAAATATCACAAAAGTTTTGAACAAATCTAAAATAATGGATGCTCTCTTCACAAACTCACCAGGTCAGCAGCTAATGCTGATCTGTGTGAGTAAGTGAGGCACTCCTTCTGGCATGATAATAATATATTGTAGTTTGTGATTTTCAAATCTTGTAGTGTGCGCATGTTTAAGATTTTAGGGAAGAAAATCTGCAAAGATTCTCCTTATGTGAGTGCTACAACCATTTTATAACTGATTAGGATTTTAAAACTCCTGTAGTCTGAACCCGTCTTAAATCTGATACTTTCACAGACAAACACAACAATATGGGAGAACTTGTTTGGAAGTAGTAAAAGTTGACATTTTACTTTATATAGCAGTGACACAGTTTGGTCGGGTTTCGAATAACCAGCGCTCATTTGAAGGAAACTGATAGTAAGGAAGCAAACATGTCAGTGCAGACGGGCCCCTGAGAGCTGTAAGAAAACGCCACACATCTGAAGCGACCTCGAACTTCCCCACCCCACTCAAATTCGCCCCCCATCCGAGACCCTTCTGCAAATCCATCCAAGACAAACACACCAGGAAACTGATCTTCAAATGAGTCGGACCGCTAGCACGAAGGCAGGGGACACAGCCCAAGACTGCAATTAACAACCAACTGTTCTTGTAGAATAAAGCACCATGCAAAATCTGCAGTAGGGTTGGGATGCTTTTTTTAGAAAGTGTGTAACTAAATACCATGTGAACTCCACAAAGTAATTATGAGAAGTGTATTCAACAGAAACCTCGAGGCGAGGGTATTAATGCAGGCTTTCCATTACATGTCCTGCAGTGCACTGCAACAGAAAGAAAGCATCCATGCAAATGTGCAGATTGAAAGAGTAAAAGAACGAGATAAAAAACACATCCTATAATGCAGCAGGTTTTGCTTCAGGATCCAGACTTTACATTAAACATCAAACTGGCAACCCAACACAGTACCAATATTGTTCATTGTAAAAAAAGAGGGCGCCATACACAATCGAAATCATAAACTCTAGTTCAATTTATGGATTTGCACAGAATTTTTATTACTGTAGTAAACAAGAAAGAGGAATGCAATTTGAATTTCAAGGAACAGAATTAAACATGGAAATCTATAAAAATCTTGAGTAAATGTTTTAAAATTACAAAGTTTGTCAAGCCTCTGGTTGGCCATTGCGTTCCAGAAATCAATAGCTGAGTCTGTGATTGGCTACATTGCAACCCTTTAAACACGTGTTATAAATAGAAACTCTGACTAGCTATTTTAAACGTTATTAGTTGTTCTTTTTGCTTTTGTGTAACACATAAATAACAATTTATATGTTTTAGACATTTTGTGTTTAGATCATTTCTATTTTGCGGGAGTCCCGCAAATCATTTTATTCTTCTGCATCCCGCACACACACACACACACACGAGTCTCTTCCCGCCCGCACCTGCACTCGCCCATCAAGAGTTGTCCCGTGTCGCACCTGTTGCGTTAGGTCCCGCGGGAGTGCAGGTCTATCTATCTATCCAGGAATATGGGTATTTAATCATAGCAAAAATTGTAGTCCGTATGGATTTAGCATGTCCTCCTCACCTGAGCATGTGAGCTGCACTGAAAACCACATCAAATTCTTCACTGTCCAACTGGGCGGCTTTCTCTGCCATTTCAGCGGCCTCTAAAAGCCGTGTCTCCTCCAGCAAAAATTGACCTAAGGAAGAAAAAAAAAAAGTGGGGGAATTTCATTTGATATTTGCTTTTACTTCCTCGGAAAGACAAATATGAAATATTTCCTTTGGCTGTGGGACGGATAGTTTGGTCTGCCCTCTCAATGATTTTGTGAAACATGAGATAGTAAGGGCGCTGTACTGACAGACCATTTGTCCAATTGAGATTTCTCCGATAGGCATGTTTCCGTGACAAATTAAATGCTTACTCCTGTAAGGTTGAGGAAAGGGGACTGACTGGGATCTGAAACCTCTGCAGTATTGTTGCTAGAGGCATCTGTCAAGACTGAAGTGGAATAAATAACCTGCTGCTATTTGGCGAAGCGGCTCTCCACATTTCTGAACACCACTGGGCCAAAACCAAACATTTTTTCCCAAACAGCAATGGCCCAAAGTAGAAACCTAAGAAGAGATGTATGCATGTATGCAAATCAAAGAATGCTAGAACATTGTCACTGGTTATGGCATTTTTGGACGGCACAAATGTATGGTTTAATACAAATATTACAAAAATCTGGCATGAATAAGCTCTTTTCAGACTATCTTTCTCTAGTAAATGACTGTGGTGGTCTATTATGCAAAATGGAAAATACAAAGCAGCAGCCACGTTCTCCAGTCCAGTGGTTATGCACTAGAGAACAATAGAAGGAAATACAAGATCATCCTTATGGCCTTTGGATAGTACGTGCTCTGAAGATGTCTGATCAGACACGTACTAAATTATATTACGCAGATGCCTTGGCAGCGATCGAGTGGAAAACATATTGTCGGGGTTAGCCAGTGATGCTGTGTTTATCTAGACAAAATCCAATACATGGGAGCATCCAGGGACAGGTCAACTATAAAAATCAAGGATCTGAGGAAAAAAACGGTAAAGACCATTATTAGGATAATTAATAAATTATAAAAATTTAATAAAACCTTTATACTTTTATATCGAAAACAAATACTGTCAATTATAAATATGACTGCATACTGTATAGTATTAATGCATTTAGAATTTTTTATGGTTTTATTTATGTTTTAAAATTGTGGCTGTTACAGTATGACTTTTTTGTCATGATCATAAACTAAAATAATATTTTCATCAACATTTCCATTTTAGTCTGTAAAACTGATTCAAATTAATAAAAATGGCAAAACAAAAAGTTGATTAAACTGACGTTCATCAAAAACTATGACTAAAAAACTGTAAAATTAACACTGAAAATAAGGATGGGATGCACAAAAAGTAATAATTTGAGCAAAGGTTCCGAAATGAAGCAAAAATACTGTAGGGAGGTAAAACAAATAAATAAATTAAAATCCCTAGGAAGTAAACTGAGCTCCAATAATCTCTGTTGAAGAAAATGGCCACAGGATATAATTTGGCAAAATCACATTCATGCAGACACACATGAAAACTCCTTAGAGGAATAAGTCCTCGTTATCTCTCTCTGCTCGCTCAGGCGTGGGAGGATTCGTCTCACTGGAATAACATCTGTATACCAGGTACGCTTCAGATAACACCGAAACAATGATTTCCTGCACGGCACCATCTATCTTGCTGTGAAAGAGCCTACAAACGTAACCTCAATTACATGACAAATGTCTGCTAAAGAACTAAATGCGAACAATTATGGCCAACATGGAGTTCAGGAGAAACCGCACAAGGTGTTGCAGAGTATACACGAATTTCACTACGTCAGCAAAGCTAGAGTAGATGCAATGAGTGTATTCAAATGACCTCATTATCTTTGCATTACTGGATGACTAGCTAATGTCATTTCAGCCCATGTGTGCATGTTTAGGAGAAATAAAATAAAGTAATACCAACCATAATGCATATAGCAGTTTCCTTTAGTAGGATCGAGCTCGATCGCCTTGAGAAAGAACTTCTCCGCTTCTGTTTTCTGACCCTGAAATGAAAACAAACAAGGCATATCAGGAATTTCTTCACGGCGAGGTTTTCATGGAAACTTTCATTTTTCATTTTTAACCTTTGTCCTGATATATAATGTTCACTAGAGCAACAGGAAATGTGTTTAGCAATTCCAGTGCCTAATGCTGCTACAACTGCACACTTTGACTGCATTAGTAATTCCAAGAACTATCCTTAAATTAAAACTAAATAAATAACAGACAAAAACAACAAAAAAAGAATAATAAAAAGAAAAATTGTATATTTAATGCAATGGGATTGCATTGACTGTATATTATGCTACTTAATAAATATGACATTTTGATTTAAGATATAATTTTATTAGACAAAAAGAAAGAGACCCCTGAATGATAAGAGAGAAAAATTGAGAGAATATTTAGTGGTCATTATACAAAAACATTCCAGAGAACCGAATGAGAAAAACTGAATACATCTCCAGTACATCTTAAAACCTGAAGAATTCATACTGGTTCCAGTCTGAGATGCATTATAATACCCTGTTCTCACGATTCACTTGATTAACCATGCATGGATTTATCTGCAGACCAGATGCAAAACAGTGATATATTTTTATTTACACTGTATAATTTAAATCCCCAGCGCAGCGATGTGTAACTTTAAATCAATGCATTGCACTCACAGGGCTGCCTACACTTGATAGAGCCAGTGCTGTTTAATGTTAGACATGGATGTTTGCAAACTTACACCATGTCAAGAGTCTGAGAAAAATAAAGAAACAGTTACTTGGAACACTTGACCTGTATAGTTNACATCAAAAGAAAAGAAAAAAAAAAAAATTTTATTTTAGGGGTTTTGGTTTCATATGAAAAAAAAAAAAAATGCATGCTGGTCACAGCATGAGAGTCGTGTTATCACTCTCTAAAAAAGCAATATCCTGCGTCACATCCTTGAGTGGAACCACACTACACACCCCTGTTGCTGGGGACACCTGACACAATTAATCGGAGCACCATGACCCTAGAGAGGGAAGGACAGAGACAACAGACACACTGCTGTTCCAACTTGCTCATGAACGGATTCTGAGCCTGATTAGTGGCGGAAATGAGAGAATTCAATAACACAGCTGAAACACTCACACCCACAGACACACTCGCATCCCTGGGGTTGGGCTCTTTGACCTGGTGAGTTTGTGAAGAGAGGTCAGGGAAGGTCAGCACAGCAGGGGAAAGGACTGAGTTTCATCATGTCTCCGTCTTTCGACCCTAAAACTGAACCGTGAAGGATTTGCTGCATGCCCAACCACCTGGAAGAAGCAGCACAGACATGTGCTGAAGTTGAACAGGGAGTGAAGCCACGGCACTGATCATTACTTTCTCTTTATTAAGATGAATTAGATAAGTACATTAGCACGACAAGAGAGAAGTGACAGTAGGACTTTTTCATAAATAATTCGGTTCAAAAACAATTAGGTTCTTTGGAAATGTAATTAATCAAAGAAATCCTGAGAAGGAACTCTTTCTAAAATGTCACACACTTTCACAAAAAAAAAAAAAAAAACAGCACAACTTTCATATTAAGAAATGTTTCCTGAGCATCAAAGGCCACATTAGAAAGATTTCTAAAGATCACGTGACACTGAGAGAGACTAGGGGCAGAAATGTAAGGAAATGCTGAAAAGTTCAGGCTTTGCCGACCATGAATGAACTTACATGTTAAAGTATATTGCAATAGAAAACATTTATTGTAAAATCATAGTAATAAAACTTCACCGCATGAATATACTCTATAAGGACGGAACTGACAAGCATGGGGATAGGAATATGTTGTGTTATCTAAAACAATTTTAAAGAGCTATTATATAGGGCTGTCAATTTAATTTAACGCTTTAATTCAGTGTAATTCATTTGAAAAAAAGCTCATTAATCATGCTATATAATTAATTGTAATTGTATCAACAGGGATTTTTCTATTATCAGAAATGTTCAATACTGAAGTACAATAATTCTTTTAACAAATAATGATGTGTGTGTTTAATTTGATTAAATTAATTGGAATATCACATAATTAAAAACCATTAAAGGTTTTAGTCAATTGACAGCCTAAAAATAATGAATGTTGCCATGCAAATAAACTACAAACTAACAAGAAACCAATGTACTTACAAACACATCATTCATGAAACAACATGTTTTAAGGATCACAGGTGGAACTGATGAACAAATACTCACTACATTTGATCAAACCTGCATAAGTGCACACAATTTTTTTTCCTTTCATCCATTCAAGGTCAGTGAACTGATCAAATCACTGCCCAGGCCCACTAAACCCTGAGGTAGCTTCATTTTTACCCAAATGATTATGGGTACTCATGTTTTACCCTGTTTCTGCATTAAGCAAGCAGAAACCGCAAGGACCTGAGTGCTTTGAGCTGAAAACTTTCTTCAAAATCAATACGGCTCTGAAGTGAAGACAACACCTTTTGAATTTGCTCTCACTTGAGTGAGTTTCAGCACAGCAGTACGGCTCTGTGATGGATTGACTTTGTCTCTGGTGGAATGACTTGTTCTGGCCTCTTCCAATGGCTTCATTCAAGAAGTTTGTGTAGTTTACTTGCATTCTTTGGTTACAGTGTGAGGCCCTGGATTGAGATGTTTGAGGACAGTGTCTTGGGTTTTTAGTCAACTGAGACGAGAAAAAGAAAGAGAGGGACAGAGACACAGAACCCTTTCATCTGACATTGCTTATTCTTGGCTGTGTGAAATGATGTAACTGGCAGAAATGTGTGGTTAATCTAAACGGTTTATGAAGAGTATGCTATAAATACTACACTGTTTTTGTTATTTGCACTAAGGTATATGACAGGGTCAAGAATATCTAAACAAACAAAATAAAAGCAAAATTTATAAAAAAAAATAAATAAAAAAAAGATGGTAAATGAAGACGGTAAAAGGCCTGAAGAGGACCATATGGCCAGAGTGGAAATGAAAGGAGACAGACACAGGTAAACGTAAAACAACCCGCTCCGCAGCAGAGCAGGAACTCTGAGCCATCGCCTTTTCTCAACCCTTTTTAACACATTTTCTCTCTTATCTGTCCACACGGATTTCTGCTGAGTGAATTCAGACCCAGGGCATACGTGCGACTAATCCGGCCTTCTGTTTTTTTTTAGCTGCTTCACTTTTTCGGTTTAATGTTTCAATATCAGAGAGAAAGAAAGAATGCGTTTGGCCTAAAGGGACTTCTTCTAAGTTAAGATTTATGGATAAAAAGGGTTTCTTTATTAAATGGCTCCTTCTCTTAGACACAGAAAGCCAATGTGTGCTCAAGCCTTGTTGTGCCTAAAGGGTATTTAATGTTCAAAAGAGAGTTTTGTCTTCCAGACAATCATGTTTGAGTTACTAATCAATTAATTAGCTGATGTCTCTGTGTTTTTTGTCTATAAAATGTTTGCTTGGGACCCATTGACTTTTATTATATGGACTATTATGGACAAATGTTTTCTTTTGTATTTCACAGAAGAGCAAAATCATACAGGTTTAGAAAAACACAAGGGATCATAAATTATGATGAGATTTTCAATTAAGGATACCACTATTCTGACCTAAAAGGGATATTTTATTGGTCTTCGCTTGTGTTCAAACTTGTAACCTTTCGTTTGCAAGCCTAAATATTTAACAACTAGCCAACTCAATCCCTTATTCAGTCAGTGTGCTTTAGAGTGTGAGTTTACCGTCATTGCCAGGAGCTTGCCGTAAGTGAGGTGTGCAGGTATATGGTCCGGTTTGGCTCGGAGGGATTCCTTATACCAGTGTTCTGCCTCTGTTAGTTTGTTCAGCCTCATGTAGGCCTCTCCTGTGAGGGGAGGAGACGGGGTCAGGTCAACAGGTCAGAAGTTAATAAAGCACATAACCACCCCCCTCGCCGTGGTTTATCCCATAACAGAAATGGAGGCAGTCAACTAAAAATGACCCACAAAAATTCAGACACTCGATGAAAAGTGATACTGGAGCCCTCCGTCCATTTAAGTAAAATGAGCACTGAGTGAAACCAACATTAAGTGATTGTTTTCCGATCAGCAGACATTCAGTTATTTATAAGATTTTACTTGAATATTTATATTAGATAATTTTGCAATTTTCGCATGTGATTAAAACATTAATAAAAAAAATAGTAGTCGTGTCAAAAATAAACCTGCCCATTTTTTTTATGTTTTTGAAATGGGTATTTCATGCTCACTCAGGTTGCATTTATTCATTAGTTATACAGGAAAAAAAAAACTAAGTAAAAATGATAAAATATTATTAAAATGTAAAATTATGTTTAAAACTCTCAAAAATCATAGGTTTCCAGATGAGAAGCTTGTAACATGTAAAAGTCGTTGCTGAATAAAAGTATTAATTAAAAAAAGTTATTAACCCCAAATATTAACACAATGTGTATATAATATATATCCTATATATGACACACACACAACATATATAATAGATGTGTATATATATTATATCTACATACATGTGGATATATACATAAATAGATGTATAGAATATATATTTACGTATACTAAATATAATTTACATACATACAAATGTTTACATCAGTGTTAGTTTGAATGAGCATAAAAATTTAAGCACTGTACATAAAAAATGGTAAACACACACGAGCAAAAACAAATAAAGTCAAAAACAATGACAAACATTTAATAATTTATTTTATTAACTTATTAACGTTAATTAAAAAAAAGAATAAATACATAAAAAAACTATATGTAAAGAAACTAAAACAAAATACTTAAATACTGTGCCCTACGGTCTTCAGCTCAGCAATTCAAAGCCGTGTCTGTCCCAGCGCTAACCCTACACTCTTATAAATCCAACCGTAAAAGCTGACTCTATATGACACAAGTATAAACACACACTCCTATCCTTTAAACAACATCTAATACCTCAGCCAGCCTCCAGCTCCCACCCACCTGCAATAACACACACGCTCCTCTAAGACAGATTATTACAGAAGAGTGTATCATAGCTACTTCACTGAGATAACACAGCCTAAACAATGTTAATGAAATGTAATTAGAGCTAAATTAACATAAGCAGAGGGTACGTGACTACACTGGGGTTTCACATGACCGGCAGTCTCAATACATATCTGTCCACACTCATGTCATGTTGGTGTCAAATATAGAACACGTGGGTCATTAAAACCGCCTGAAGTCAAATAATGCTGGAATTTTCAGCTATTATTTTAAAGATAAAAAAATGACATACAGCAGATGGCTAACTAATGACAGCTGGGAATGATGTCGACACAAAAAATTCTCGCCATGTTTGTAAAATAAAATGAATATTGCTTTGGAAATGCAGATTTTCAAGAAATACAGAAAACTCTGACTCATTTAGTAAACCTTAAACACACTTCTTTATTCATCACACATTTGTTTTGTGCAATAGAAAAACATTGTTTCTGAAGAGTCCTAACAGTAAAGAATATGATCAAATGGAATCTTGAATTTAGCAATGAAAAAAAAAAAAACTACTACGCTACTGTAATACTTTTATTTAGCATGGATGCACTAAACTGATCAAAAGTGACAGTAAAGCCATTTTCAGTTCGATTTAAAATACATTCTATTCTTTTGAATGTTCTATTTCTCAAAGAATCCTGAAAAACAATGTTTCTTGAGCATCAAATCAGCATATTATAATGATTTCTGAAGGATCATGTGACACTAAAGACTGTACTAATGGTTGCTGAAAATTCAACTTTGCATCACAGGAATAAAATACATTTTAAAGTATATTAAACTATATATTTTTTCATAATACTGCGGTTTTTACTATATTTATGATCAAATAAATGCAGCCTTGGTAACAAACTTCTTTCAAAAACATAAAAAAAAAGAGTCTTACTTTTGAACGGTAGTGTACAAAATGTTCACAAGCTGGTATATTTACCAATTCAAAGTTTTGTTTAACATTGTTCAACACGCAATCTAACCTCCTCAGTCAAGCTGTATTTGGCTCAGTTTGTCAGAAGAGACAGCCGATGATTTTGGCTGTTAGAACGAGCTCAATACAGCTGAAACTGACAAAACTGACAAAAACAAACAAAAAAACACAAAACCGAAAAATTAACAACAATTAAGCTTGGAAAGAAATTAACATGGGGAAAGGGATCAAATAATGAATTAGGAGTGGAAAGAAAAAAATACAGTTAAGAGGAGATAATTGTGAGAAAATGAGATGGGAGGGAAAGGCTGGTAAATGTATTGCATAAGATATTAAAATCCAACAGTTTGTTCCCATGCTCTAAATAAAACAGAAAGATTCTCACACTCTCTGTATTGTGCAAAGCCTCTAACTCTAGCTGTTGACTCAATCTGACAAAATCAATTCTATAGATTAAAGAACGCTATGGAAGTGGGTTCACAAAAAAAGACACCATTACAATTACAGAACCACTGCTGAGACAAGATAAAAACAACATGTAGTTACAGTAAGTAAGGAATAATGTACAGTTAGTCGGTCACTATTGTGAAATAAACCTGACGGTGAGGTCTTGTATTACCCTGAAGGGGTTTATTTTGCAATAATGGCCTGCTGACTGTACATGATCCCACTTATTACATAACTGCTTACCAAATAAATATACGGATGTCAAATATTGATTTGAGTTGAAATTATTTTAATACTCGCTGTGTAAGACGCTTAGACGCAAGATGCTATTTGGCGATTTATTATCTTGTAGATAAGCTTAAAGTCTCTGCTAAGAAAAACAAAACAATCTGCCTAGAAACAAGACATACACTGCAACAATATTAAGTTAAATTATGTGTATTTTTAATAATTTCAAAATTTTTTTTAATAAATTATCTTTTATTCATACAAGATGAAAAATAAAACTGATCAAAAGTGACAGTAAAGACATGTCACTTTACAAAAGATTTCATATAAATGCTTTTCTTTTGAACTTCTATACATCAAAAACTCCGGAAAGAATCCTCAGTTTCCACAAAAATAATACGCCAGCACACACTGCTTCAACACTGATGATAATAATGTGAAATGTTTTTTTTTTTTAGCTCTAAATCAGGTATATTAAAATTATTTCTGAAGGATCAAGTAACACTGAAGACTGGAGTAATGGAGCAACGGTTTTTCTTTAAAGGGGTCAATATGGGCGGAATTTAAATTTTGAATTTCTCTTTGAGTGTTACAAGATTTGTGCAATAAGACGATCTGCAAGTTGCAAAGACTAAAGTCTCAAAACCAAAGAGATTTTTTTTTATCAAAGTTAAGACTCTGCCACACACTCCTAAAACGGCTCGTTCTAACACGCCCCCACATAGCTAGGTCACTATGTGGAAATATTAGCATAACACCACCCAAATGTGCACGCAAAAGAAAAGAAGGCGTATCTTTTATTCTCGCTGTAGTATTGTTGTCGCCGCAGCTATGTCATGAAGGCGCTGTGTGTTTCGCTGTGAAAGCAAAACTACTTTGTCTGGCCTTACAAAAGAGGACGATATCTGCTACGTCATGCCTAGAGCTCATCCGTGCTGGTCGCTGAGGAAATACAACAACTTAGTGTTGTGGATCGCCGGATCGGCTTTCAACCGTGGACGAAGCGGAGTTTTCAGAGGATGAGGACTGGTTCCTGTGAGTGTAGCCTACATGCCGGCTTCGGTTTCTAGTATAAAGTGGGCCAGTTCCAACTTTGCAAGGACAGTCTAGCACTTCTGACTCACAGCCTGTAAGTACGTTTTTTATATTTAAAGAATTGCCCTGAGGATTCAAACGCGAGTTTTGAGCAGTGTATAGTAGCACTTGTTGTTTGTCCTTTCTCCAGACATGGTTTTATGTTTACGCAGCGCGATATATATACATGACAGTATAAGTCATTATAATCAGTAAAAATGTCCCCACTGGATGCAACAAATGCCTCGTTTGTAATGGGTTTTATTGTTTTTGTCTTGTCGCACCGGGACACGGCATCACAGTATGGTAAGGGGCGTAACATTTCCGTCACATGCTTGAGGTATTCAGCCAATCACAACGCACTGGATAGCTGGCCAATCAGCGTACACCTCGCTTTTTCAGACCGATGAGCTTTGTAAAAATCGACACGTTTCAGAAAGGCGGGACATAGAGGAGCAAAAATAATGTACATTATGAGGAAAATAATGTGTTTTTTTAACCTTAAACCGCATAAACACATTGCCCCTTTAGACAAATATATCTGACTCTGGAACAAAGCATTCTAGAGAGTGTCAAACTTACCCATCATATTATAAAGGCTCTGTGGGGCAAACTGCCTGGGCATCTTCTGTGTCGCTTCTTTATAAACAGATATGGCCTCCTAAAAATAAATACACCATTAATTAATAAAAAGCCACAAATGAAAGCATAAAGTACTCAGACTAAAAGTCTATTCATTCCAAGTCCTAATTTTTACAAACAAAATTTTAAACAAAACAAGCCAACTAAATCAAGAGTCTGAAATATCAAATTGCTATGATCGTTCTATTCAGAGGCTAGGATCACTTTTATGTATTTCCTAGGAAACCAATTTGAAAAAGCTCAGAAATTACACACTTCATGTTTAAAGCATTGGTCTGAAAAGTTGTGGTGTGAAAACTGACTTTTATACTGTCATATAATTTTATTACATCAGATTTGGTGTGCACAGACTTTAAATCTAAAGTCTTTAACTGTGCTAGAGAGCATCTCACCTCCTGGTGGCCCTGCTCATGAAGAAGCTTTCCCAGGTTATACAGGCAGCTGGTGACTGAGCTCTTGTGTGCATGAGGATCCTTCAGGTTTTCATCTGGGATATCGGCACAAGTGACAAAAGTGCGCTTGGCCTCTTCTAGAAGGCCCTGGTTCATCAGGACAATTCCTGTGTTCAAGTAGGCGGCTGAAAGAGAGAGAAAAAAAGGGTGAAAATAAGTGCAGAAGGTAATGAGGCTTATTGAGGCTCAGAGAAAGACTTCCACTGGGGCTGCTGGAATGAGCTAGTTGATTTATGCAGATCAGCGGCCTGCAGTCTAGTCGATAAGGTGCCAATACATATTCACTATCCACCCGGCCAGAATCAAATCTAAATCAGCAGGGGAATATCCACTCCAGCTGCAGGCTTAATTCTGATGCTCTTAATGGACCATACATACACACAGAACCACAGGTTTAAATGAGTTTATATCACAGGACGGGACAATTTATCACCATTCATGCAGCTGCGACTCAGGGAAAGTAGACATCTATCACTCTCCTAAGAGCTGCAATATGTGCATGCTCTGATCTCAAACTGTTGCAGATCTGTTACAGATGTCTCACAACACATTAACATGCGAGGAAATGCTACTGCACTAAAGTAGCATGTAAGGGAAGTAGAGAGTGAGGAAATATCTTTGCACCAAATTCCAGGGGTGAATTTTTTAATTGCACCACTGCAAAAACATGACTTTAATCATAATTCTCTGTTTACTGGGTTGTATTACTATTTTACATTTTATTCACAATTTATTTTCTTATTCTTATCCATTTATTTTATTCTTTTATGTCTACTGTTTATATTACTCTATAACATTTGTATGTTTTTGGTACTGTGTTTTGTGCCACTTTAATGCTTTTTCATTTTGATTTTTAATATAAAAAAAATAATAGTAGAATATATACACTATATAAATATGTCAAAAGTTTGGAAGAATTAAAAAAAAAATGTATGCTTTTGAAAAGTCTCTTATAATGATCAAGGCTACATTTATTTGATCAAAAATTCAGTAAAAAAATAAAACCCCGTAAAATATATGAATCTTTACAATTTAAAATAAACTCTTTCTATTGTAATAGTAATGTATCAAAATTGGTGATGGCAAAGCCGAGTTTTCAGCAGCCATTACTCCAGTCTTCATTGTCAAATAATCCGTAAGTAGTCATTTTAATTCTGTGCTACGCACTGTATTATTAGTGCCTCCTATTTACTTTTTTGTGTATTAAAAAACTACGTTATTGTATACCGTGGTTGGTCGACAAGTGTAGATTTGAAACCATCCACTCACTGTTCACACACATTGTTACCAAAATGCTTCTCTTTGTAAAGGGAACTTTGCCTTACACTCCCAGACCCCGCACACAATCAGAATTGCCCTCCCCGGGCAATTACTCATTCCGCCAGACAGCATATTTTCCTCCATGCCCTCTCTTAACCCACTTATACTTTGTTGGCCTATTTTATGAATACCCTTCAAAAGCAAAATCGCACATGCTCTCATTTGGTAGGGGCCAGCCAATGCATCACCTGGGCCGAAGTATCCAATATTTTTTTTCTGCGCCTCTCCCTCACCCGTAATATTTTGCCAAGCTGGAAACCGCAGTCTGTGTTGCTTTTGTGACTATATTTCTTTACTGCTGGATTATCCACAGATGCACCCACCGCACTGCCATTTTTATTGTGTTGTGGGGGCCCCGGGGCTGGCGGGGTGCACTTGTCCTCCCCGCGGCGTTTCTCCCGGGTGGGTCCTGTAGTGATGTTGTGGTGCGGGTTGGATTGTTGTTTTTGGCGCACGCCTGACCCCGGCAGCCCCACCTCGAGCGTATCACCCGCTGCGCACTCGTCAGCGATCCTGTGTGCGCGCACCCCACACTGTTTTTGACACAACTCCTCGCGCGTGAAGCGTTCGTGTCTTATCGGAATCGGCTGCGCTATAGTAGTTGTACTTCATTTTTCAGCCTCTCCGA
This sequence comes from Sinocyclocheilus anophthalmus, assembly GCA_018155175.1. NCBI lineage: Eukaryota > Metazoa > Chordata > Actinopteri > Cypriniformes > Cyprinidae > Sinocyclocheilus > Sinocyclocheilus anophthalmus. Next base: position 180,961 of record JADLZN010006196.1, on the reverse strand, counting down.
CTTAGTACTTGGGAGTGGCACGAACCGTCTTACTATGTTGAGCTCAGCTGTCTAGTACTGCGGAAGCAGGTCCTCCGGACTTCTGCGATGTTGTACACTGTTTCCGATACCGTCCCAATTTATAGGGTAGCTGGAGAAAAGACACCACATGTCGCTTAGAAGTCAGCAATCGATATCACAATGGCATACACCCTTGTGAAAAATTGAGATGCATCGCGAATCGGTTATCGTATATTCACCATCACAACCTCAAGCCTTTTAAAATCAATCTCAAATTGTGAGGTGCCTAAGGATCCAGCCCCCTGCTAAGAACTCTGTGTGCTGGTATAGACTGATGTCTTAAAGTGCCTTCATGCCCCGTGACACTACAAGTGATTGGCGACCCTCGATAGAGGGAGGAAGTATCTGCACAACCCGTCACACATGTAGACCACCGTATTGTCCCTGGTGTCTTGGAGAAGGACCGTCTGAGGGAGACCACGACAGATAAGAGGTGCTATTGAGCGCGACTAGTCCGGAAAACAGAGTTAGAAGAATGTAAAGATTAAACAAAAAGAGAAACTAAATAAAAAAATAATTAAAATAAAACAAAACAAAACAAAACAGTTCTGGTCTGATTTCCGTTTGGTCTGATTTTGTATTGATTATATAAATTGAGGATTTTTTTTAAAATGCCAAAATCATACCAGGTAGTCACAATATTTCCAAAATATTTTATTATGGTTGTATAAAGCATCAATGTATTTAGCAAATAAAATGTAACGTGCATGTTGCAGTGTGGGACATTTCTTTCTGGTAAACCAAATATGTAAATTGTATGTAATTTCTTGTTACATTGTTGGTTTCATCTTTGATGTTGTCTCCAGAACATCTACAAATCATTTTCTTAAAATTTCACAAAGCTGCATTTTGTTTGGCTAGGTTACATCACAGCGCAACATCGTGAAACTTTATGCAAACGTTTTGTGCTTCCAAGGCACATAGTAAATATGTGGATACAGAATCTGAAATTCATAAAGGCTTATGAGAGGCACAAGCAAGGAAAAAAGTAAATGACATTATATTAACGCAATCTTAGACGCTACTCATGCATAGTATCTGTGCCATGAAAGGGGCAAGACTGTAAAATTGGATCACGCGAGGTAATTACAAAGTCATATTGATGCAGTCTGGCTTGATAAATTATTTAAATGAAATTGTGACAATCAATTTGAGAGAATTTAACCAAAGAGGATAACGGGCTGTCGTTAATAGATGGAATTCAATCAGAGAGGACGATAATTTAACAGTTCAGTGGCTCTCCTCCACACATAAAATGAATTTGATGCATGAATCCATGTGAGTGATAAACTGGGAGAACTTCTAATGATTCTAATGCATTAAATCGTCATCTTGAGCTTACATTAAATTAAATATTCTCTGCACTAATGGAACTTGGTACTTAAAAAGGTATTTGTGATTTTGTTTTTATGCCATTGTGCGCTTCGTAAATGTCAATATCACTTACCTAAAAATGATCTAATTAGATGTTTTAGATTTAAATTTTTATATTTGAGTAATAGGCCAAAAAGGAGTACAGAAATAAAGAGAGGCTGAGGAAACATGATACATAAATTCTCAAACTTCAAAACTTTTCATGATGAGCAACTGCCATTTTTGGTTTGCAGCAGCATTTGTGGGAAAATAAATGATCGCAACACATCCTGCTGTCATCTCATTTAATTAACACTTACCTTCTCCTGGTTGTTGTAGTGTAGATGGATGAGAATATGACTTTGGGTAACTAAATCCTAGACAATAATTATATTTAATTAATATATTGTATATATGATTATATTGTGTTTTTGAAATGCATACCGGTTGCCTATTTGGTATATTATTCTTTAGTATACTGTTGTTCCGGTTGTTTCTGTCACTGTTCTTCGTGATGCACGTGCGAGCTGGACCACTTAAACAAATTCCTCGGGTAAACACATGGCAATAAAATCAATTTGCATTTCAGGATTCAATATGGCTGCCCATAACGAATAATAGTCTAAAAAGGAGAAGGGTGCTAAGTTAATTACAAACTAAAATCAGAAGAAAATAACATGCAGAGTTGCCTGAAATAAAACATTAACTCGAGAAAAAAAAAGTATATATATATAGTTATAATATATATATATATATATTATATATATACACATACACTTTTATTGTCGGCTTTTTTCATCGCCTTTTTATTGTTAAACGTCAAGAAATGAAAGTCTCCAAGGCAGCCCCTTATATAGCTTAGCTAATTTTTTAGTTCATTTTTAATTGACATACTAAATAAACTACAACTAAAATAAAAATGAATAAAATCTATAAAGACATTAAAATATATAAAACTTTAAAATAAAAATGAAACGGTATAAAACTGAAAACATTCAAAATATTACTAAAAACTAAAATATTTCAAATATACCAAAATAGCACTGTAAAATAGGTAGTCATTCAGTAGGAGGTTGAATCTCCTGAATTAATTGGACTTTGTTAAAATTACCTTTAGCAGGATTCACAGATATCCCTGACTTGTATAGCATCTCCTCATTTTGCCAGTCACGGTTCCTCAACACCGTCTTAATCCCAAAAAGAAGGACCAGGGCGGCAGAGCAGACTAGCACCAAAGTTCTGAAGGACTTCCTTCTCAATCTGACATATAAAGCTCTCATCCCCACTGCTACCAGCAGGCAGAAGCCCATACTAGGGATGTACAGTACTCGCTCCGCCACCACAAACCCCACATAGAAGAATAGGTTGGTGGCAGGGATGAAGGGAACAGCCAGCAGACCCAATGAGAAGACCACCAAACTCTCTGTGGTGGGTAAAGACGATGAATAGTGATTTGCAGTACCATTTGTTCCATTCATCTGCACTGAGTTTGAGTAAAGAGTTGAGTGTTCATAATCAGAGCTACAACTGTGTCCGTTTGTGGACTTCCCGTTTGCTACATGATATGCTTTCCCGTTGGCCTCCTTGCTTTTGGTTGGGTAAAGGCAAAGCCCGAACCAAATCAGCGCTAGAAGCGAGGTATAGAAGGTCACGGTGTGGAGGTTTCGCCAATCTGTAATGCTCCTCAGAAGAGGCAGAGCATCCATTGACCAATCAAAACTTAGCATGTCAGGGCACAGGAGGAGCCAAACATTCATGGCAGGGAGAAAAAAGAACGTTAGTGTCCTAGTAAGGAAACAAGGACAGTCTGCTGCAGGGTTGTCCGAGTTGGAGAAGTTCGGAGGTTTGTTGCCCATCCAGTAAAGACGGCAAGCCAGAAGGATGATACCCCAAAAGCCCAGCAGAAACACGTTTAACAGCAGGTGCAGGTTCTTCTTCTGAGAAACAAAAACAGAGAAAAACAACATAGATGAAAAGACAAAATTACCGGAATTTCAAAGCAGATATGGCAGAATCAAACATATTAAAATTCATAAAATGAAAGAAATTGGGCTGGGCACATCCAACCTACAACACACACACACAAAAAAAGAACTTGATTTCATTTAGAAAAAGTAATAAATAGCCATTTACAAAACAAAAGAAACGTAAAAACAAAAGAAATATAAAACAACCAAATAACACTAAACAAAAACAAAAACTAAAGCAAACCAAAATATAACAAACCAAAACAAATATAAAAACAAAAGAAATATAAAACAACCAAATAACACCAAACAAAAAACAAAACTAAAGCAAACCAAACCATCAAAGTATAACCAACCAAAACAAAACTAAACTAAATAATATTAACATTAACACACAACATAGATGAAAACAAAGTGACTGGAACATTTCAAAAAAAGGACATGGCAAAATAATTGTTTTTCAATATGGCTTTGGTTTTTCAAACACTTGTGCTCACGTCTGGCCCAGGTCTTGTGGTCTTGTTAGTAAATCAATACCAAGATTGAACAATAAGCCAAAGATTTCCAACTGCATTAAATATTAAAGAAAAATTCAGAACAAAAGGCAACAGATCCAACAGTAAGTAAATTGAGACCGGAAAAATAAACACTGGAGCACAATTTGGAACACAAGCAACCTTCATGAGCAATTTGTTGGAGTCTTAAGAGTTATTCGATACATACTGTACCACATGTACGTATTACAGTTTCATTGTGACATCAATCCTTACGAGGCCTGTGATGGTTAACGAGAATCAGCCCTTTGCATCTCCAGTCACTGCAAACAATTTAAAACTCTTGGCTTTTCAGAGAGGCCAGAATAATAAACGTAGTGTCACTGACTGCTGGTCAGCGAGTACAGCTTGACGTCACAACACAAGGCAGCACCACATTCATCTCGGTCTCGTACTGCCGGCTTTTACAGACTTTATAAAATAAACAAGATATGACCTCATAGAGGTGCCAACCCATCATACTGCAGCGCTGATATTAAACACTCCAGCATGAAAATTATTTCAGTATTTATGTGTTTGAATATTTTACATGTTAAGTAAAAGGAGGGAATATTGTACAGTTCCTGGTAGAGCAGCTGCAAAAGTTCAGTACGCCTTCCTTTTGGTGTTGATTTTGGATCGAGGACACCCTCAAGCAATTTTATGACTTCCTCCAAAACACGGAACTCATTCGGTACAGACGGCAAACAAACACGCAGATGATTACTTCAAGGCCTTGGTCAATCACCATTAAAGGGACAGTTCACCCAAAAATTAGTATTCTGCAATCATCCTTTTTTTCATGTCGTTCCAAACGTGTATGACTTTCCTCGTTAGACAGGATGTTAACACTGATTTCTCCAAAAAATAAAAAGTGAATAAGGCCAGAGACTGTTGAGCTGGAGAAATGACAAATTATTTGTCTTACACAATTTGTGAGGAACAGAGGAAAATTTAAGTCATTATTTGCTGAACATCATTGATGATAAATGCATGTTTCATAATGATATTTGAGATCTGTGGTGGAGGGGAAATTTTCATCTAGTAACATATTCTTGTCATATATGGAGTATTTTTAAACTTGTTCATAATGAGTTTGATAGAATTCGTCCCTATTCACTTTCAATGAATGGAATATAACAGAATAAATCTCCTTTTGTATTCCACAGGTTTGGAACAATGTAAGTAAATGATGACAGAATTTCATTTCATAACCCTTACAAGATGTTATGTACATTTGGAAAACGCTCATATTAAAGATTAATGTGGGAAAGCTTCCCCTAAAGATTATTTGTGAACCATTTTGTCAGTCCATAATACCAATTATTGTAACTCATTAACAGAATGACTGTGATACAGTGACTATGTGTTCTGCATTAATGTCCAGCTGCTTTATACAGGATCGATTTTTGGTCATCTCTGCGTTAGACAAAGAGCACATTATTACTTCTCACAGGGGAAATATCTGTAACAGGCCACTTCCCATGTAATCATGTTATAACACAGATGTATAAAGCATGTTCCAAATGACATAACCTTTACCGTAAGACCTGACAGACACGCAGCTCTGAATCTGTGATATGATAACACAGCAAAGGGCCACATGCCACCAAGAAATTGGCAATTTTTAAAAAAAGTTGTTGTTTTTTTTCAATTGAATGAATAAATAAAATAATAACTAAAAATATAACAACTAAATTTACTTTTTGGCGTTAAAGCCCAAAAAATATTTTGGTTTTACTAAATGAATAAAACATACAATGTGAAATAAATTAATTAATGTAATATTAAAATATGTTATATATAAAACTAAATTATATACGTTATTTAAAAGCAAGCTTGCTGTTCTGTTTTGCAACTTAAACTTTTAACTGCCTGTGTCTCTTGGTTCCTGTGACATCTGTTTAAGTTTACTGACCTCAGGCATGGAAGGAGTGCTTAATGATTGCAAAAGATGAAGCAATACAATTAACTACAACACATATATAAAATGAGTACAGTAAGATATTACACACATTAAATATTTACATACATAAAAATGGTTTACATGATAGCTGTTGATAATATCTGAAGGTGTTTTGATTTCATGCATACAGTACAGCTGGCTGTCTCAGGTGGACCATCCCAGCGGAGTGAACTGTAGGCTGAAGGGAAGAGGTCGTAAAGGGACGGTCCCACAGGGGTTTTGAAGCAGCAGGCTACAGAGGCCGAGCAGAACAATTCGACTGAAGAGAAATACAGAACTGCATTCAGGCAGGTTCTGAATCTCTGAACCTAAACTGCATTGGTATGAAGGTTACAAACAAAGGCCCACATAATGTATATCTCTAAAATACAAATTTGTTAGAAGAAAATAATGCAGTAAGCAGAGCAATTAAAAATGTTCTCAAATAAACAATTCAGCATTGATTCTTAAACAACCAATATTGATATTTCAATCCAAGGCTTTTTTTTTTATTGTTTTTGATTACATTTTTTTCATATATAAATGTGAAATAATTTAATAGAATCTACGTATTACAAATACACTTAAAAACTAAATGCCATGCTATTGTTGATTGGAAATTAGTGATAAAGTGTTCATATATTAAAACTCACATATTAAAAATATATTTAAATTTAGTTTTGTGGATAATAGCAGTCTTAGGTATGCTTTTTTATATCTGGCTGTTGCATTACTTAAGAAATTTGAGATTAAATATTTGGAAAAAATTTGCCATTTACATTTGTGTCAACAAGCCAACTATGGAAACACAATTTATTTTTCCTAGAAATAAATGTAAAATAATTAATATTAATAAAACATTTATTAATATAAATAATATACATAAAAATGCTATTGTTGACTTGCATTGGAAAAATTAGCGCCAATACCCAGCTCTAGCAATTGTAAAATTAAGTGTTCATATATCAAGACTCAATTTAAACTTTGTTTTATAGATAATTTTATTTGCAGAAAGTTGTCTTTTGGTATTCTTTATACTTAAGAAATTTAAGATTAAATGTTTGAAAAGAAAATGACCCATTTACAATGATAAAAGCATCTAAAAAAGCAATGTGGTCATTGTTATTTCTGCATATATTTGCATAGAGAATTGTGACCGTTCTTCTTTCTAATATCTATTCAACCATCTACAGTTGTCTTCACACAAAAAATACATTGTGATGATTCTCATGGACAGCTGACTGAAAACAAGACACCTGCCGAGTGTCAAGACCAATTTCAAGTGGCATTTTATTTGTGCAAAATGCGAAGTTGTAAGACTAAAAACTTTTTTTTTTTGCCTTGCAAGTTCTGCTATTTCCTTTTGGTTGCACTTGAAAGTCCTTGCATACTTCACTACATCTGTAGTACAGAGGCAATTCCTGTCCCTAATTAGTGAACTACACCAGTAAGAGAGCGACGATCACATAGCATATAGGCATAATTACATCCTTGGAGTCAAAAAATTCATACCAGGAAAAGGCTTTACAAAATGTCTTCACATCTAATGAGACTTCTCTCCTGAATGTTTCTCTTCATAGATAAAGGATTTTCCAAGGGGCCAGGAGAGCTTTGGGGTGATGTATTACCAATCTACATCTAGCACTGAAGGACTGTGAATTCAAACAGATGAAAGTACGAGAGACATTCATTCTTTTCAACAGATATAAATCTCTGCAAATAAGTGTGGTGATGGGGACGCATCTGTCATTTTAGTGCATGCACGAGCGAATGACTGAACTCCACATGACCCTGTCAGCCAATCTCACCAAAAGCCTGTAAATACGGGCCGTTTCTTGCACACACACACATACAAATATATATTTAAAAAAAACTCAACTCTATACAAATTACCGGTGGTCTACGGGTGCTTAGTGGGGGTGAGACGGTGCGAGTGAGACAGATTGTGGAGCTCTAGCGGAGGCTGAAGATCTGTCAGTGAGGTCATGCGGGAGTGTGAACGCTTGCACACAGGATTCTCGCTGGATTTATGAGGCGGCTGCAGGTTTGGTACTGCACAGGTCTCTCTGAAAACTCTCAGGGTTTTTTTAGCACTTGAAGGTTTGGAGGCAAAACACATAGACCCTGGGATTTGCGTAGGTTTGAATCTGTGTGTGTGTGTGTGTGTGTGCGCGTGCAGAAGATCTATGCATGTACAAAATACTGTATTTCAAAATGGAATCAAAATAGTGTTTCTGGCAAGGTTATTATCGTTAAACTAAGAGAAAAAATATAAATGTTTATTGAAATAAAGCTAGAACAAAATATAAATATTAGATTAAACAAAATTAGAAAAAAAAACTGAATGAAAGAATAACTGAACTAAAACTAAAGCAAAAACTGAAATAGAAATAAATTAAACCTAAATAATAATAATAATAGAATTACAAAAGCACAAACATGCGCAAATTAAGCTAAAATTAAAGTGGAAAATATAAAAAGGTTAATTAAAAATATTAATAAAAACGATAACAGAATATACATTACATTTAAATAATTATTATAATTCATATAGCTCATTATTCTAAAGAAAAATAGCCAATTTTCTAAATATTTCATGAAAATGTAAATACTTTCTCTGCATTTGACACTTTTATGCTGACAGTTTTTGCTGTATGGATGACGGAAATATATATTTATTTTTATTTTTTTTCCAGCTGAAAATGCCATTTTACACTGAAATATGTCTAAAGTGAAATGTGTTGGGAATGCCACTCTTTGTTGTTTATGTCAAAGTGAAATCAAAATGGACCCAGTTTACACACTGATCTTACTGAACACAACTTATCAGTACCTAAGAAAAGAAAACTGTCTTCATTCTATTAAATCAAAATAATAAACTCGATTTCTTCTGAAATGATTTTCTTTTTCCACTTTCCTTTCCATTTTCATTCATGTCAAAACTACTGGATAATATTAACCAATTTTTAGCTACTTACGCACTGTTTTCGCAAACCTAGTCAGGTCTACAATGGAACGCAATTCAATCAATCATATCCCAAAGGATAAAATCAAGTTCTCAACCTTTATGCCTCACTGAATATTCAGTTTCACTTTGAAATAGGTCACAGAACTCAAGTAAAAACCTTCCAAAATGCTGTTTGACTTTTCTTGTTGGGAAAAAAACTCCTCCAATTCTCACAACAAGACACCGTATTTGAGAAAGCAGGAATGTGTTTGCCTCATTGTATCTGAAGTGTACTGATGCACAATGCTGGACTAAATGTGGCTGTGCTTAACCAAGTGAAAACGTCCTCAGGCTGTGTGGGGAAAAAAAACAGAGAAGAGAGTTTAAGAACACAAACACATAGGAAAACTCTCTTATTCACACTACCTGGCCATCAGACATACAACAACTGTCACTTCTAGTCTGCCTAGTATCTGGCACAGAGTAAAACAGCAGACTTAACTGCACAAAGATGTTGCTATTTGAATGTCTATGCAGAGACGTGTCACCATAAAAGAATGGACTCTAAGCACTATCACACAGTAAAAAGAAGTCAGTTCTCTGCATGCAATGTTCATTTTCCTGAAACAATATTCAGTTCAGAGATGAGCTTAAGCAAGGGAATAGAACAAGACATTTAGACAGAAAACCATAGAAAGGCAGAATAAAATCAGATAACACCAAACCCTTAGAGAACGACCACCAGTCATAGATCGAGAGAGATTTAGTGCTTGGCTCTATCTCCACCATCTCCCATATAAACAATAAGTGTCCATCTTCATAATACGGCTTCTGTTTTTAGTGTCAGGCCTTCTGCAGCTCAATGTGGAATATAGCTTTTGCCTTATTTTTTGTCTATAATCCAGTTTGTCTTGAAATAAGTGGTTTAACACTGCCCGGCAAGAGGTTTTCTCCATTCCTCCCATTGTCAGTTCCTCTCCATTAGTTTGAAATGAAACTACTAGAAACAGGAATATGAGGATAACATCCGTGGAGATAAAGCACACAACAGACCAATTCAAATGAAAAGTGAAAGAAAGAAAACCATTTTTGGCAGCATTTTTTTCCCCAGGACATTTCGGAAAATTTAAGAAGCTCTGGATATTCACACAAAAAAAACAATTTTTTTTGCTATTTTATGAGATTTACTGAATGAGGAAGGTAGAAGAAAAAAAACCTTAAGTCATTGTTACTTTTCTCAAACTATGTATGTTTTGGGCTCCAAAAAGGAATGGTAATTCCCATCCATCCATCCATCATTCCATGGGCTCACGCCCGTTGGTGTCCAATGCCCGTCTAACGCTCAATTTCCAGTGTGCACAGTCCTGTGCCATCCTGCTAAGTGAGTGGATGTCCCTCTGACACCATTCTTTGATGTCATCCAACCACTCCCTACTCGGTCTTCCTCTCCGTGTCCATCCATCCATCCATGATCCCAAACACCACACACTTCACCAGTCACTTGTCCTCCATCCTGCAGATATGTCTAAACAGGCTGAGCTTCCTCTCCATGATGAGTTGTACAATGTTCCTCGTGTTTCCAACTCGTCTTTGCACCTCCACGTTTGTGATTTTCTGATGCCAGTGAATGTGCAAGATTCTCCTGTAGCACTTCATTTCAAACGCCCGCAGTAAATCTTTGTCTTTCTTCCTCAATGTCCATGTCTCACAAGCATACAGCAACACACTCATCACACATGTCCTAATTATGCTGATTTTGGTCTCTGTTCTGATATGCTTGCTGTTCCATATTGTCTTGAACCCTGCCATTACTCCCATTGCCCTCGCTATTCTCCTTTTGATCTCCTTATTGCAATCGTTGTCCCAGGTCAGTAGACTACCCAGGTACACAAACTCGGTGACATTTTCAATACTTCTGCCCCTGATCTCCAGTTCCTCTTCAATGTCCTCTTGTCCAAACACCATTGTCATTGTCGGCCTCTCCTGCTTCATTCATCCGATCCAGATTTCCTTGTAATTCAACTCTATCCTCCTCCAGTAGATGGCAATTAGTTGATAATTATTTTCATGTTCATCACTGTTTTCAAGGCTGCTATTAAAATTATATACTTGAAATAAATAAATAAAAATAGTACAAATAAAATGTACAGTGTGAATGATATTTTGTATATCCCATTCTCTACACAATACCAATCACTAAAAAATAAAATAATAATACATAAAATAAATAAGTTTTTAACTCTATGGTGCCAATATGCAGATATGCCAATAACCTGGCATCTCGTCCTAGTGGTCCTTGAATCACCATGATGCATGATTAATTAATATATTCATACAGATTTAATATTAAAAAGGCGAGCTGTATGCCTTGATGTAACTCTTAAATTATGTTAAAAAAACATATAGGTTGCCACATGAAGGAGAACAACATCATAATTACAAAAACTGAATTCATTAGAACTCTTATCTACTCCATCCACAGGTACACCACAACCTAAATCAAAGTCCTGCAATACACAGCTGCTTAAAAAAATTAAATGCACATGACTGGAAAACATATAAGCCATTCTGAAAGAGCCAACACCCTGTGAGATTTGCGATTCAGCTTCAACGAGTTGAATATTTGCTCTGAATCTGCTTTGAGCACAGTTATAAAAGGATCAAGAAAAAACAGCCCAATAGCCAAGATGCCATATGAGGATTTAGCTTTTAAAATTCACTTAAACCAACAAGCCGCTCTCATATTATGTCCAGATTGCTCTTCTAGGATATTTTTAGTTTTCCTCAAAGTTTCAGAGTAAGGACTTTTTCTCAGAAGTCTGTTAGGGTTTCCAATGCGTGCCTCATCACTCTTGGATTTAACCTACATGACTGATAGAAGAGGGAAGTGTTAAATATTTGACTTTCCTTCATGAGTAAATTGGCTGTAACCATGAGGGATTTGGGGAGAGCAGAGTTGACGGATAAAAGCCATCCGAGGCTGCGCTTAGTAATCCGCTGCTCTTAATGAGACTTTTCAAATGAATCTGCATGCAACTTTGGGCCTGAAGACAAGTGTAGAGCTACAGAAGATTATTTACTTTTGTGACAGGCCATCAGCAATTTGGCAAAGACACAGCAAAGAAAAGCAGCAGCAAAGATATACAGGAATTACACTCGGATAACATTTACTGGAGAGACATTTATTGGAGCAGAAGCTGAGATAAGACAAATAAAATTAATTTGAGGAACCGAAATGTCACACGACATGAGATTCCACACAACACACAAAGTAAGAGAGAAAATGAGAGAAAGCAATAAAGAATGCAAGATGCTATCTAATGTACTGTTGAAATCAGACAACCAATAACTATTAAAATGTTTTGTTTAACAAAAAAATATGATTATGCTGGGCAAAAACAGCCTTGGAATTGTCTTTAAGCACAAAAAGGCGGTGATATGCAGCCAGTGCCACAGGAAATTCTCCATGAGCCACAACTGCAGAGAAACTCTACAGAGAATCACACTCCAGCATTTTCTTAGCCTGAAATATGACAAACTAAGACTTTTATAAGGCCTGTAACTTTATACTTTATACTGCTACTCTACTTATAGAAACTAAACCAGTTCCTTAGTCAGTGAGAGCTAGTGTTAATTTCATTAACAAAATCTATGACAAAAAATGTTTGCCAACAAAGTTTTTCCCCCTGACGATAACGAGACAATAATAAGGTCATGAAACTATAACTGAGACTAAATGAACATGCAATATCGTTGACGAAAAAAGACGAGACTAAAATGTTGTTAAAAGAACAAAAACTTTACCAAAACCTTTTTATTTTTGTTAAAAAAAGTGGAGCCAAAACATTTCAGACTGCTGTACAAGACTCTATTATGCGACTCTATTATTTTTTTGTATCATTTTAACCATTATACAGTAAGACGAAAATGAGTAAGTTTCCACTGACTAAAACTAGACTAAAATGCTCAGACATTTAGTTGACTAAAACAGAACAAGTTGAATAAATATGATAAAAACTAAGTTACATTTGACACAGGACTAAGACTAAATTAAAAATAGCTGACAAAATTAACATTAGGAGAGTCTCTAATAATCGCAAGAAATGACACCACTTACCACATTTAAACGATCACAATCACAACACTTTGAACTTACAATTAACTTCTCCCATTAAATTAAATTGACTTACCTTACCAACCCCTAAATTTCCTTACATTGCCTCTTAGCAAAAAAATCTTAAAATATACCACACACACTACTACAGTATAATATATACCACACAACACACACACACAACCACCCATACATATATATTTATATATATATACACACACACACATATTATATATATATATATATATATATATATTAGATATATATATATAGAATTCAGCAAATATTTGGCCTTGGTTTGGTGGGACGTTTGAAGATTTCGATACTTGAAGATGTGCCAGTGTTCCAGATGGCCACAGTCCTACAGTAATCATTCCAGCTCAAACGGGAATGTGCTCAGATAAGCTGGCACTACTGATACACCAAGTGTAACAAACTTCATAATCAAATGGCAAGCAGATATCTAAATTCTCAAGGTGAATGTTTGGGTTCATTTTTGCCGCCTTGGTGGCCAAGCAGAAAAAAAAAAAAAAAAAAAAAGAAGTATTTGCAAAAGAATGAGAAAATACTAATGGATGATTACGATATGAAGATTTACCACAAGAAAGTAATAACCTTTGAATTGCAGGTATAGTCACGCAGAGCTTGCATTCAAGCCGATGCGAATATGAAACTTTATATTTAACTAATAAAGAGAGACATTTATTATCTAGCAAGGCCATAACTGTGGGAAGCACAAAGGGGATAAGAAAGTTGAAGATGAAATTATTTTGGCCTTGGGTTTGCTTGCTTTTCTAAACTGCTCTTGGTATTTCAGCCAGGTCAGCAGTGCAATTTGATCACAAACAGAGAAGAATGACATCTGAAGGATTTATAGGCCTATGTGCCAAAGTATTAAATCTTTCCAAGGTAGCCAAAAGAAATGCCTTGCAGCTATGCATCACCATTTCCCAAAAATATGAAGTTTGACCACAAAAGAGGAAAACCTGAAACGTAAATAATGTGATGAGATTGAGAAACCTCAATCCATTCAAACTCAAAATTGCTCCCTGTGAAAAATTTATTGAGTGCAGCCACAGAGAGACCTCCTAGCATAAACTTCTGCTTCCTAAATCGCTGCTGTTTATTTAGCCTTAATGGTTCGGCAAGCCTGCGTGTGTGTCCACAATCCTCAGCGGCAGTTAAAAGATACTGATTCATCCCTTTCAGAGGTCACTAAGGTCAAGGAGAACTTTCTGCAAAAAACATAGCAAATTAATGGACCACCATGACCCCAGTCCACTCTGAAAACCACAACTCTAGCATATTAAGCCACATATTCAGACTGCATTAGTTTCCAAAACGGCATTTGAGTTAAAAGTTATAAACACAAGACGTCTGTGATTTCATACACTGATTTGAATGGTATTGAGATTTTTTGTATGGTTCACTCAAAAAATAAAATTGTGAAAAAAATGTACTCATCCGCATGTCCTTCTAAACCTGCATCACTTTCTTTCTTCTATAGAACACAAAAGAGGGTGTTTAGAATTTTTTATTTTTTTATTTTTCATACAATGAACGTCATTGGGGGCCAGTGTTGTTTTGGATCCCTTTGACTTCCCATAAATATTCATTCCACAGAAGAAAGAAAATCTTACATGTGTAATTACATAAGAATGAGTAAATAAGATTAAATAAGTTTCATGGGAGAACTATCCTTTTAAAGTGGGATTTATGAAGGGTCACATACTCTGGATATTATCATACATGTGATTTAATATACAAGTAAAACATTACATCTTTAATTGCAAGAAGTAATTACGTGGGACCAAGAAGGGTCATATCTCTAATATAAATTCTATATCTATAGGATATATATTATATATACATACATAGAGCAATCACCGGGCCACATTCCATGGCCGGATTTACCTCTTTTAATGACATAGGCAAAAAAAAATGTTGGGCCCCCTTCCCTATAATATAATAGGCCTAACATTACCACCCAAGCAAACAAAAATATTTCTTAATCAGTGGAAACCGTTACAGTGTTTTCTATCTCAATAAGCACTTGCGTTCAGTCAAAAAAAAATCAAATGTAGTTCTTAATTTGTTTGAGAAACGAGAAAGACCGTTCCATATAGGCGCGGTGGCGTGGCCACATAACCACTTCGGGAGTGCATTATTCCTCAAATTTTTTTAACGGCCTGGAGTCACAATCACACATCAATTGTTCAAATGATTTGTTTCAAGACATTTGACATGTTTCCGTCCTGAAATCTCATGTGTGTCGAACTAATTTTTTACGCACCTCATCCCAAACCTTCCGTTGCAAATTCCAAAACGTCATTTTAGAGCTAATAACGGAGGCTTGAGCCATTAATATGGAGGCTAATGCAGTTATTAATGCAATCTAATGTGGTTATTAGAGAGGGCGAGAGAGAGAGATTAATACCTGTGTGAATACCTGTGTCTATCAGCAGTGTTCAGCAGCAGCGTTCCACATGTGTGCGCAAGTGCATGCACTGTGTGTGCGTCTGTGAGAGAGAGACTGGGAGAAAGAAAGCGTGATTTCTGTAGCCAACATAAAAAAGGTGGAAGACATGGAAATAGTTTGTCATTTTTTACCCTATTGTTTGTTGTATTTATTTGCTCAATGTCTTCTAGGGTTTTGGTTCTTTTACTGTTGTAGATAGCCCATACAGTATAACAAAAATATTATATATCTCTTCATTGTGTTTGGGCCCCCCTGGATGAGCGAGCATATATAGGCACATGCCTAGAATGCCTATGCGTAAATCCGGCCCTGCACATTCCTATCCAGATCAAATAAATTTTTTTCCAGAGGATGTGTGAGAAAAATTAAGTATATATGTGAAACACCAATTTAACCAACCTTATCTCCTCAGGTAAAACTACTTTTGAGGTTTTTGCAGCTGTTGCAGCTTCACAACTTGGCACTTTCTCCATGGCAGAGTTTGGATGGACTGTGGTGCTGAGTGAGACCTCCTGTGCACCGTCAGCAGAGCTCTCCGAAACTAATAATCTGAACTGAACACGGACTTCTGCTGTGTGATTCTGCTGTGTAGGTTATAATGTTTGAACTCTGCTGAGTTTCCAGCCTTGCTGCTGCATCAACGTATAGCAAATCCAGGGCTGTTTGCATTGGCTGCGCTTGACCAAAGAAAACACACTGGATGTGATTGAGTGCCATACAGTATGACAAGCTGTGGTATATGGCAGATTGTTTGTGTACATGTATGCGGCCACCTTGAGGTCATACAGTGTTTTACTCGATGCTTCCAGCAACTGTTTCTTAGCACTAAGTACACATAAAGAACCTGAAAACACTAAAAGTTCCCATAAGACATTGCGTTAAAAGCCTTTCTAAGGAAATTATGGATTCCTGAACACCACATTTCATGTTCAGCCAGACCAACGCTGGACTGGAGGGGACAGGCATCAATAAATTAACCAGTCAGCAACTACAACACAAACAAAGGCTTACTTCGGCCCACAGTTTACATTAGGGCTTAGACTCAATCTGGCTATTTTCTTACTTTTAACTATGTAAGATTTTTATTTTTTATTTGTTTAATACAATGGAAGTAGATGGAGAACATGGACAGCTGTGGTCACTATTTACATTCACTTATATAGGAAAAAAGCAGGTCGTACAGGTTTGGAATAACAAGGGGGTGAGAATATGATGAGAGAATATACATTATTTGTGAACTATTCCTTTCACCAACTAGTATTTTGCATAGAAATTAAGGATAAAAAATCAAAATATAACTCTGAAGATATGTAAAATGCACTTATAATATTACTATTTTAAATGGGTCATGAAGCCCATTGAAATAAACAAGATATATGCGTGATGCCATTATAACATTACTGTATATAATTAAGGAAAGGGGTCACTTCATGTGAGCATCATTACCCAGAAAATTGTAAAAAGTTCTAAATCTGCAACAAGAAATTTCAGTATTTGACAATGGATGCGTACAAGATTAAAATCAGTAAGTACAGTACACAGCCCCAAATCCTCAGAGACAACTAGTCCCAGCCTGGAATAAAAAATAAATAAAATTTAAAAACTCTATATTTGGAAATTAAAAGCAGCGAGAGGAAAGCAAAATAAAAGAGCAGCTCCTGCTTCTGTGGGCAAATGTCTGCCAAAAAGATATGGCGAGAGAAAAACACAGAAAAATAAAAGGAATGAAAAATATGAACGAGGCAGAGACTATTATTAGAAATGGAAAAGAGTGTGGGAACATTACAACCTTTCACAGATTTTGTTGGTGGTGTTTTTCTGTATTCTTGACATCCTCTCTGAGCATCTTAGCTTGTTACAGCCTTTACAGCTTTCATATAACCTACTAACAAATAATAAAAGAGCACTTTCTAGTGAGGTTTGAGTGCACTATTTAGCTTCTGTGTGTGCTCAAGCACACTTAATATTCATCTCACATAGTTCTCATTTTGTCACGTGTGCTACATTGCTGCTGAATGACAGCTAAATCAGAACGACAGCTCTTCAGTACAAAAACATCACAGTGCTGAAACACTGCTGAAGTGGCAACCAACTCTGACATTATAGAAAAATGGAGCCGTTCCACTCGAAACAATATTAGCATTCATGTCATGAATAGTTGCTTCATGGTTCTGCTGCAGCACTTTAATAACTCCAATGTGCTACATCAAAGACATGAGAAATGGACCAATATTACTCACAAAACAGAATATTGCACAGTATAAAAGAACTACTGAGGAAAACTGCAATTAAAATTGACAGTGCTTTCAAAAAATGTCTTAATTGTTCTCAGTAACATGATTTTGCTTTGATTAAATGAGATGTTTATGCCTGCGATTGGATCAATTCAGAAGAACCTCAGAAGCGGATCTTCGTAAACCAAATTTGTAAACAAAATCAAGCTAAATGCAAGATTCTGCTTGGCAACTGCAAAAGCTTGCCCTTTATTCCATGCGGTTTTATAAAGTGGTAGCAAGTCAATGGGACACGTCAATATCGTAAACGGCGGCTATGAAAAGGACACAAAACCCTAAAGATTGTAATAATGCTGTGAGAACTAGAGAAGAATAAAACGGTGGGCTGGAGAAAGATGAGAGAGCTCTTTTTCCTGTGCAAATCAGCATAAACGACAAAATATAGCCTATACACGTGAAATGAGAGAGTGGGTTTACCCCGCAGACTGTGATCATTAATCACACTGCTTAAACGGCCTCTTTGTTATGATAATGAACATGAATTCATATTTCTCCTCTTGTTTTTATAGAAATGAGTGCTTAATGTAACTAAGAGATCTGTGCAGAACGAGCACTCGGTACCAACCACCTGAAAGGTCTTAATCTGAACCTTTAGCAATCATTCAATGAAACCTTTCAGTTTACATACTCAAAGTTCACTTAGGTTGGATAGATTTACAGAGAGCTGATTGCTGCTCACTGCAATAAAGGTCTTTGTATTAAAGGGGACATCAAATTGAAAACCAGGATTTTTGTTCCTTTGAGAGCGGAAAAGTATAAAGAAGTCCAGCAGATGCGTGGGGTTTCCACATTGACTAGAAGGAGTTCATCTGACGGGGATGACAGCGATCTAAAATCTAGATACTCAAAATAAACGTCCTCCCCAGCCAGATGTTTTTAATGATTTTAAGCTGCACAAAAATGCCATTTAGAATTGACCACAGCTGATGTCTGCTTGAACAAACTATTTGTTTTTTGTGAGTTTTGAGTAAATATTTGTAAGTGCTAATTCATTTCAGTGTCATTTACAGTCATCAAATTGCATTATGTATATTACCAGTCAAAAGCTTTGAAAAATTCAGAATTGTTTTTAATCGCTTATGCTCACCAAGGCTGCATTTATTTGATTTATTCGAAAACAGTAATACTGAGCAATATTATTGCTATTTTAAATAACTGTTTTCTATTTTATTATATCTTAAAATGTAATTTATTCCCGCGATGCAAAGCTGAATTTTCATCATCATTACTCCAGTCTTCAGTGTCACAAGATACTTCAGAAATCATTCTAATACGCTGATTTGCTGCTCAATTATTAATGGTGATAATCTATATATCAAGTTTAGGTGGAAAATGGTCATGTACAACATTATTGTTCCTTGACTAACATTATAAGTGGATTTTAGGGGAAAAAATAAGATGCTACAAAAGTGCAGCATGTGGCCCCTTTACGAGTAAACACAAAAGCTGCGTCCCAAATGACGCACTATGCACTTATACACTATATACTAATGCACTATGTACGCAACCATGTAGTGTAAGAATTATATAAGGTTATTTTGTCATTCATAATCGGAGCCCCTCCGCCTTTGCTACATAATTAAAGCTGCGACAGTTGAGTGCATGAAGTGTCCAACATTCCACACTTTGTTTTTTCAGTTATTTAGGCGCATCATCCGAGTATTTAAAGTGCACTTTTTCTTTTTGGAATTTTCAGTGTGAACTACACTACTCGTACTTATTTATACTACAAAACGTCATAGAATAGTGCATAAGTACGCGATTTGGGATACACATAAATTCCTAAAAGCAGTTTTAATCCAGAAAAACACCAAACTAAACTGCAACCCCCGAACATGTTTCCCTTGAATGCAGCCAAATGGATGCATGGTTCAATGATTATGCCATTTAGCTGAAGCAAGAAATGTAAAATGGCAGCACTGCCTCAGCGTGAGAAAGATGCTGCGTGTGAGAACTGCCCTTTAAAACGCCACCTCAAGGACCATCAGTATTTGCAGAGCAATATAGCGCACGATCCATAAAGACAGAAACATTTCATAGCAAACATCACATCAGCATGGCCTTGATTCATCGCACAGGTTTTTAGAGGAAGGTCACAAATCTCATTTCGACCTCCGATGCTCTGCTCACTGAACGAGTAATTACATGAGTGGGCGAGTCAGCTGAGCATAATGCTAATTGATAATTAGGGAGTGAGAAATTATGAGTAGAAACAATAAAATGAGCTAATCTGCGAGTAATTTATTTGCAGCTGTAGTAGATTATCACAATTTTTCTTTTACAAATAAACACTTTATAAATAATTTAATTTAATAATAATTAATTAATTCATTTTATGCATTTAGCAGACACTTTTATCCAAAGCGACTTACAGTGCATCCAGGCTATATATTTTTTACCAGTATGTGTGTTCCCTGGGAATTGAACCCACAACCTTTTGTGCTGCTAACGCAATGCTCTACCACTGAGCCACAGGAACACTAAATTCAGATTATAAATTCTATGCATGCGTTACAGAAAAAAAATGATTTGAAGTCACTTAGAATACAAAAACCTAAACAAATTTGAGTCAGATAATTCAAAAAAATTGATTTTTTCTCCCCCTCCCTGTCAGAACAAAGTCAATGGTATTATGTATTATGTGTTTATTGCAACACTGAATGAGTTAATTCAAAGGTGAAGCAAGCATGTCAGATATCCAGGTCAGCTAAAACCAATCAGCTACACATGATCATCTCCTCCATCATACCAGATATCACCAAATTATCAACGGATCATCTCCACTGCAGTGTGGTTGTGTGGGAAGAGCGAGTCTTGTGTTTCCAGATGCATTAACTCAAGTCTGAGGGTAGACAGCAGAGGAGAGCGCCACTCAGACAGTAACCACAGAGCACTATATATAGTGGAGCTGTGACAGATCACTGGATCCGAGCTCTCTTACATATAACTCTGGGAAAAACAAACAGTGAAGCCTTGCAACGCTTCTCACGCGTCTCTCCGCAAACTAAACAGCAGCTGAAAATACGTAAATTAAATCAGACAAGGAAAAGGCAGAGATACAGCACACATTTTCACATGAACAAAATAAATATTTCTTGTAACATCTCAAACCTTTTGCTTACACCACAAGATTTTTTTTAACAAGTTGTTTCAGCATCTTCCGCCAAAATATTTTCAACTGCTTCACTTTTGAAACTACTTTTTGGATGGCATCCCTAAGACTATGCAACCGAGCGCTAAAAAAAATATATAATATATATATATATATAAAATTTATTAAAATAATATTAATAATATAAACAAGGCAACAACAATAATAATTAAATATGATTATTCTTATCAATAAACATTTTGCAATATTATACAAATATTTATACAAAATTATCTATCTATCTATCTATCTATCTATCTATCTATCTATCTATCTAGCATCTGAGCATTGGAGAGCCCAGTGCCCCTTTAGTCTCAGACTCCACCCTTTTATGCAGATCTGTTTGCTGTGTGTTAGGGAACTCCAATATGCATTTAGGTCCTTTCACACAGTCTTCATCTCTGAATTCCCATCTCTTAAATGTCATGAGTAGCGCTGTGCTCTTTTGTGTGAAAGATTGAGGGCAAAGGGTGATATGCCCGAATGCACGGCAGGGTCACCGCTTACGCTGACCTCACAGACACAACAGATTCTTTTCATTCATGATATATGCATGCGGAGAGCATTGCATCTTCTTTAATTCAAATTCCAATTTGGTTGTCAAAAGAGACCAGAAAACAAGACAAAAACAGACAAAAGAATTTGGTTTGCGGCCATTTTGATTGTTGGAGCAGTTATATAGAGCAATATAAATGTGCTCCTGGTGGGCAGGTGCTCCTGTACGGGATGATGCCTACAGAGCACCACTTCATCATACACTGACAGAAGGCATTAGAGCATACGCATACCATCTGAGTGTGCATACGTGTCCATGTGTACACACAAGGCCATGTCATAAATTCACACCTGTTCCCTTAAACACAGCCACACACACCCAGAGCTGAACTTAACACATGCTTCATTGACATACCAGGGTTTCCTTCCAACTGAACCACCCACACGGTAAACCACTTGACTTATCGAATACCACAGTGCTCTTCTAGGAAAAAGATGGTAAAAACATGCCTAATTAAAGCATAATTCCCAATTTGGATACGAAAGTCAAAATTACATTTCATAGTTTTTCTTAGTGGTTTTAGAATCTTGAAGTGTATATATTGTAAAAAATAACATGTGTATATTGTGGTATATGTAGTGAAACCCATTTTTTAACAATATTATAACAGTTTTATCGAAGCCCGATTCTGCCACAAAAAGAGAAAATCATGCTTTAATTTGAATCACAATGAGGTATACAGCCAAATTTATGACATAAGTGAAATTAAATATTGAGATATCATATTTTTCCTAATTGACCTTTTATGCAATAATGACCTCTTATTTTTGTCGTTTTAATTATGAAATTACAAAAATTATGACGCAAATCGTAATTATCTCAATTTTGACGCTTTAATCTCACAATTGACTTTTTTTATTCTGAGATTGTTAAAATTTAGATAGTATCTCAATTTCAACTTTAAATCTCATAACTATGACTATCTCAACGTCATTTGACTTTTTTATCTTATAACATTGACTTTGTCATAACTTTGACCTTTTTAACCCATAATGACTTGATGTCTCACATTTCAACTATTTATTTCATAATTTCAATTTAGTATCTCATTATTTGGGCTTTTTATTTAATAACTATGATGATTTTTCCTTTATATGGCAGAAATTGGCTTCTATTATGTTTGTTTGCATCACCCACTATTTCAAATACGGTCTATGCTATTTATACACTTAATTTGATTTACTACGGTCTAGACTGCATACTCGTCATTGATGTCTTACAACTGCTCTATGGAAAGATTGTTTCTCAAATTTCTCTCTGACTGGATGATTTGACTCATAACACATTTTTCATACTACAACTACATTTCAACGAATTAGAACACAAATTTAAAAAGATGAACAACTTTTCACTTGTATTGCACAAAGTCATGCAAAATTCTGTCGCAATGCTCCTCACACGTTTACTTTATTAGCTTACCAACAATGCCATTTGTACTGCGGAAAAACAGCAAAATTGCCAAGTCCTCAGGAAAGACATTTTACAGCTTAATACTGATGAATAAACATTGTGATCTCATTCTGAAAGGTGCGTATGCCAAACGTTGTGTGCTAATTGTATCTAACTTCAGTATCTGTTACTGAAAATGAGCCTATTAGCTTGTTCCAGAAAATGAGCTAATAAAACGTCATTTTCCACATAAAGATAAACTGAATACACCATAAATGCAATAGCTGCCGGTGCCAACAATGTTATACGTGAGTGCTAGATGTTAAAAACCTACATTCGTTGTAATGCAGGTTTGACCTTCTCTAAAAATTCATTTCGTTTTAGGCTAAGGGTTACAGATAAAGTTTGAAAATCTGCATCAATCTGTGAGTATTAAATGTAAAACATCTCAGCAAGCATACTTTGGCTGTGAGCGTGAAGGTTTTTTAAAAAGGGTTAGCAATGACCAAAAGCATCCTAGAGCTCTACCAGGACTCTCAATAAAAATCCCCCAAGAGCTTTGGAGGGAGACGCTGCCAAAGGCGCTTAGATCGCAGCTCCCTGTTAACTCAACATGTGCTTATGCACTTAACTCATTCTCTCTCTCCTTCTCATGTTCGTATGTACGCGCACATTTATGCTCCGTTCTAAAACCAAACATGCTGCCAACCTAGACTGCATTTTAGGCATCACAAGCTATGTTTCCATCACCCTATTTTAATGTGCATTTTGAAGAAGGCCTATCGCATGAGAAACGAGTGATGGAAATGCCAAATTTCGAATAAAAATCCCTTAATTCGCCAAAAAGTTTTACACTTGCTTGGTTTTTGACTTTGAAAAAGGGCTGATGCGAATAATGGGAGATGGAAATGCATTTTGCGAATAAATTCCTCCAAGCGCATCAAAAGGTCATGTGACTTTGCGCTATGGGATGGCAAAACCTGCCTAACCAGCGGACCGATCTCATTCCACGGCATCTGAAAAATGGTCATTCGGAAAAGCACGAGCAAAGTCTGTCATCAAAGTATTTCTGTATAATTGCCTCCCAGAAATGTCTTACACGACTACGTTCAAACAGCAGCATCCACCTCCGAAAGCAATGACCGCATTCATTGTGTTTCATCTGCTCGCTCTGAGGTGCAAGTAATTTATTATATAAAATTGATGAATTATTACTGAAAATTATTATATTCTCCTACTTCTCTTAGTGATTTATAGTGCCAGTTTATCAGGAAGTGACGATTTTGTTCTCTTTGACTTGTTGGATAGAAACGATGCTTGTTCGCAAATGTTTTATACGATATTCGAGTTTTTTAGTATATAAGTTAAATTCGCAGCTTTGGATGGAAACCCGGCTACAGGCACCCAAATGCAAGCAGTTTAAAAAATATACAGCAGGCATCTTAATTATATGCAACCTCTTAAAAAACCTTGTTTTAGACTAATTCTAATGCAGCATAACATATTTCCTATATTTACTCGTCCTAGTGTTGGCTTAGCAACACGATATTGTCAAACTCTATTGGAATCAAATGATTTGAGTCAAATATCCCACATGGAGCACTATTTGTGTGCCACACAGACGTGCTGCCTATTGACACAGTGTTCAAATTGGTCATTTAGCTCATTAGGTTTTAAAACAGAGCTTTACTTCCAAGATTCCAGTAGTTCATAAGTAAAATGCTACCCAAGACGTGCCTTGATTTCTAAGATCTCCTTAAATGTAAGTGTGATTTTTCTCAACAATAATGCCTTAATACAGCCACAAAAACAGAGAAAAATCAACTGTTTGCAGGGGTAATGCAATCACGAAAATAATGGAAAGAGAGGAAAGAGCTCATCATGCATTCAGAGAAGATATGGCTGTCTGGCTATCATTACGGCAGTAAGTGAGCAGAGGTGTGAGGAATGTGTGCCCAGATCATTACACCCTGATCCAGGTAAAAGAGCGTTTGAATGTGAATGTTTATCATGATATGGAAAAAGACTTTGTGACACTGGGTTACAATTTAAGTGGATAAAAATGCTATTAGAAGTTAAGGTTGGATGTCTTTTTTCCTTGCCATTTTTGAATTGGCAGAAGAAAAATTGCCATGCCGGTATAACCGAGCACGGCTTAGGTAATACATCTTTCAAAATAATTTCACAAGAGCCAGGCGAATCTCAAAGCTGGAAATGCGCTTTATTTAGTGATGTCTATGCATTATATATCAGTAACGTATGTTTTACAAAAAAAAAATATTATTCCAGTTTTTCTACCTCAAAATGTCATGTTTAATACTCTTACTTTGTTTCCTTGTAACTTTGTAAAATTTACGAGCAACTTCTAGTAAATAATTGTTTCAACACCAATTTTTTTTCAATGTATAAATCTTAAAATCGTCCATTTATCTCTTATCAGCCAAACCATAAAAATAATTAACAGCTGTTCTGTATTATTCAGAACTTTAATATTGTGTGTCCTTAACATAATTGTCCACAACGTCATTATGTGCTTATGCATTTTTGAATTGAAGTGGCATTTTAAGATAAAGAACCACTAAAGTTTGACTAAAAACAATATCACATTTTAAACCGACTGAACTTCCATTTCTAACAGCCTCATTTTCACGCATCAAATTAAATGTGGCATCCTAAAGGAGGTTGGAAAGAAATTGAGTATTCTGAACAGTCCAGGGAGATTTAAAAAAACACTTTAATGCAGTTTAGAAGCCTTTTAAACTTGAAATAATTGAATTGAATGCACCATCCATCTCCATAATCATCCTGAGTCCAGACCAGCTGCCCAGGGAGCTTTTAGTCATGGCAGACATTATGATTTAGCATCGATATAAAAGTATGGGATTTTGTCATAAACTGCATACCACAATCAGATAAGCGGCCAAATTTAAGATCACGTTGCTATTCCCATACAAGCCTACACATTTAATATGGATGGACAAGGATCGGCCATTAATATGTCTTTGTGCCTCATACATTAAGCAAGTCTACAGACCAAAAGTACTGCACCAAAAGAGAATCATAGACATGTTCATTATGCCACTTTGACGGATGCACTCGAACATCTAAATGCTGGTGCTTTTTAGTTTATTCCCCCATGTTTAGTTTATCATCTCATTATAGCGAATGAGTCTTCAGGCCTTTGGATGTAGGAAGCAGTTTGTCTCCTCAGTAAAACCCATCCAGCTTTCATCTCTGGAATTATCACTGCACTGTAGCCTGGCAGATGAGAGGTATTTGTTCTTTGGCTTGCGGATCGTAAACGTCTTGATGCGTATGTGTTTACATAATAATTCTGGCTTCCCCTTCAACTCTGCTTTACTCTAAGCTGCCATAAGTCAGACTGAAACAGTCTCTCCTCATAGAGGAAAATCTGGAATTATTTGCCTCTGACAACGTGCTAATACTGTTGAACCAGATGACAGCAATGTGAAAACACAGCCGGGCCCTGATGCGGAAAGAATATGTGAAGCACATGAGTTTGCAGACAAACGAATGCTCTCTGACACATTGTGAATCTAAGCATTTCTACTGTATGGCTTAATATAGTTAAAATGACAGCTGGGGCTGATAGAAGAGCTAATGATTGATGGGGAGATGCTCAATCAGAGCTCAGAGAGCTGTCAGATATGAGAGATCATGCTCTTTTGTCACCAACAGACCAGACTTCCCAGGATGCAGTGATGTGCCATCATAGAGCCTGTCTGCTGCAGTCTATGAATAAGCCAAAGGCAGACAACATCACAGATCAGCCTCGCTCTGACATGTGATGAGAAGTGAAGCCATACTGGTTCAAAACACACTTGTAAGCACAAAGCATACAAAAATGTACATCAGAGCCAGAAATTAACTTTTTAAGGGCCAAATTTGCCCATTTTAAGGAGCATTTTTTTCATTATGAGCACATTTTTTCTCTCCAACACATAAAATGCAGAGCATGTCATCCATATATGTTAAATACACTCAAACTGAATAAATGAACTGAAGTAAATTCTCAGTCTAAACAGCTGTTAGCTACATTTGATGGAAGGTGGAAGATAATATTGAAATTCTGGCTGATATAATAAGCAATAATTATTTTCATGTTATGGCCGATAACCGACAAAAGAGAGATATATTACATTTCCATAATATTTTGTCTAAATGGTTAAGTAAATGTGAATTTATGCATCACCAAATTAAAATGTACAGAATTAAAAAAAAATTATATTTATCATGCATTTATTTAAAAAAGGTTTGAAAATGGTAATGGTAATCTAAATGTAAAAAATGTAATAAATAGGCATGCACAAATAAATATTCAATAGCGACCGATATATATATTGTATCAACAGTTACAATAAAAAAAGTAGTTTTTTGATTGAATACAAACATGAATGCAAACATTATTTAGGTAAAAAAATCTTTACACTATGGCATGAGAGTTCAATGGGCCTGTAATCCTCAGTCCCATTTGTGCACACGTCAGTTTAGTTTGCGCTGACTAGCTGAGGGTTATGATGTCAGTGGGTTTTGATGGTCGATGGTAAATCCTCTCGACAAGCCAGGGTTGAGCAAAAGTCGACCTGATGGTCGGATGCTTGAAGAGCAGAAATCTGCACAGTAAGGAGCTAGGCACCACTGAGTGCAATCCTTCTAATATCATTGATTTCCCTGTCCTGCTTTCGCCACCAAAAAATTATTTTGCACACATACACACTGACTGCTGCGGTTGTTTATGAGTGATCGCCGCACTAATTACTGTTCTCATGTAAACACAATACATTCACATCATTAGACCTCATTAAAGGAGCATTAATTACGATTGCACTCTGGCCGTTGATAATACAATTTCAGAAGGTTAGCCAGGCCTTTTCAGCCTCACTCGAAAATGTTCCAATTATAAAGGGTTCATTAAAAACAGGAGTTTACTGGGGACTGACTTCACCCGTGACGGGTTCGGATGAACGGTAGTTTGAGAAAGCAGAACGGATCATTGAAATCTAAAGAGCCGGCATTCAGCAAACTCCAAATCAAGGCGGTAAACATAGCTACAATAAGGTTGTCGAAATTTGATGTGGTGCAGAAACGTTTTCTTGCAATTACAGGTCGTCGTGCGCTGCCAAGCGAAAATACAAACATCTCTGGCCAGATGCATGTATGTAAATGCACCAAACAAACACCAATTTTCTTTTGATTGCCCTCTGCTCTTGCATTTTTCTACTGCATTACCAAGAAAAAAACCCAATACGGTTAGTTACGGTTCACTCAGTTGAACATACATGCCAAAATGTTTTCCAAATTTCATCCTGATGGAAAGCAAACACCACACATGAAATTTTATACAAATTATCCACCAGCACACACATGCACTATCCATCCATGCACTATCCAAGAGTTTAGGAAATCAGATCCATGCGTATAAAAACACAGCTGGTTTTCCAAATGGCGGATAAAGGCTGTTTACCTTTAGGAAGAGAGCGGGAACCTGCTGCAGCTTCAACCTGTGGAAGACGAACACGTCGTACATGGCAGCCACGGCCAGCACGGTCACGCCCTGCTCCTTCCAAAGCATGCTACAGGAAGCACACGCCAAGGTGCCCAAGAACCACGTCCAGCTCCGTCCATGGGCACCGCTCATCCTCAGTGAGCAGTGGCGTAAGTAGCAACGCAGGGCCAGGAGGAAGAAGAGGGCAGCCCCTACATCAGCACGGCCCACGATGCCTGCCACAGCCTCGGTGTGGATGGGGTGAGCGGCAAAGAGAAGCCCGGCCAGCAGGCTCCAGCAACCCGACCCCAGCAGCAGGCTTGAGAGGCTAGAGAACAGGGCAGTCGTGGCGCAGTGTAGAACCACATTGACCAGGTGGAAACCCCAGGGATCTAAGCCGCCCAGGGCGTAGTTGAGTCGAAAGGAGAGCGTGCAGAGCGGGCGGTAGGACTTGTGGCTACCGCTGTGGGTGAGGAGTGTCCCCCAGAAGTCATCGTAGAAGATGTTGATCCAAGGCGTTTCAGGGAGAAGGTCCTGGTTGGTCTTGATAGCACGGCTGTGTGGAGAAAAAAAAATAGTTTAAGAATCAGATTTAAATTTATAAAAGTCAATTAATTTACTATAGTGTGCACAAGGATATTGCTTTTAAGAGTGAAAGTTGGGTCAGTCCTCATACCACATCACTTGTTCTGTTAGTGTATGAGCTATGACAGACATTCATCACTTGCTGAAGTTTTAACACAGCAGTCTTGACAAAAGATCAGGAGAGGGCATGACTAAAACACACATCACAGACATGAGACCATATGTGAAAGTATAACTCTGCATGTAAACTGAACAATAACAAAATCTTTCAGCTTTGTCAAAGTCATTCAGTAAGACAAGCGTCACTACTATTGATTTTCAAACCCGCTAATGCGGAGTATTAAACTTTGGAATGTAACTCTTCCTAGACCATTGCAGTTGCAGACATGAATGAATGGGAGGACTGAGCAATATTTATTTAAGAGCCCAAAAATGTTTCTTTCAAAAATTCTTGGTTTACCTCTACATATACTGTTGCATTTAAAGGGGTCATATGATGTTGCTAAAAAGAACATCATTTTGTGTATTTGGTGTAATGAAATGTGTTTATGCAGTTTAAGGTTCAAAAAACATTATTTTCCACATACTGTACATTATTTGTTTCTCCTCTATGCCCCGCCTTTCTGAAATGCGTCGATTTTTACAAAGCTCATCGGTCTGAAAAGCGAGGTGTGCCCTGATTGGCCAGCTATCCAGTGTGTTGTGATTGGCCGAATACCTCAAGCATGTGACGGAAATGTTACTCCCCTTATAATACTGTGATGCAATGTCCCGGCCGGAGCGACGAGACTAAAACATTAAAACCCATTACAAACGAAGCATTTGTTGCATCCAGTGGGGACATAATTACGGATTATAATGACTTATACTGTCTTTTTACGCGTTGCTTTGCATTGCGCCGCGTAAACATAAAACTAGGGTGACCATATGTGCCATTTTCCCAGGACGGGTCTTGGACAGGATTTCTATATTGCTTAAAATATCTAGGTTTTGGCTTTGTTTGCATGTGCAGATCGATCGGTGTATGACATCAAAATACCTCGAGAGCATTTTGAAAGCATAAGGAACCGTCTGTATGGTATTTTGTTGTCATCTACATACGATCGTCTTTTCTTTTTTTTGGTCTGCACACGCAAACAAAGCCAAACCTAGATATTTTAGGCAATATAGAAATCCTGGCCAGGACGTGTCCTGGGAAAATGGCACGCATGGTCACCCTACATAAACCATGTCTGCGTTTGTGATCGGAGAAATGACAAACAAGCGCTACTCTACCCTGCTCAAAACTCGCGTTTGATCATCAGTGGCAAATCCTTTAAATAAAAAAAAACATAGTCTGTGAGTCAGAACAGCCGGCATTGTAGTCTACTCTCCCAGGATCAGGAAACAATCCTCCATAAAATGCGTTGCACACATCTGGATATTTGGGTTGAACTGTTCTGGAACAGTGTTGTAAATACAACTTAACCACTGATTTCTAGCCGTGTCCTCTTTTGGGAAGGCCAAACAAAGTAGTGTGTTGACTGGAACAGTCTTAACTTTTATAAAGAATATCTCTTTGGGTTTGAGACTTTAATCTCTGCAACTTTAGGGATCTTATCTATTCACGAACAGCTTGTAACCCTCCAAAAAGAAAGGAAAACTTGAAATCGCATCATATGACCACTTTAATCAAACTCTTCCATGATATTCTGCTCAGGAATAAAAGTCAGTTAAAACAATAAATTTAACATTCCTCACACAAAGATGACCTTCTAGTTAAGCCTGTGAGGTTTGACTGGGACACAATAAGATAGAAAGAAAGATAAGGAGGAAATTGATTTTGACTTTCCTCAAAGTTTAGAAACTGCAGACATGTACCGCACCCTTGGCCAAAAACAAATAAAAGCTCAACAAAAAGACAGGAACCTCCATTTAGCCTTAAGCAAGCAAGAAGTGGTACCAAATGCCTGTCAATCACACCAACCCGAATATGCCAGAAACTGTCTATTGGCTATCCTGAAGAAACTGAGACGAAGAGAAAGAGAAAGCTAATGGGAATGCAAAATGCATAAAGACAGCCAATTTAGAAGAGAATGAGTGAGTGGAAGGATAAATGTGCAGTTTACTCCTTGGGAGAAGGTTTTGGGACTCTAAATATGTCTAAGGAAGGCCTTATAAAAGTGTAGAGTTGTTCAGGGAACAGGAGGAGGCAGGGCAGGATACGCTCTGGAGGCAATAGACACACACTGTGCCCACGTTGTCTGACTGCGTCGCGCCGCCCAAGGCAAAAGCAAGACAAGCAAACACCACAAACACGTGTAAACAAAGAAACTAGACAGTTACGTTATCCCATATGCAGTCATCTGTGCCAAAAACCATGTCATTCAAACCCAAGGCGGTGGTATCTTGCTGTGAAACAAACACCCCCTTCTACCTCCTATGATCGTGAATGTATGCCTGAGCAGAAGAAGATGGTGCCGAACCGTAGAGCATAATTAGTCTCTTTAGAGAGTGCAAGCAATGACATAAGCTGTAATTAAAACAAGCAAGGGGAAATACGTGACAAGTGCGATAACGCACCATCAGTGCAACTGAATAATCAGTCTTCACAGTAATGGCGCCAAGAACGTGCAATTAACACAGAATGGAGACAAAAGGTTTAATGGAAACATGTTTACAAGAGAAAGATATAATGCAAAAAGAGCAATGGATCCCTGGCTGTAGAGTGAGCCAAAGTCTTTGATCATTTGCCACTTGCTAGCACACTTGCCAGCCAGCATCGAACGCCTGTCTACCAGTCACCCATGAGAACAGATGGAACTGGGGAAAGTGAGGATATGTTACAAAAGACGAAACTGGCAAAAAAGAACTGGTTCAAGGACATGCTTCAACTTCTTGTTTGTCTTGGGGGAAATTTTCAACAAGACGTGATGAAATTGCAGCCATTGCCTTGTAAGAGTCCACAAGAAAAACAGATGCTCTGAGAACTACATTTCTCAGTGAGATAAAGCTCTCCGTCATCGGACACATTTCAATTCCCTTCCTTGACTTTGAATCACTCACTTTCTTGGCAGAATTTCGTGATTTTTTCCCCTCAAGCATACCTTCTTTATTTTTTCCAAGCCATTCATCAAATTAGATCTTCATCCTTCCGAACAAAAGGATAACACGAGAGCCATTGTGGCTCAATTACACCTCTGATTCATTTGGAAGGGGTTGCCAATTTACTGGATATTTTGGTGAACCAAAGAAAACAAACACCATTGCCTGAAGACTCGACACCCAACAGCCCAGACACGACAACAGACTCTGTGCCAGGCTTGGCAGGCAGGGGCTTCCGAGATCGGCTTTCACGTGAAGTGTGAATCAAAAAGGAACACTTGGAGCTCTGGTGGAGGATTGTAACTGAATCTCAGGAACAGTGGAAGCTCTCGGATTGCATGACGAGTACATGAATTCTTGAGCCAATGCCTGATTTGGCTTGACAGCACCCCGAGGAAGTCGGACTCCCTAGAATGATTCTAATTGGTGTTAGTGAGACAAATAATGTGAAAGCTAATCTCTGGCATGGGCTGATCATTCTTACCAATAAAGGAAGTAGAGAAGGACAGAACCTAGAGTCCAGCAGAAGCTTTTTTACATGCAAGAGTGCATTCTTACTCTTGACAACTCTCAGGGGACCCACAGTATCACGCAATCCCAAAACTGGCCTCTTTGCTTCATCTAGAGTCCAATCAGCATGCTGGGGATACTGTGACCACATCTGTCAAAGCATGTTTGCTTATCGCTCTATCCCTGCCGTGACTGGCACGATGTTACGTTTTGCCCGACCCCAGCTCTAATGAGAAGTGAAATCCAAAATAAGTCCTTTGTAATCTAGAGCCCAGATCCCTCAGACTGGGAGCAAGATTTAGCTCTGCGGCCATGAGAGGAGCTTAAACGCTGCGGTGTCGATAGCAGGCTGCAACCTCAATGTTTTTGGACAAGTACAGCTTTGCTACATCCAAAACAAAGGCTTATAATTCGAACCAAAAGCAAAACAAACCATGCAAAGAGTCTGGTCTCTGGAATGAAAAGCAACAAGTGACCTACGGAATGACCATATTCCATGGGTTGCCTTACTTTCTTTACGAACTGGATGGATACCTAGTCTCGACGCATGATTAGTTTAGCGCACAGAGTAATTCTCTCTGCCAAAATGCATGAACGTCAGCTGGTGTTCGTATAATGCAAGTACATCAAGGGTCTATACGTTATAATGAAACAAACATAGCTCCCTTGAAATCCAGATATTCTTCTGAAAGTTTGAGACAATGCACAATTGTTTTCTATTTGTGCCAGCAAGTGAAAAGAGGGGGGAAAAGAGCACAGGCATTAGGGAGATGTGTTTTTCGGTCTGCCAAGTATGTGTCATCACCCGGCTACAGTGTCTGAAAGGGCCGCAGTCATATTTTGAGAGTGCCTACAGAGAGGCCGTCCGGTCTGTCCACTCTGCTCTCCTGCCTGGGCTTTTGTCTATGGTTTCTTCCCATGAGAGTGCCTGCAGGTCAATAACAGAATACTATCCCCTTATGTGGTGCTTATGCCAGAAGAGCTCTCAGGGACAACAGCCTTGTTCTATTGTGCAGTTTCATGAAGAAAAGCTGCATGGGCTATAAAAGAGGAAAATCAATTACTTTGTCGGAATAAAGGACTGAACTGTTGATGAAACTCCTTCCAAGCTGAGCAGCTCACACAAAGTACATGTGTCTTTCATTCTTTCAGTTCTTCCTTAATTCATTCACTCTCTCTTTCTATCAGTTGTTCATTTGTTCTTTCAATCTTTCATTCAATCTTTCTTTCTTTCTTTCATTTAATCTGTAATTTTTTTCCTTCAGTCATTCTAACCTTCATTCTTTCATTCTGCTGGTCATTCTTTCATACTTTTTTATTCATTCTAGGGGTCATTATTTCATACTATGTCATTAGTTCATTCATTAATTCATTCATTCTTTTGCATTCATTCATTCTTCTCCATTCATGCATTATTTTGTTTGCGTTCATTGATTTGCATTCATTCATTCTGCATTCATGCATTATTTTGTTTGCGTTCATTCATTTGCATTCATACATTCTTTTGCATTAATTAATTAATTCATTTGCATTTATTAATTCATCTGCATTCATGCATTCATTCATTCTTCTGCATTCACACATTTTGTTTGCGTTCATTCATTTGCATTCGTTCATTCCGCATTCATGCATTATTTTGTTTGTGTTCATTCTTTAGCATTCATTCATTCATTCATTCGCATTTATTCATTCTTCCGCATTCATGCATTCTTTTGCATTTATGCATTATTTTGTATTCTTTCACATTCATTCATTCTTTTGCATTTATGCATTCATTCATTCTTTTGCATTTTCTCATTCATTTATAGGATACGGTACAATTATTTTACCATGGTTTTTATATTGATTTAACCTTGTACCATGTAAATACTATAATACAATCATTATGTACATTTATATATATCAAAATACCTTGGTGTTTATTTCTGATACAATCACTGCACCATGGTACTGCCACATGATTTTCTAAAAGAGTAAATCACAAGGCACAGGTTTTCCAGTAAAACCATCAAATCTTCAATATCAACAAACACCTAACTGCATATTATTAAATAAATTATTATTAGTCATATTAGTAAAATAAATTAAAGAAAGAGGAGGCTGTGGCTCGACACGTAAGCTCAATGGGAACCTGAAATAATGTTTGTGTATTACCAATATGTCACAGCTGGCTACCACATTTGCTATTGCAGTAATCTCTAACGAAGAGCATTAGGTCATGCTGTGAATCATGTCAAAAGGTCTTACCGCATCACAGCTTAAATAAAAGATCTATTTGCATAAATAAATAATTTACACATGGCAGATTATAGAGGTGCAAAGAGGTTTCAAAAGGCTAATCTTATTAATGCCGGCATTACAAGTCAATTCATACACCTGGAAAGAAAAATAAACTGACATTTCAAAGTTACAAAATGTGTTTTTTTGTCCCCAATTTACACTAAAGAAATGTCAAAGAATTAGTGAGGTACAAAGAGATCTCTTAAGATATTAACTAATAGATTTGACACTTTGAACAGTTCCTTGTTAAACAGCACAAAATCGATACCATGGTAAACTAAGTCAAATAAAATGTGTCAGTCTGACAAGTTAGTCAAAATGTCAGCTGGTGTATTACTGAATTAGGGTCAGACAGAGTAAGACTAAAGGCTTTCAGTTGGTGGGCTTCAACAAACAGTGAAGCAGACACACACTGAAAGGGTCGGGGGCTCTGCAGTCGTAACAAACCATCTCGGGCCACCATGAAATCAGCATGGTCACGGCTGGACATTGTTGATCTAAATGCCACAATAGCCACATTATCTAGTTTGAAACCATGTCAAAGCAAAAGGATAATGGGTGTGGACTTTTCTCATGTTTTGGTCATTTCTAAAACAGTATTATACAGTATAAACATTCAAGCACGATTTGATTTATGGCACTTTCCACAAACTCTCATCTTTGAACCTTTTCCACAAAATAATATGCACACATCAGCATCCATTTTAACTTTTTTACCGGCATGAATGAATCAATTGTCCACTAATGGCTAATCAATGAAAGCGCCATTTCCATTTAGGTTTTATTGACAAAAAGAAAAAGAAAAAAAGCCCACTCAGCACATTGACTACTAAATTAGCATGGTGAAAAAGCGACCACCACTTTTAATTATATCATGCCACCCCTCTTGGGATTTGACCAATTGTAACTAGATAATAGCAATAACCAATTAGATATGCATATCCTCAAGGAAATACCGGTACATGCAAGACAACAAAAAGAACACTGTTTTAGCTGAAAAACAAATGTGTAATGGTGAAATTACCTAAAAGTGATGAATTAGATGAATTAAAGAAAATCGAGAAAGAGACGAAAAAGGAGGATAAAAAATAGGAGGATGAGGAAGTGAAGGAGAAGAACAAGAAGCAGAAAAAAACAGAAGGAAAAGAAAGAAAAGAGGAGGATAAGATTGAGCGACAAGGACAAGTAAAAGAAGTGAAAGAAGCAGAAGTAAGAAGGCAGAGAACTATTTACAAAGCATGGGCGGCTTTGGCCAAAAGCGATCAGAAAACATAAGTTACACCCTACATATCTGTCCTGTAACACTTTCATGGATTGTAACAGACTTTCCAAAAGGACTGTATGAAAAGGCCCTTTTCATCCCAAAAGAAATGTCTGGCCTTAAGGGAAAAAAGCATTTTAGAGTTTATCACAAGAAGGCGTGGGAGCCACTGAAAGGACATGCCTGAGACAAATTTGCATTTGAGATCCTCAGAAATCAGAGGGCATATGCTAGGACAGACTGCTTCCTCACAGCACAAATATACCAGGACGCTCTACCGTCTCGTTTCCCCTGTCTTTTATTTCCATGCAAACACAATCTGTCAAAAGGAACATCTCTGATTTTTGGCAAAACGGTGGGTATTTGAAAATGATCAAATAATATAAATAAGAAAAAGCTGTTTTGAGACTGCTAGAAATGTGACTTCAGCTCTAAATGGTAAACCACGAAATGTTTAATTAATTAATCAACAAGAACCAAAACAGACCAAAAAAAAAAGCTGAATTACTGCCAGAGTTTGTGCAAGATCAAGATCTTCAGAAAGCAAGCATTTTGATCAACATTATATAAGAAAAGCGTACATAAACTACCGTTCAAAAGTTTGGGGTCTGTGAGATTTTTTTTTATGTTTTTGTAAAGTCTCTTATACTCACCAAGGCTGTATTTATTTGATCAAAAATACAGTAAAAACAGCAATATTAGAAATATCTAGAAAACTAGATAACCTACCTTTTTAAGTTTTGATATAAATTTAAAATGTAATTTACTCCTGTGATGGTAAAGCTGAATTTTCAGCAGTCATTTCTCCAGCCTTCAGTGTCACATAATACTTCATAATTCATTTATATAGGCTGATCTGGTCCTCAAGAAACATTTCATATTATTATCAATTTAATGGGTCATAACTAAAAGTGTACACGCACACAAATACACACACAAAAGATGTTCAGATGTGTGCTTCGTACTGTATCAGGTCAAATCTTTGGAGCTCAGTTAATTTCCTGTGGATCATAAAGTGGCACGTGCGTACTGCAAACTAAGTTGCCTGTTTGGCATCACTGTTGACACATGATACATCTTGCATAAAGGTTACAAATGTGCTGAACAGGGATTTTCTGAATAGCCATCAAATAGATTGTTCTAACAAATGTTAGGGTTAGGTTGAACTACATATCACACATATTGCCGACCTGCAACGGGAAAGAAGAGTGTGGCGTTCACAACCTAAACTGATGCTACTGTAAGTACTAATGCCCGGCTGAAAACTGGGAGCCAGTTGCATGAACATAGCCACTATGTTAAGACTGTGCTAACTACATGACTACATTTTTAAGACTAGTCTAAGCAGTTTATGCAACTGGCCCCTGGAATTTTAAGGTTTGTTGCAACTGGTACCAAGTTCTTAAACCGTAGAAAATACAAAAGTTCCCACTCTGCAGGTTAACACTGGATAACCCATAATAACCAGTGTTATGAAAACTTCTTTCAAAAAGTAATTTGCCAGGCTACTTGCGCGACTCCAGTCAAGCCACTCTTATGACGATGTAGGTAGCTATTAATTAACATAGCACAGGCAAAGAAACCACTAAATGGATCAATATTATTTTCCAATTAATATTATTTATAGGGCAATAATTATGTCAATAATTAAAAATAGTTTAATTTGTCATTTTAATAGTACAACTTTGTCACATTTAACTAATTCAGTTTCAAGAACACTAAATAAATTACCATTATGCAATTTTTAATAATAATAACAAGTGCATAAATAGGTGGCATAAACAAAACAAAACAAAAAACAAAACTACTTGCTACACTGCCACGGTTTTGAAAACAAATATACTACTGTTCACTGCTACTATTTTAATTACTAGCCAACAATGATGACAAACAAATTCCTCAGGATAAGCTTTGTCAAATGCTACTTAGCTGCTACAATGGATACAAAATGACATCCATCCAATATCAATTAGCCTAATCTGCCAAACGTGTCATGCTCTGTGAATCCTCTGGTAAATGAAAGAGGCTTTGTTTTATCCAGAGTTTGACCCAGGTCTGAATACTCAGCCTACTCTCTGGCCACAGTACACAAGCCTCTCAACAGGAGGCTGTTTGTCACGGCTCGAGTCCCTCTGGCCGGAGTGTAATAAATTAGCTGGACTTTGTTCCTGCATGTTTGTGGAGCTTCTTTGTCTTCTCATGGAGAGAAAAAGAGAGAGAGAGTGGGCGACCTGCTTGTGGTGTTTGTGTGCAAGGTCCATCCTGAACACCTATGGGATGGTTTATCACTTAAGCGGCTCTTGTTGACACACAGGAGCACATGGGTAGGGAAACGAGGAGAATGTCATCGGATGGATGAGAACCAGCTGAAGGAATGCAGAGGGGAACATGTGGTAAGGGGATGGGAATGTAAACCCGAGGAGATTCATACAAAAAAACTCTTCAGATGGGAGCAAATACACTGCGCCCACTGAGCAGGCTTTTCTTTTCCCTTTTCTTCTTAAGAATTTTATTTTTTCCCTAATTTTTGGACCGGTGCACCAGCGACATTCTCAGCGTTGCCTTGACAGCAGGGTGTCTTGGCTTTCCGGTGAGTTATGTGCAATAGTCTGGCAAATGTCAGAAATTTTCAAAAAGAACATCTGCATTGTAGACAAACATCATCAGAAATACTTGGAATGGAATGAAATGAAATGAATTTAGCTGAGTGTCTTTTGCATCTTAACTTGGCTTTGCTTCGGTCACTGGAGCACACAGATTCCTGGTCTCCGGACACGTGGCGGATGTTCTGCAGTTGCGGGCTGGAATGTCTGCTTGCATGCGACGCAGTCCTTCTTTTATGAGGCATACCAGCAAACGGCCCGCGCCAGGCCATGGCACGCTATTGGTTTAGCCAAGACTTACAACAGTTAAGAGCACAGCATAATGACCGTGAATGCCAGCAGCTCAACCAACCAAATGTGAGCATCTTCAGTAAAATATTGGCAGCCAAAAACACATAGCCACCCACACACCGCTCCCACTGCCTTCAGATCATAATAAAGTTGTTTTTCCCTGCTGCATATAGCTATTTCCAGGTCTTCTCCTCTATCTTGATCCCAAAAGCCTTTGTTCATTATAAGTCTGATGTGCTGGAAGCGATACTGATTACTTCAGCCTTTCAGAAGACACCAGGTAATCTATTGACTAGAGGCCATGATAGCAAATCAATCTATATGAGGCAGAAAGACCTCCAGGGCGATATCTGATGTGTATGATTTATTCTTCATTTTTTTCCTCCTCAAGAATGAATGGTGTTTTACTAATTTTTGGAAAATTGGTAGTCCATACATGAAAGAAAAGTTACAATAAATTAATTAAATACACAACATACACTTTTACTGTTTATTCAATTTGGCACGACAACCCTTGACAAGGTTTTTGAGTTAATTTCAATGCACGCAACTGACTTTAAAAGGTAAAATTAAGTTTACCTAATCCATTTGTGCTAAAATTGGAAAAAGAAAATAATAAAATGAATTAATTTTAAACGATATGCCAGAAAATAGTGTCATAGTCAATGTTAAACTAAGACTAAAATGGGTCAAAAATACAATGGTAAAAAGTCTAGTATGCAAAATGCCAAATTATAAACAGCGGATAGGTTTAAATAAGTTCTTTTTTTGAGGCTTCAATTTAATGGATCAACGTTTCTTTTTATTGTATTTCGAGTACCGAATATAATACATTTGTATTTTCCAAATGTAAAAACGAAATCATGGGCCAATAAAAAAAGTTGTTAAAATCAAGATTTATTGAGATGTTACACGATCTTGTTCCAAAAATCTTTCATCAACTTATATTATTGTCTTGTCATGAATAATCCTCATAATTAACAATGCAAAATCCCCACCAAAACTGCTCTCTATTCCACAACAATCCTTTGTAATGAGCTCATGGCGCACAAGCACACTTCCATGTGTGATCAACATGTTCAAAGTAAGATGAGAAAAATCACAGAGGATCTTCTGGTGGTGCACAGTGTGATAGCATTAGACACAATCAACAGATGCTCTCGTTCAGCACACACACTATTCGCTGCCCACATTAGGGGCTTGCTCAAATTGTACTCTTCCAGGTAAATATGTGACTGTCCGTGCCGTGTGTCATTGAGTGAAATCACAAGACGGACCCCAACAGCACTATACATGATGAGGGACCTTGGCTTGAGCTCACGGACCCCTTTCCTGCGGCGGAACAAAGCGTCATTGCAGTATGTCCAAATCCAAGTTTAGTCATGTGACTGGTCGAAGACCTGGTGGGCAACCCAACATCAATCAGAAGTGCAGAAAGACGCATGTCAATTTTCTATCTGTTCATACAAAATATTTAGGTCACCTCTCAAACAATAAAACAAAAGATATGTGAACAAAACCGCCACCGTTTGGGGCTATTAGCACACTCCATATAATCACCGCCACATATTTCACATGACTTACAAGACAGTGGGACTATTGTAAATGTTTAACGGGATAAACACTTAAAGTGCCTTTAAACCAGTGATTATTAAAGATCAAGTTCAGTGCCCACTATTGAGGTTTTAACGAATCATGGTTATAATGTTTGGTCGTCTTCTAATGATTTATAAGAAAAATTAACATTTAAACTTTGGCGCCATTGCGTTTTTATTCGGGGTTCATCTGATTGTTGGAAAAGTATGCATCATCCAATAAGCTTTAGTACTGAATTTGGTGTCAATATCATGTCTTATAAATATACCTTATGCAATCCTCATCAAATGGTGGGCGTTCTGTAAGGGGTGAGTGTCACGTAAAACTATGATAATTAATCTGGCAAACATAAGACACAAAAGCTTATGTTCCAAAATTTAGTGAGCTGCTCGTGCCTACAACTAGTAGTAATGGAACCACACAAGTGAGGATCTGAAAGCTCTTAATGGCTGCAGCAAAACGCCGTGATGAATTCCATAGGATTTGATGATAGCATGTGCTAAGTACTAAGCATACAAATAAACAACGTACAAAATAGGCCCTGAACGATAAATCGAAATGGAATCGAGATTCGCCCATTCGACAGACACGCTGACGCATCGTCTGAGCTCTTTTCAGTGTAAGACGGTTCGTGATCAGCCGTAAATATCCATCAAAGGCAGAGGGCGCTCTCGCGCCTGAAAATCCAAAATAACGCCTCGCATGAAGACAACCCCAGAAAATGACTATTCTGCTGCAGCTGGAATAAACAGCAGCTTCAATGCTTTATGATTCAAACATGACTAATAACAACACGACTACGCGCAAGATACGGTGATCAGATTTTATTATAATTTCATTAAATAAGTTATTATAAGCAAGGCCTGTATCACTGCTTAATTAATATGAAATATGTGGTGCTTATTTGGTAAACGAATCCACATTATTCTCACGAAGGATTTCTTTCAAACACTAGACGGTGGTATGAAGTGAGTTGGAGTCAAAAATGTTTATTAAATGTGCGGTTCACATGCTTTCAGATGGAGAGCCATTACTCATCAGAGCCGTATCACTGAGAAGCTATGCAAACACGCCCTATCATTATCGCGAACGATTTATTTCGATTTCATAATCATGCACAATAAATCGTCTGCGATTTACGTTTAACCAAATTAAAAACTGTTTTTTTGCGTAACTTGTCAGTGAACTACGGCTATGTGTAGTAAATTCTGCTCCATCTGAAACCACGTGATGATGATTTCCTGCTGATTGCATTACTATCAAAATGCACATGACAGTTGCATTCGATTAATCGTGCAGCCCTAGCAACAAATGCTAGTTAATAAAATCCATTTTGAATTACACTGAGCTATTTTTACCAAGTTGAAAATATTCGAATAGTTAAATATACATCACCTTTCAATTTTATTTCCACACAAGAGTGAAAAGCAAAAAAGCCCTGATGAAGCTTCCGGAAAACAATCCAAAATCACGTCATTCAGTGCGGACTGGCCTTTGACTTTTTAAACAAACTAAGGATTTTCTTAAATTAGTGGCTGGAAGGAAAATGAGAGGGGGAAAAGGTTTGCAATAAAATGAAATACGACTAAATCTTTCCCCTTAAGGCGTGACATTAATTTGAAAGTTACCAAAATATATTTGGCGGTGTTATTGCGTGAGACGAAAGTGCCTGGTTATTCAGTAAACATTC
Organism: Sinocyclocheilus anophthalmus; assembly: GCA_018155175.1. Lineage (NCBI taxonomy): Eukaryota > Metazoa > Chordata > Actinopteri > Cypriniformes > Cyprinidae > Sinocyclocheilus > Sinocyclocheilus anophthalmus. Next base: position 138,767 of record JADLZN010006196.1, on the reverse strand, counting down.
TTAAAAGGAACTCAACCAGCCACTTAACTGTTTATAAATGCTTTGTCTTCCACATGGTGTCAATTTGCTTTTTTGTAAAGGAGCTCATTTACGCATTTTAGACTTTATAGTCACATAATCACAGAAACCACACCACCATCCTGGTAAGCAATCCTTTTTTACAACCTTTTGATTTCGCAATTGACTTTAAATCATCGTGTGACCACAAAGGAAAGACATCAGTTCTTTGAGAATCACTAAAATTCAAGCTAAAAATAGCTAGCAGATTTTGCTGCTTGAGAACCTTTCAAAATATTTGGTACATCATATGGTTTCAATGAATCAGAACCACAGAGATCTTCGCCGGCATAAATACATAAGCGAAAAAAGCCTAAACTTTCATACGCCAGCTTCTGTCTCCTCCTCCTCCTCCTCCTCCTCCTCACTGCCTGAGACAAAGAAACAGGAAAACTCGGCACAATCATCAATCAATAGCATTCTGAAGCACCAACTCGCACCCGTTTCTGGAACAAATCTTAAACAGTCAGGCCATAGCAAACAAGCTCACCTTGAACGAGGCCAGTGGCACACCACACACTCGTCATTATAATCGCATTTTCCTGCCTTTAATTGGAAAATGTCCTAACACACAATACATTACTGACCCACGAGGAGCTAAAAAACACACCACAGTTACGGCTAAAATATGCGTGATTGACTTCGCTAAAATGATGATGACAGAAACCATTTGTTTGAAATAAAACAGAGGTATTAGGGAAGTCAGCACTTCAGATGAAGCCTTCTTGACAAATCGTTTACAACATTCCTCCAGATGACAGGACATGCGAACATGAACCTAATGCTGAAAGCACGTTCCAGAGGTGTTTTTATTTCCTCTAGAAGGAAGCACAAACATTTGTCAGGAGGTCATTTCCCATTGTCAAGTGTGCGTCTTTAACGTCTTTCGTGTTTGAAGACACGTTTAAGTCTTCAAACAAAATGTATTTCCTGATTAGCAACAGCCTTGCGCCTGAGAAAATGAGATTTGCTGTGTTGTTTAAGCTTGAGCTTTCTTTGATAAAGTTCATGCAAGAGGTCTTTCATAAACATCCTAATCAGTGACCGTTTACGCTCACCGATTTTCGACAATACGAATTAAAGTGACAGTGTCATTAACAGCACCAAATGCAATCGCAACATGAAATAAGTTTCCAAACACTACGCCTGTCCACTGTTTTTCACACTAACAGTTAGCCATGCCCCCAAACTCATGCCATTGGATGAGATAATGTTCCTGTTTTGTGCCGGATGGGATTCTGCACTAAACAAAGTTTTGAAATCATCACAACCATCTGTTTACACTTTTGAGGGAAATCAACCTGCAAATGGATTACTTTCAGAATTCCAGAAATCTTTCAATATATCCGTTAATATTTCCGCCGATGCAGGCCAGCGAACAAGTAACAAAACATTTGCGCTAATAAAAACTGCATGTTTACTAGACTACGCATTAATTCATGTCAGTTGTTATTATGTTTGCATGAAATTGATAAAAATGTGAATTGTGTGAATTTTACAGATGTGGAAAAAGTGCCTAGGATCACAGTAGTTAAGACATTACTACAGACCACAACGATGCAAAATGAAAAAGGGAATTCGCCAACATCAAACAGTTCTTTGTTTTAACCAGAAATGGACTTTCACATGTATAAGAATTTATGATTGAAACACAAGCCATGGAAAAACATGAAACTAAGTGGTGTATATTATGTAGCAGAACAGCAGATGTGATTATGCCAACCATCTGAAGGAGGTCTGGCTCCTTTCAATCCATATAATACTTCAAACATAACCAGGTCTGACCTACACTTGATGCATCATTATGCACTTCTACAGTCAATTGACATCGAAATTTAGGAAAAGGTTCTTCCCTGTGCCATAAATGCCATCGCTGCTGACTTTTCAGCGCCAGCAACAGAAATCCCATTTTACCAAATTGTAAATGTGAGTTTGTCTAGACTTGACAAAGACAAGGACAACAAAGATAAAATGCTCATGTCAGACAACTTCAGGATATGAGACAATACCTTGAGTGTCAGTGTCCAAAATTGAAATGCCTCCTTTTCACGGCTCTATCAGGTCAAACGAAAATGAACAAAAGGGAACTAACATTCATGGCATGTCTGAGATGCTTACTAGTGGTCTATTGTTAGACTGTACATGGGGAGCAGAAAGATTAGGAGAGGGGGTTGAGGGAGGGTACTCCCAACGCTAAGGACAAAGAACCAGCCTCAGCTCTGCCCAATACACCAACCCTATGAATGGATGACACAAAGAAACAACTGAGCCTCTCAACTGGCTGCAGAGAGTGAGAACGAGGGAGAGGCGGAGATGGAGAGGTGCTCCTCTGCCCACACTTGAAGGCATGGCAATAGAGGAACAGTGTGAGCTTCGATCATGTGTGGTCCATTACTCAACCAGTAACAGCTTGACTATTCCCCATGCCTACGAGACAACGGAAACTCCCTCAGTGGGTGAACAGGGCTGATAGCTAAGAAAAGCCCCAAGAAACAATAGATAAGCCCATTCATCGTCATTAAGGAGACTATTGAATGGGTCGCAATATGCAGGCACTTCAAAATACCTCATTGGAGAGGAAAGGAGTGCCAGGTGGCAACTTGAATGGAGAAAGAAAACAGGAATAGTGCAATGACTCTATTGGAAGGCTTGCAAAACGACTACATTTTACTGGTAGACTATACACCCAGTCAACTAAGTCAGTGTTTACTTTTAAGTAAATGACACGTGAACATCAGGGCTGTGCACCTTTCCAAAATGAATTGCGAATACAGTAAAATTGCATTAACAGGATGACAAATGGCAAGTCAATTTGGAAACATGCAGAGTTAAAACAAATTTAAATAAATAAAAAACATGTAATTTTTAACCAGAAAAGCAGTTTGTTAAAATAATCTTTGAATGTTTGCTTTATAAAGCCCTCTTAAAGTTTCGAAAAGGCTTTAATATTTGAGGAAGAATAGAAGTTAGAATGAATAGAACAGAAAGAAATATAGACATTACAATGAACTACTTGGGGATAAACAATTTTCACTCAGGAAAAAAAAAGAAATGGAAACACATTAAATTAAATGTGAGGTTTTTATGTAGAAAAACTGAAATAGCATTTCCTTGTACTCCAATAATGTTTGTTTTATTAACAACTTGAACCTCTTTTTGATCCCTGGGTAGACAGATCTATAATTTCCCAAAATGCATTACTGTCCGTGAAGTCTTGGAAATCCGTTTATGTAAATTCTCTTCTGTCCTTCCAATTCTACTTTGTACCAGTGTGGCCATTAAACATGCACGAGGAATAAAAGGGAGCAACTTTCTATTCGAATGTTTATAACCACCACACCTTGCGTTAACACTCCACCCAAAACTCAAAACGTCACTAGGGTTCATACAACTAAAATAAACTAAACCCCACCAGGCCATCTTTGAGCTCAAGTACACACTGCGTGAGTATGTGACTGTGCCTACGCTACAACTAATGAAAATTGCAATGGTTCCTTTCGATGCCGGTACCGGGCCAATACGTTTTCTTTTTTTATGTTAGAGATACTCAAAACAGTCTAAATTGTAGGAACTACTGCTCAAACATGTTAAGCCTTAGATACAAAGTTGAGTCGGGACTGCGGGCTTCCTCACGGTCTTATGCAAAAACGTCTTGAATCACACTACATATTATTTGGGTCAGAGAGGTTCCAACAGGTGCTACACCCCCGTAGTCTCATTCTGATCCGGTCTAGCCTCCCCTCCCCGGCCAGCTGCCCACAACCTTTGATATAAGTGGCACGTGTCATGTACTAACGTTTCTTATAACCAGCGACCCATCAAACTTTAGATGGGCTCTCACAATTCCTGGTCAGAATCAAACCGTCAAAGCTGCACTCAGTGCACGCCAGTAGGGTGCTTTTACCATCTCCTGGTCCCTGGCATGAACAGGCCGTCACGAGGCAAAAATCAGGAAACCATCCCGCTGAAGATAACAACCTTCAATCCCTCGTCTGAACAACGCTTCGCAGTGCTATAAGCACAGGTCTCTGGAAAATAAACAGACCTTATACAGAATGTAATCAGTTGTTCACTGCGCTGACAGCGGGACCTTGTGTCTGGCGGTGCTCTAAAGCAATGGAGATACTACGCCGAGGGTGTTTCTGTGCAAGTGGGCAACAAACGCAGCTGTCGGCATCATAAAAAGGTTGAGAAAACGACGGAAGCAGTAGATGTTTATTCGTCAACTGATTCGTCATTATTGCACTTTTATAATCAACGCTAATTACTGAAATAAAACAGCTATAATATTATGTAATATAGCGCCTAATCCATTCTCATAGAAATAGACATACGTATATGTATGTATATATACCTAACAACACCAAATCACACACACACACCAATGATTACCCTCAAGAATATAATAATAAGTAGGGATTTAGTTTACGTCAAGCACTGTATCCCCCCACCGAAAACTATATAAATGTCTATTAGTTGTATAATAATATTGTCGGAAAAACGACCCGATTAAATTCTTAAATAAAGTAAATATAGCTGGCAACAATAATAAATTATTGACTAATAAGCATGTCAAAAATGTATGACATGTATACAAATGTATATAAATGTATATATGTAGATGAATAATCATCGGTCTTAGAAAGGATCTCAATTATATTCATACTATATCCTTATCTGCTAATACCCCTCCTTATTGTTGGGCTAATTAAATTTATTATATTTATCTATATATAATAATATCTATATATATTTTTTTTTTCTACACCACTCCTATTAAAATAACCCCCTCGTGCTAGACAAAAAAAGTTGTTTGTTGTTTGCCCCATGTAAAAGGCACGCCATGATTTATGGTGTGTGGTAGTTGCCAGGCGTGTGCTATGCGGTGCTAGGCCCCCGTGTTTCTGCGGGGCGTACGCATTGCTATTGATGCTAGTAACTGCTGGATCACAGCACAAGCCTGAGTTGAGTGCTCATTCTTACATGTTAGGATCTCAATAAGGCCTGTGAGGAACCAGTTAAGCTCCAGCAACTTTTTATTATACATTGAGGCGTGAGGTGTTTGTTCCAACCAGGATCTCCGAGTATGAGAAATAATAACAGTAAACTTGCTCAGCCATACTGCAAAACAGGGTACACCAATGAATGCACAGGACCTGTAACCAAAGGGACCGTACCACACCAGATTACCCACTTTAGGGCTACCAAAGTTCAGCACGAAGACCCCTTGTGTTGGCTGCCACATTAACCGAACAAACTATTGCTTAGCGTCCTCCCTTAGATTCTCTTATCGCCAGTAGGCAAAGAACCCTTCGAGCTGAGCACCACGTACATGCGCAAAAATCATGCAATTACCTCTTCTTATTCGGGCTTACAGCAGGCTCAGACCCAAGGCTCATTTACTTCCCAATTCTATAAATTCCCGCAGCCCTTTGGTTTCGTAGCGACCTCCCATGAAAATGGCCGGCGCAACAACCGTTGCTCAGGCCCCGCAAGAACTCTTGGGTGTCCCAAGGCATGCCGACTGCGGCCCTTGGGACCATCTTCCTCAGGGCTGTGCTCGTGCACCCGTCGCTGTCGGGTTGCTAATGCATTTATTGTCTCCAGCCAGCCGCCTCTCTAACGCGGTCCATTCAACTTATCCTTCCTACTGTCATAGACCAAACGGTAGTCGGTCTTCGTACTTCGACCCTTGTGCGAATCGCACACGGTCCATACTTAGGTCCCACCTGTAATCTCGTTAATCGAGACCAACTGGGTGACATCCCCCGCCCAGCACCACAGATCCTAGGTGACAGTTAATAGCCTCAGGCTACTCCTCCACCTATACTATAGAGCACCGGCACAAATATCCCAGACTGACTTTTCACAGTCCTCTAACTATTAACACCTAGGTCTTCCGATCGATATCATTATACCACAACTATATACGAAAAGGAAAAAGCTACCTGTGAGCCCCTTTTGACATCTTTCGCCTTTCCGATAGCTGATTTTATTCAAAATTTCACAAAGTATATTTCTCCATTTGTTACCCTTTTGTCAGTTCTTTTTATAACATAATTTTGTCATCTCTGCCAGTCCGACATAGCATACATCAGGCACGACTCTATACTTGATTTTTTTTGTTATCCCAACCACCACACAAGCTGCCGTGACTCTCAGTTTTTATTTCGACCATCCCGCTACCCCGACTAAGGCAGTCGTTAACCAAAAGTCTTTACCCATGAGCCCTCTTCCGGTTACCGTTATCAGGGGGATTCTGCTTTTTGCACCCCCTCCTCGACCTTGGTTCACGCCTGCACAGAGTAACCGCCGTCTTTTAGCGGGGGCGGATGATGGTGATTCGGACCCAATTCCTCAGCACCGTACCTCACGACCACTGCCCTTGCCCTGTCGGTTCCCCCTTGTGCCTCAACAAACAACCACACGGCCGAAGACAGCACACCCTTTCTTCACCCTTTTTCCTCGGGGCACCCACCACCACGGCACCCCACGCCATAGTGGAACACGAAATTTAGTTTACGATCTACAAGAGGTCAAAACTTTTCTTTCGAGACGGTCAAAGGCCTTACACACAACGGGTGCAACGTAGCACGTTTTTTTATTTCCTTTTTTATCTTTGCCGCTCCGAATACAGTTCACACTGCACGCAAGAACAATCGCCGGGACTTCCACGTCTGCCCCTTTGTCGTCCCCGCGTCATCGCCCTTTGACATTCACCAGACTTGTCACAAACTTACTTCCAGCACGACGACCCGAGGATGCCAAAACACTGACAAACACACCCCCCTAAACCAAATATTAGAAAAACATATATAATCCTACAATACTACAAAACCGGAGTGAAACCACTTACCATGAATAGTTACATGTGCTTCATTGTTTTCTAGCTATATCACCCTTGCCTTTCTTGGCACCAGTGCTTTTTTGTTTTTTGTTTGTTCTAAGAGATTTACATATAATTTAAAGTCATTTATAAAATGTGCAAAAGCCACAGGCCTGTTAAAGAAGCACTACATCAGAGAAGTGACATCATACGGTCGTAATTATTATATGAGAGACAGACAAAGCAGCAAGCTAGTCAGATTCCTCAATAAATGCCATTATGCTAATTAAACTAACCTACTCTCCAAATACTCAAATAAAATAAACAATAAAAAGGACAGCATGATAGTACAAATAAATTGCTAAGGCAAGCTTCACTATATTGCTCATACTTAAGGTAGGGCTAAGGGTTTTTCAACAAGCAATCACTTAGCAACCACTCAGAACACCTTGGCAACCACCTTGGGTTGGAAATGCCATGGGAGCCAAATGCACTGCATTCCTGAAAATAAAACATAATGAGCATCTACGGCAATGCATATAAAAAGCACAGCCTTGCAAAAAACAACTTTTCAAAAAAAAAAAAAAAACTGGCATTGCGTCGACTACCAGCTTGAAAGAGTGACTTATCGCAAAGTTTCTGACAACTAACTTCAAACCAGCATTGCTTTCATGTGAATACGTTTACCACATTTTAAATCAAAATGACATGAGGGGCCACGTTTAAAGAGCACAAGAATTTCTTGCTGCTGAAATGCTGGAACCACATCAAGGTGCAAACGTACACCAGACTCCTTTTCTGATGGAAATGTGTACGTCATTTCCTCAATTCACTCACTCTCAAAATATCTCTTTCTATAGTTCTTTTTCATATTTAAAAAAAAAACTAAAAGACTGATAAGGATTTGATATCCAACATACCATTGAAAACCACTCTATGAAGGTTTACAATGTATTTCTTATGTTATATTGTTGAAATAAAAAAAAACTTTGGATTTGATATAAACCAAGTCATTTTCTCTCTCACTATTTCAAATTTTCAGACAAAACACAAGAAAAGTCAAAACACAAGAAAAACATGCTTCACCTTCTCGAACCAGACGTTATTTCCCTGCACGCATGAATGCTTTATGGCGAGCCTGTGAAAGCTGCACAGCCAACTACTGGAAGCAATTCAAAGCGTTTTTATGGATGTCCGTCTTCCAGCAGTACTGTAGAGGAGAGCCTTGTGTAAAAACAAAACACGTAATTTAAAACACCTTGCATCTACTGAAGTATACAGTATTATGATTGTACAGCAGAAAGCATTAAAAGTCAAAGCGTTAAAATCTCTGCAGCATGATGAATTCTTAAAGGAATAGTTCACCCAAAAATGTAAATTTGCTGAAATTTTACTCACCTTCAGTCCATCCAAGATGTAGATGAGATTGTTTGGATTTGGGAAATTGGTTACATCACTTGCTCACCAATGGATCCTCTGCAGTGAATGGGTGCCGTCAGAATAAGAGTCCAAACAGCTGATAAAAACATCACAATAATCCACAAGTAATCAACACGACCCCAGTCCATTAATTTACATCTTGTGAAGTGAAAAGCTGTGTTTGTAATAAATAAAAAAAACATCAAGGTGTTTTAACTTTAAACCTTTGCGTCTTGCCAAAATAGGAGTCTATAATACATAACAGTGATTAATCAATTAAATGGTCCATCCCCTGTTGTCCCCTCACATCAAAATCCACCAAAATATTTATTTAGAACTGTTTTGAACTTTTGTCTTAGAAACGGTGCTTGATCTGTTTAAAGTTAAAATCAGAAAGTTGGATATATAAATATATTTTATATATTAATTACAAGCACGCAGCTTTTTGCTTCACAATGTTTATTGATGGACTGGAGTCGTGTGGATTACGGTGATGTTTTATCAGCTGTTTGGACTCTCATTCTGACGGCACCCATTCACTGCAGAGGATCTATTTTTGAGCAAGTGATGTAAAGCTAAATTTCTCCAAACCTATTCCGATGAAGAAACAAACTCGACTTGAACATTAAATTTTAGTACATTTTCAGCAAATGTTCATTTTTGGGTGAACTGTTCCTATAAAGTAAATAAGAGGAATTTTACACAACAAAAACGTTTAAAACAATACAGTTTGTGACTTCCAGACCACCTGTATGAAGCAGCCCTGTTAAACAGGGAGTGGGAGGTCTGGGACAATGGCTGGGAAACAGGCCTGTTCACCCTGTAGGAATCTGTAGCAGTAAATTCTCTCCGGGATATTATAGATGCAACCTCATAAAGTAAGGACATAAACTACACGGCAGGGTGGCTTCCCAAATGCAGAAACCTCTCAGAAGAAAAACTTCCATATGACAAAAAGTGTCACTGATATGTTCAACTACCGTGACCGAAAACCGTCTTGAATTCAAGATGTGTTTTTTTTTTGTTTGTGCATTCATTGTTTTTCCTTCAGCGCAGACCTAACCATCATGTCACCACAAAGGCACTTTCTCATCACAACGAACAAATGAATACAACACATCATGAAGCTCTGTGTCTAGTTTGGGTTGAGCTATTTTTATAGGCAAATAACACTGCACAGCCCTGTCAGGTCGGGTAGAAATCTGTTTTATAGGCACACGTTGCTTGTGAGCCTGGGAAACAGATATCGGCTGCGAGTAATCTTCTGCAGGTTACAGCATCAAAGCCTTTCTGGAGATCCTCTGCACATTCTGTTCACTGCCAATAATAATTACACACAGCTTCCTCTTAATTAGGGACACAGGATAAGACCCTCAACCTGCCGGGCTTGTCCTTGCATTTAACTCCACACTCCTGTGCTTTCATTTTGGGCAAGCAAGGTAGACCAGAACATAACATCTCTGTCCAGTATATTGCATCAGCTTGCATCACATTTAATGCGTCTGTGTTAGTAATGCACTGATATTAAAATTCTGGCTGGTATTGATAAGCGATAATTACTTATGTTAAGTCCCATAAATGATAAATGCCTGATATTAAAATTTTATATAATTTTGTCCAAAGAAAAAAAACTACATTAAATAAATACACAAACTTGTTTTAAATTCTACAAGTGTATTTAGGCAACAAAACTTTATAGCATACAGTATACAAATATTTTTTTTAACAGCATTATTAAATTAAGATTAACTTTACATGTTCTTTATTTACTTATAGTCTTAAACTCTGACATCTAAGTAATGTAAATGTAAAAATAGGAGGGAAAAAAATTAGCAAGCACAATTATACAATATCAACCCATACCTGTACATTTTAAAATTCTGATATTAAAATTGAAAAATATAGGCTGATAACTAATGTTGACAATACATTGTGCATCCCTAGTCTTCTTATAATCTGAGGTCATGTTAGACTCAGATTTATGCATATAAATAAAGTTTCACTTCCAAACCAAGAAACTAATTTCCAGAGATGCAGCAAATTTGCTTCAGTGCATTTCCTTCTGTCGAGAAGACTTCTGTTGTATATTCAGCCCAGAGGCAGACAAAACATTATTACATTTTAAGATTAACCTAATGTTGAAGCTTTTTCTTCCTTAACATTTCACTGTGTGAACCCAGGGTTTCCAGCGTATAGTTGAATACAAGGACAATACAAACTTTTGCATGCAAAAGTCAGAAAGATGTGAAGACTTGAATTAGAATGCATATCAAGCATAAAGCTTTCCCTCAAAATTAGTGTCAAAAATGCAAAGAAAAAAATCCCCATTTTCCTCATACCTACACAAAAATCTTTCCAAGAAACCTTGATATTTCTTTTGAATAAAACACAGAAACATAATACATATACAACGGCATGCCAATACTTAACTGAAAGGACAGAATGAAATATATAAACTGAAAGAAATAGACACCCGAAGGACTAAGGTGTCAGAGATGTTTGGATGATAGTGACATTCAGATGTTTGCAGTGCAAATCAGAGCATGTCAAGCGTAATTTAGTGTGTCGATCAATCAATCCGTTGAAGTTAGTGTGACCGGATCAGTGTTTATTATTGCTCATTGTGATCAGCTTTGCGTGGTTAAGCTCAGGTGTTAAAGAAAACCCTCTCAATTGGATTTATCAAGGTTAATTAAAGAAGAAATGGAAAGAATGACTGTTTCACCAAGTATGTAAAGGCACCAATACGGACAAAAGGTGACAAAGTCAAAGGTTTTTGAAAATGGATGGAAATGCACCTACTTACTGTAGATCATCTATCTTTCTAGATTTTCTAAAGTAAAAACTCAAGATCATTTTGGGAAAAACCCAAAGCCTTAAACTTGAACCCAATGTTTCTGATTGCTTTTGTTCATCTAGATCATTCAAAATTTGAATGGAAAGTTCGGAGGTCAACTTAAAGACTGAGCTGAGAGGTCGAAACCTGAGCTTCACGAACCAAACTCTGACGTCAAACAGACAATCTCAACTACATGACATCACAGTTCGAGATTTACTAGTGCACAGTCAACTGTCTTTACTGTGTTGCATCACAGCTTAACAATGAGTCTTGATCTATGTGCAGATCACCTAATGCTTTTCTCTCTCTCGGAACAGAGGTTAAGCCTCTCTCAGCAGGATGTGTGGAGGCACTTCAGCTCCGTCCACAGCACTCTGTCAGGTTAATCGGATAATCCCATTCCCAGATACAGCTAAGAAGACAATGACGATAACAGTTGAAAAAAATTAAAATGCACTACAATTACTACAAAGATTGTTTTTAACGTTGTTCAGAGAAGCTTCTTATACTCAGTAAAAGAGTACAGTAAAACAGTAATATTGTGAAAAAAAATTCCAATTTAAAACTGTTTTCTATTTGAATATATCTTAAAATGTTCATTTTAATTTATTTCTGTAATGGCAAAGCTGAATTTTCAGCAGTCATTGCTCCATTTTTGTCACATGATCCTTCAGAAATCATTCTAATATGCTGATTTGGTGCTCTCTCTCTCTCTATATATATATTAAATAGATATTGTTTTTTTTTTCAGTAGGCTTTGTCAAAAGAGTAGCTGTCGTGGTCTAACTATACTCCACCCATACTGCAAAAGTAAACAAGTTTAGATTAAGACACATATAGCGCATAGATAGTCGCTCTTAAAGACATGACATCTGTTGCCGCCCATGTATTCTGTTCGATTAATGGGCTGAATGAATTAAATCAGCACTTCAGCATCTGGGGGTGTTTCCCTCAAGCTTCTGTAGAATAATTAAATGAGTGAGGGGAGCGAGAAAGAGAAGACAGAAGAGGGACCAGAGGAGGTTGATGGAGAGAGAGCACGAGTGTGCGCATTCCTAGAGCTTAATTCCTATTAAATATTCAAGTCATGCAAAGTAGGTTAAAATCTTACACAGTACGCACATTCATTTCTGCTCAGTGGCCACAAGCATTTGGGATTTGTGGCTGAATGCAGCTAATCTCGGCACACAATGTCCTGCATCGCTCTGTCTTCTTGCCAAAGTCTGGGCTTTGGAGACAGCAGAGGTAAAACATACCCAAGACTCTCTGTTTTCACTCTACCACAGTAAAGGAACTGTTAAAAGATGGTGCTTAAGTCAAAATCAGATTAATAAAGTCAAGCTAAAATGGTGTTGCCAACATAATTTGCTTTTTGCAGCAGGGTAGCTGCAAGCTTTGGGTTATCTGAATGACTACTTGACTAAATATGTGGCTACATTAGTGAAATTTTGGCAAAATTCTGCAGGCCATTGGTCTATTGATTAGAAGTTAGCTATGGTTAGCTTGAAACTTTACCTTGTGTGAAGTCCATTATTAAATTGTTTTGCATTTTTGGAGCCTATTGTGTGCTGGGTTTTGTTTGTTTTTTTATTATTTTCTTTGCCAAACACCAAGCATTTTTTGCCGTTGATGTGCGTGCTTTGGTTCCGTCTTTGCCAAGGTGGTAAAGAGCCTCAAGCATGTAGAAGATTTGTGCTCCTCCCGCAAGTCTTTATCACCTCATACAACACCCAAAGAAGACGAGTGAGCTAGGATTGTGGATAACCCTACTTCGCATGCAAGCTCCGTTCTTTATGAGGTGCAAAGCGGAGTATTATTTCTACTTCCTCATCCCTTCTCATCCCTTTCCCTGGCTCAGGACTTCTTAAATGCAAAGAATAATACACATATACAGATTTTTATGATTTGAAAAGTGTAGGTGCAATTGACCAAACCCTGTTTTGGCTGTGAGTGTTATTGCTGAAAGGCAACATTGCCAGGTATGGTAAGGCTCAGTGCATGAAAACACAGGATTTGAATCGTTTTTGTTCCAAGAAAGCAGCTGCTTTAACAGTTCCTTATTTACGTCTACAGAGGAATAAAACCCTTAAACACTCTGAAATACCTCACACTTGACGTCCATCATGACTGTTATAGACTCTTCTCCTGAAAAACCAGCTACTTCCCAAGATTTGACAATGCATGCTTCCATGCATCTTCATGACGAGCCTATTTCTCCATCCAGAATATTTCAGAAAACATCCTGCAATGCTCAAACAACCAACAAAAGCACGTAAAATTGCAAACCGTTAAAAAGTACAGCGGTCTCAAAAATCACTTGGTCCAGCATATGGTTATAAAATGAAAATTGGCTCAGTAGATTCTGCATATGGACTCTCCAGTTGTTACACTAGCCACCCTGCCAACATGCTTTATCCTTAACAGTTTCAGATCTCATTTTCAATACTGATAGTTTTCAGCAACCATCATATTACTTATGAAAGACAGCCATCAAGTCGCTGTCAGTCACTGGCAGCAGGCTGTCAGGGACCACTAATATTTGCCTTGGGCCAGATATTATACCAGGTATTATACTTCATTAAATCAGCAAACAACATAAGCCTTCGTTTGCAGAAAGGATAAAAAGGATGAACTACATTCAGTTGCATTTGCACATATACATACATATATATATACACACACACATACTTATATAATAATATATATACAACACACAAGATTATAAGATCTATCTTTATAAAACACACAAGCTATATCTTATATAGATAGAACACTACAAGATATATAATACAGTGGTGTGAAAAAGTGTTGGCCCCCTTCCTGATTTCTTTAATGTTTCAGATCATCAAACAAATTTAAAATTACACAAAGATAATGCAAGTAAATACAAAATGCAGTTTTTAAATGATGATTTCATTTATTAAGGGAAAAAAGCTGTCCAAACCTACGTGGCCCTACGTGAAAAATGAATTGCCCCCTCCTGTTAAATCATGAAAGAACTGCAATTAACCACATTATTTTAGAAAGCTGAGTTAAATTTCACTAGCCACACCCAGGCCTGATTACTGCCAGACATGTTGAATCAAGAAATCACTTAAATAGAACCTGTCTGACAAAGTGAAGCATGCTTAAATAGCAAAACATTATGCCGCGATCTAAAGAAATTCAAGAACAGATGAGAATCAACCAGTTGACATGTATCAGTCTGGAAAGGATTATAAAGCCATTTCTAAGGCTTTGGGACTCCAGCGAACCACGGTCAGAGCCATTATCCACAAATTGAGAAAACTTGGAACAATGGTGAACCTTCCCAGGAGTTGCCAGCCAACCAAAATTATTCCAAGAGCACAACAACGACTCATCCAAGAGGTCATAAAAGAACCCAGAACAACATCAAAAGAACTGCAGGCCTCACTTGCCTCAATTAAGGTCAGTGTTCATGATTCAACAATAAGAAAGAGACTGGGCAAAAAACAGCATCCATGGGAGAGTCTCAAGGCAAAAGCCACTGCTGACCAAAAAAAAACACAAAGGCTCGTCTCTCATTTGCAAAAAATATCTTGATTATCCCCAAGATTTTGGGCAAATATTCTGTGGACTGATGAGAAAAAAAGTTGAACTTTTGGAAGGTGTGTGTCCCGTTACATTTGGCGTAAAACCAACACAGCATTTCATAAAAAGAACATCATACCAACAGTCAAACATGGTGGTGGTAGCGTGATGGTCTGGGGCTGCTTTGCAGCTTCAGGACCTGGACGACTTGCCATAATTGACGGAACCATGAATTCTGCACTCAATCAGAAAATCCTGAAGGAGAATGTCCGGCCATCAGTTCGTGACCTCAAGCTCAAGCACACTTGGTTTATGCAGCAGGACAATGATCCAAACACACCAGCAAGTCCACCTCTAAATGGCTCAAGAAAAACTAAATTAAGGTTTTGGAGTGGCCAAATCAAAGTCCGAACTTAAATCCGATTGAGATGCTTAAACAGTCCATTCATGCTCGAAACCCCTCCAATGTGGCTGAATTAAAACAATTCTGCAAAGAAGAGTGGGCCAAAATTCCTCCACAGCGATGTGAAAGACTCATTGCCAGTTATCGCAAACACTTGATTGCAGTTGTTGCTGCAAAGCGTTGCACAACCAGTTATTAGACTTAGGGGACAATTACTTTTTCACGTAGGGCCAGGCAGGTTTGGAAAGCTTTTTTCCCTTAATAAAATAAATAACAATTTAAAAACTGCATTTTGCATTTATCTTTGTGTAATATTAAAATGTGTTTGATGATCTGAATCTTTGAAGTGTGACAAATATGCAAACAATTGAAAAAATAGGAAGGGGGCCAACACTTTTTCACACCACTGTATATATATCAACCAAGCCTCTTCTCGTCGAATTTTTTTCTTTTTCAAGTAAATGTGTTAACAGCATTTAAAAATTAATTAAACACAGACCCTATTTTTTGCCTTAGTTCTCAATAATCACTAAATTAAGAACCTAAAATGATGCAAATCTGTCCCGAAACCTGAACATGCAAAAAAAAAAAAAAGAAACGGATATGGCATTTAGCTGCCATTAAAAGCTCAGCTGAATCCACTACAGTGATCCTTCCTAATTATGAGCGCTGTCCTCAGCATTGCTTTCGGCCTGTTGGACAAACAGAGCTGTTGTCCTTCAACATTCATTTGAAAGTGTTTTTGTGTCTTTGAGGAGCACTCTCTCTGAAGGCCAGCCAGGAGATGGTTTGCCCCAGGCAGGCCAGTCACGGTTAAAGTGGGTTAGAACACAGGCAGCACCTTAATTATTCAGCTGCACTGATGGCCTCTGCAACCGTCACCTCACGCACAATCAGAGCCAATACCGGCAGGACGGAACTAATCTGGCCGATTTCAGCCCCGCTGCCATGGATTCATCATTTCCTATTAGGTAATGGAGGACAATGGATAGAATGCCAGAGTCCAAGCATTTATTGAGAACAGCGATGGCCTCCTTTGATCAATAAAGAGTGCAAAGGCCTAAAGGACCATTCACCGCTGGCCAACGTCCAAGTCAGCAACTAATGGATGTACTTTTCCTCAGCAATGACCTAGCGGCAGCCAAAAAGCACCATTCAACCACATGAATCATCTCTAGAAAAGCACATACTTAGAAGAAACAATAGACATTTTACAAGCGATCCAATAAAACGACACAAAGAATCTAAACAGCTTTGAATCAACCAAAATAAACAGTCTTTCGAATTCTCGCAGCAGATGTGAACGCACCGGATGGACACTTGCGGTTTGCGAGTCAAAATAAACACAGTCCCAAAAAAAAAAAAAAAGCACAATCTAGGGACTTAAGAAATCAGGATATTTTGAGGTTTAAGACTAGTTAAAAAGTCAAGAATCAATGTTTAGGCAAAAAGCAGCATTGGTTTTATTGGTTGGTCGATTCATCAATGCTCCATGCCAAGCTAACACCATAAACACGTCCTAATGGGTACAACGATCTTTCTTACGTTTCAACTACACAATAATGCCACTGTTTGGGGACTGCTTTTTTAAAACATATGAACATACAATTGAAAATGCCTCACTAAACCGTAAATAAGCATGCAGAATCAAGACATCTTGAGGCACGATTCTTTGTCGGATGCTCAAGATGTTTATCACTGCTTTTTAGAAATGACAATAACTGGCTTATATTACACTTTTGGAACCACTGACTGTGAATTCCCATAAATCTGAGTTGAAAGCGTAATAGCAAATGAGAGCTGAAAGATGGTGTCGAAAATATATTTTTTCCCCACAACTACCTATTATCGACATGACAGAATTGTCAAACCCAGTAATTCCCTAGACAAAATATTATCTTCACACAACAGTGACATACCACAAAAACTCTCTCAAATGTGCAGCTATATGAAAGAAAACACATCTGGAGACAGAGATCGTTTGGCAGTTAAAGCATCTTTCTAATGGTAGGATGGCAGTAGGCTAAAAAGTTACATCAAAATGGGTTTTATTTTCACAAATTGAATCAAAGGATTTCAGTGATTTCCATGTAATTTTTGATATATGAGCCCTTGCGGCTATGCAAGGCTATTTTATGTTACTTTTTACCTTCTAAATACAAACCCGATTCCAAAAAAGTTGGGGCACTGTACAAATTGTGAATAAAAACAGAATGCAATGATGTGGAAGTTTCAGATTTCAATACTTTATTCAGAATACAACATAGATGACAAATCAAATGTTTAAACAGAAAATGTATAATTTTAAGGGAAAAAAAAGTTGATTTTAAATTTCATGGCATCAAAAAAGTTGGGACAAGGCCATGTATACCACTGTGTGGCATCCCCTCTTCTATTTATAACAGTCTGCAAACATCTGGGACTGAGGGGACAAGTTGCTCAAGTTTAGGAATAGAAATGTTGTCCCATTCTTGTCTAATACAAGCTTCTAGTCGCTCAACTGTCTTAGGTCTTCTTTGTCGCATCTTCCTCTTTATGATGCGCCAAAATGTTTTCTATGGGTGAAAGATCTAAACTGCAGGCTGGCCATTTCAGTACCCATATCCTTCTACGCAGCCATGATGTTGTAATTGATTCAGTATGTGGTCTGGCATTGTCATGTACGGAAAATGCAAGGTCTTCCCTGAAAGAAACAACGTCTGGATGGGAGCATATGTTGGTCTGCACTGGATTTACTTCAGCATTGATGGTGCCTTACGATGTGTAGTGCCAGCCAAAGCACTCATGCAACCCCATACCACAGAGATGCAGATTCTGAACGGAGCGCTGTAAACAACTTGGGTATGTCATTGTTTTTAGTGTTAGATAGCCGGATGCATGGGTCCCAGTTTTCCAAAAAGAACTGTAAATTTGACGTCTGACCACAGAACGGTTTTCCACTTTGCCACGGTCCATTTTAAATGAGCCTTGGTCCAGAGAAAACGCTTGTGCTTCTGGATCATGTTTAGATATGGCGTTTTTTTTTTGACCTATAGAGTTTTAGCCGGCAAATGCGAATGGCACGGTGGATTGTGTTCATTGACAATGTTTTCTGGAAGTATTCCTGGGCCCATGTTTTGATTTCCATTACAGTAGCATTCCTGTTTGTGATGCAGTGCCGTCTAAGGGCCCAAAGATCACAGTCATCCAGTATGGTTTTCTGGCCTTGAACCTTACGCACAGAGATTGTTCCAGATTCTCTGATTCTTTGGATGATATTATGCACTGTAGGTGATGATAACTTCAAACGCTTTGCAATTTTTCTCCGAGAAACTCCTTTCTGATATTGCTCCACTATTTTTCACCGCAGCATTGGGGGAATTGGTGATCCTCTGCCCATCTTGACTTCTGAGAGACACTGCCACTCTGAGAGGCTCTTTTTACCCAATCATGTTGCCAATTGACCTAAAAAGTTGAAAATTGGTCCTCCAGCTGTTCCTTATAACTTTTCCGGACTCTTATTGCTACCTGTCCCAACTTTATTTGGAATGTGTAGCTCTCATGAAATAAAAAATGAGCCAATATTTGGCATGACAAAATGTCTCACTTTCAACATTTGAAATGTTATCTATATTATATTGTGAATAAAATATAAGTTTATGAGATTTGTAAATTATTCCATTCCTTTTTTACTCACAATTTGTACAGTGTCCCAACTTTTTTGGAATTGGGTTTGTACATCTAAGCAATCTGAATATATCGTACTGTTCATAGACAAATCAAATAAAAAAAGGGGTTTAGGTCAGATAAAACTAATATGCTAAGAAATACTTTATCTGACATGTTATAATAAATATTTTTCAATTGTGTCCATTCTTTCTTCCTAAAAGCTATAAATTGTGGTAATGGAATCACTGAAGACCAGAATACGGAATTGGAACGGAAATCAGAACCAGAATTGTTAAATTCTTTATGATTCCCATCCCTAGTCAAAGTTACAAAAAAGTGAAAGTGTCAAAGTCAGCCAGAGGTCAAGAGCCATCAATCAACATCTATACATCATCATCCTCCCATTTGCCTCAGTAAGACTATAAATGCAGACACCAAACCAGTAGCCACCTACTATCTAATCTAGATCACTCTAGCAGAGCCTTCTGAGTGTGCTAAAAGTCTGAGCATATGAAAATGCTTCAAGATAACTTTGTCAGAACTTTTGCATGTGATCCCTTATACTCTTAGTAGACAAACTCTAAATGACTTTAAACAGTGAGAGGGGAAAGAAAAAAAAAAGAAAGTGGAGAATTCTGATTGAAAATCCCAAATAGTGACCAGGGAATTTCACAGTAAGATGTAGAAATTTCATGGAAAGGGCTTGTCAAGCTCACATTCATCTCTCACGGCTGAAAATGCTTGCCCCGCTCTTAATAAATGCAATAGCTCTTCTCAATATACCCCCGGAGAAAGACAGTATTGGCCTTTGCAAGAAATGTACAAATGTTTAGTTTCTCTCCCTAAAGCTACAGCTTATAAATCACATACTGACCAATAATACGAAGGATGTCAAAAAGTAAGTTTTTTTGTAGCAATGTAGTAACAGTACTTTGGTACTATTCGAATCGATACTAAAAATACATGGGTCACAACTAATTGACTAGTTTTCCAACAATCAGCTAGTTTACTGTTTGTCCGCATTTTTATTAATCTTGACTTTTCACAACTTGTGTGCTTTTCCCCGACAAGTCAGAGTGAACTGCTGCACTAATAGAGACTCACGAACACGCACTCGCGCACAGAGGCCAACGGCCAAGTCAGTATATTCATTAAATAATGTGTTAAATTTTAGTTTGTTTCTCACCAAACCCTATCATATACCCGCAAAACACTTGAAATATATGGCACGTGTTACATGGGACCACTCTGTAATACTTTTGCGTCTTTTTAAATGTTGATCGCCATATACTGACATAATATAGACAAGCACATGCAGGACATTTTTTTAAAATCTCCTTTTGTGGTACGTAAAAAAAAGACAGGCATACAGCATTAGAACAACACATGGGTAAATTATGATTTAATTTTAATTTTTGGGTGAACTATTCTTTTAATTATTATTATTATTATTATTTTAGAATTTAGAACTAACTATAATTCAAACTTTTAAAAAATACACATGTATAATTCTATATAACTCTAAAACTAAAATGAACATAAATCATTTAATAAAATTCAACTGTCTCTGCTCAAAAATACAAAGAAAGATTATCTCAAACCATCATCCTGATGTAGTTTTTCAAGCTCAACAAGGAGTTTTACTTTCAACAAATATGTTTCCAAGTAACATTCTCCTGTGAACGTAACAGAATTACACAACAGGTTTCAGTTATAGTTTGGCCTGTTCCAACAGGCAGAACCCTGTGGCGATGATAATCAAGATGTTTCTCGTGTTGTTTTTCTTCCTTTATAAACACAATTACAAAAAGTAAGCCCACCACGGTGTGTGAATGTAAAAATCGCAGGAAAGATTGACGGTTTTCTCAGTCCCAGACAGGGTGTCACTACGGGGATTTAACCTTTAATCTGGTTTATCGTGAAAGCCTGAGCCATAACAGCTGCCAGAGTTAGTTCATTCAATGGGCACTACTGCTTATTAAAAAAAAATCCCCCTAAAAAGAGTTTAAATTAAATTTAGATGTTGCTGAGTTCTTGGAACTTAAAGAAACTTGGGAGCTTAAAAAATATGGGAACCAAACTGTACACACAGATTATATACTTATACCAATTAACATACAGGTGTACGTATACTTTCCATTATGTAAAGCGTGAATCCTTTTGGTTAAACAGAATTGAAAAGGCATAAGGTGAAAGTACAGCAAAATATAACTTAAGCCAAGTCAAGCAGCTCCATCAAGACCAGACCTAAAAAAAAGCCCAATCTTGTCCAATGTATGATTAAAGCATTTAAACAGAGCTTACATTTAATATTAACCAAAGGCAACCGTTACTCAAGCTGAAACCAAACCCTGTGAAAAGCCGTGCGCCTCTGTGGGTTCTGAGGTTATAGATTTCAGCGGGATCTGCTATTTCAAATGGATCGTTCCACTATAAATCAGATACGGTCTAAGACAAATAACTCTTCAGTGCTCTTTATGCTGCACAGACACCATCCAATTTAACTTTAGATACTTCAAAGTGACTGGAACGTCGACTCGAACGTGCCCGCTTGGGTGAAGGAAGGAATGGAAAAATCTGCAGCCAACCACAGCCCGGTCAAATCATCAGCGTATGCAGGGTTTGTATTGTTCACTCAAATGTCAATATCCTATTCATACAAAGCAAGGCAGGCAATCTTTAACGGCTGGCTTCCAGATGAGATCATGAGATCAGACAAATGCAATGGAAGTTTGAATGCAGAACTGAGAGATAATTACCAGAATGCATTTATAATGGAGCTGATAATGTACTCTTAGACACTGTGCAGCAGCTGTGGATGATTAATTTTAACATTAGCTGTGAAATGAACATTTCACCCAAGAAGGCAAGATTATGTAATAATTATAGTTGAATATATTGACTGACCAGGCTTGAAATAAGTAGGCTTAAAATAACAAATGTACTAAGAAGCCTGGATTGTGTCAGAATGTGTGAAAGGCATTGCAATTTTAGGATTAAAACTTTTTAAACTCTGACTACCACCCAAACCCAGATTCAAAGTTCAAAACTCAAGTCGAGCACCCGCCGTGAGAGATATGGCAAATATAAAATGCTTGCAGCATGCTTAGCGATGCCCGTGCTCAAATGGAGCTTAAGAACTGGGTGGTTTCTTTCCAACCACATTGCACTGACCATGAATTCTTCGGTTAATTCCAGTTGCATCCCCGGTATCTTTTGCTGATGTCATCAGGAGACAATAGAGTGGTGTTTTCAGAGTGTTTTTTGGAGTGGAACTACGGCTAGGAGTCGATCCCAAACAAAATTGATTCTGAATTGTTGTTGACTCTACTGTAGAGCCTAAAATCTCTGGGTGTGATTGTGTCGATTACCTCAATTTTTTTTTTCAAGAGTTCTAGAAGAGCATTAAGTGTGGGATTTTATTCATTGAATTGACTTGAATCTTTTCAATTCACCAAAAAGACTTGTTCATTTTGTTTGCCAATTAATTCTGTTACTCTTTCTGTAGATTATAATAGTTGGTAGCGAGGAGTAAGGATCTTTGAGTATTATGAGCGACCTTTCACTCAACAGACTTGTTCAAAACAGTTGTTCAAGATCAAAACAAGATATTCAGCTAGAAAAAATATAGAGGGAATTTATTCTTTAGAAATTAATAATCATTATTATTTTACCTGCACAATGATAATGATGATAACAAGGTAATGCACAATTCATAAAGTACAACTTTATTAAATAACTCAAGTTGACCAATATGTTAACAGTTGCAGCTTTTCAGTCTGCATACGCTTGCCGATCTCCCTCCAGCCTCTTCTGAACTCTTCCCTCACAAGCGTGTGTGATGCCACGTTCACCAATAAAGCTCCAGGCCAGTGTTGCCAGATTTCACTAGAAAAATACACCAGCTCAGTTTTCGAGGTTTGAGCAAACAAGGTTTCAAACAGACCCCATAATTGGTGATCGTATTGGCCAATACGGCTTCCAGTGATCTGTGACTCAAGTAATAAATTCAAGCCCACTGTACAATTTTTCTAGCTGAATATCTTGTTTTGATCTTGAACAAGTCTGCTGAGTGAAAGGTCGCTCATGATACTCAAAAAGATCCTTACTCCTCGCCACCAAATAGTATAACCTACAGAAAGAGTCACAGAATGAATTGGCAAACAAAATGAACAAGTCTTTTTGATGAACTGAAAAGATTCAAGTCAATGCAATGAATACAATCCCACACTTATTGCTCTTCTAGGACTCAGAGTAGGTTGAAAATTTGAGGTAATAGACACAATCACACCCAGAGATGTTTAGGCCCTTCAGTGGAGTTGAAAACAATTGAGAATCAATTTTGTTTGGGATCGACTCCCAGCCGTAGTTCCACTCCAAAAAAAACACTCTGAAAACACCCCTTTTGATGACATCAGCAGAAGATACCGAGGATGCAACCAGGATAAACCTAAGAATTCAAGGTCAGTACAATGTGGTTGGAA
This sequence comes from Sinocyclocheilus anophthalmus, assembly GCA_018155175.1. Classification (NCBI taxonomy): domain Eukaryota; kingdom Metazoa; phylum Chordata; class Actinopteri; order Cypriniformes; family Cyprinidae; genus Sinocyclocheilus; species Sinocyclocheilus anophthalmus. Next base: position 115,539 of record JADLZN010006196.1, on the reverse strand, counting down.
AGAAACCACCCAGTTCTTAAGCTCCATTTGAGCATGGGCATCACTAAGCAACGCCCAATGGAAACATGTCCACTTTGGCTTATGAGACCAAACTGGTCTTTCTTTTCTTAACAAAACGTGTTTTTTGGCTAATTGCCTTTTGAAGCTAGGAGCAAGATGTGATTACATCTCAATCTAAGCTCATGATTACCAGAGATCTCTGTTTTTTCTCATGTCAAGCCATTACTGTGCAATTAAAGATAGATTTTGCCAGCAAACATTTGAGGGCAGGAGCCTGCCAATTCATCTTACTACAGACAACCAGTATTAATCACAGAGACAATTAACACACCCACATGCATACACAAACACAAACCGTTCCCCAGGCACAGTGTGCGGGAAAGATGCCTTTCCCAGACACATTACGTTCAAGTGTCATTTAGGGCTGGAAAGTTGATCCTACAAGCAACAGATGATGTCATTTTATGGCAATCTGCAAACAATACATACATAAAAATCTACATCTGCTGAGCTCTTCATCAGTGGTTCTTGTAATACATGTGAAAAGTGCTTCAAAATGCTTTAAGATGTGACTCGAGACTGTAAAATAAAATTTCTGTCCATAACAGACAAACTGCATTACCAGGAAGCAACATCTCATCTTGACAGAGTGACTTCCATTACTGCATTAGATGTCTGGATGATGTACTTCCTAACCTTTAGAAAAATGAGCGAGCCAGAGCCTGCGACACAAGCTCAGATCCTGATCCCAAGACTTCCTGACCCTCTTTCTATGTCTTATGCCAGAGTTTCCTGTACTCTTTCTACTAGCATAAATTAAAGTAACAACAACAATAATACAATCTAAATAACAATGAAATGGAAAAAACAGAAATAAAAATATATGAGATAAATATAATTGTATAAATAAGAGATATGTGATATGATTACTGAATGTTACAGATAATTATTTATGGTCAAACAGTAAATGGCTGAAATTCTATACTAATTCTAAAAAAACGGACTTGTGTAATGTTGAACCTCACCACAAGGTTCAACAAAATCACTCACAGACAGTGACAGGCCAGCACAATTGAGAGTTTCCAAACAGTTCCTTTATTTAAGCCCTTGATGAGAAGATGGAAACTTTGAAGTTCTTGTGTTTGTCTCTCTGATGAGAACCATTGACTTGGGCCTCAAACTTTTATAGCAGTCAATCATGCAAAAGCAAACATCTTCGATAAGCCGAAGAGGGTCTGCATTATTGGAAATGGTTTTAACTAGACATGTTGACATTTTCAACATGCTGGCAGTATAGCCGGTGGGCTAAATCTGGTGGTCCAGACTCCTACTTATTGACTAAGATTCCCACCAAGTCATCAAGAGCGTTTCTTCAGTTCTTAGTTTGTTATTCTTTAAACATGTAATCTAAACACACTTTCAGACCCAGAGAGCCACTGACTAAAAAAACTCGATTAATCTAAGATACTCAGAAGAAGCAAGAATGTCGAATTACACTTAATAGTGCGCCAGGATCTGTGGCCAACCTGTCAAAAAGACATATGGATTCTCTCAAAAGCTAAATTTCCTTTGAGACCCAAAAATAAACTTCCACTAACTCCCCCATCCACGAAAGGAAGACCCCACTCTGCCTGACGTCCCACTGGGCAAACTAAACAGAGCGTGAGTTCAAGAGCTTCTTAAACTTCCCGTAGTTCTGTTTACTCAAGATCAATGCCCTGCAACATACACAATACACAAAAGCGGTCCTTTATCTGGAGGAATGTCTGACTGGACATCTTTTCACAGTGAAAGATTGTGGACATAAAACACGACAACTTTCCATTTGGTTTTATGACCGGTATTATAACTAATAGTAAGTGCGAGAAGTGTGAAAATTGGCATGCTAAACTTAGTAAAGGCCTTTTATTCAGAGTTCAGGGCAAACAGTGGATGTTGGTATAGTATCCGATAGGGATGTCGAAAGTAAGTCAACACTAAAATAATTAAAATTTAGTGATCAATGCTCAAGCTAGTCTTGGTTTAAATATGTATGGTCAAGCCCACCACAATGAAAATAATGGTGTGTCTACAACAAACGTTACAATAATCTCCAAGAAGAGCACAAAGACTTCAATCACTGTTTACTTCATTTTTTAAAAATCTTTAATCTACTGTTTTACTTGTTATAATGCTTTGTATACTACTTTTTTAATACTAATTTGTTTCTTTGACTGTTTTCTTAAAAAAATTAAACACTCAAAGCAACATTTTTCCTTTAATGAGTTATATTTAAGGACTAAATATATAGTTATGGTCAGTTAGATTTTTGTCCAAAGTTTGGGGTTACTTAATTGTTAATTAATACATTTTATAAAGATTTCATAATTTTTTTTACATAGTTACAAAAAAAAAAAATCTGTATCAAAAATGTTCCATTCTTTTGAACATTTGAAAAAATGTATCACAGTTTCCACAAAAGTAAAGCAGTACAACAGTGTTAATATAATATTTTCAACATTGATAATAATAAGAAATGTTTACTGAGTGCCAAATTCACCAAATTTGCATATTAGAACGATTACAGAAAGATTATGTGACAGACTGAAGACTGTAGTAATGGCTGCTGAAAATGTATCTTTGCCACCACGAAACAGCTCTTTTTAATTGTAATAATATTTAACAATATTGCTATTTTAATTGTTTGTTTTTTTTGGTCAAATAAATGCAGGCTTGGTGAGCAGAATTTTAAAATCTTACTGACCTCAAACTTCTGAATGATAGTGTGTATATATATTTAACACTTTTACATACAATAAAGAAGATTTGATTATTATTTAGTTTTTTTTTTTCAAAATTGGTATCGAGGTTTGTGTAATTTCAATAGTATAGTGTGGACTACAAAAATTACAATGTTCTGACAACTGTAATCCAGTCTGTCCCATAAACTACCCCACAATTGCTCTTCCCTGCAATATTGCTGTTGATGTCAGAGCTAGATATGTTTGTATGCATTACAGTGATGACAGAAGAGATAACTTAGAAGTAGGACAACATGAACGCTGTTCCAAAAGCAATGACTCAACCTCTAAGATGTTCTATGCGATCACTCACAGCCAAAGGAAGCCCCCGTGACAGCTGCTGGATTTGATTTGCTCCCTTTCCGCTCTCATTTCCACTGAAATTATAACAAAACTAAAAAAAAAGAATAGATCTCAGTGAAGGGAGCTTGGGGGATCTACTTTTTTATTGTTTTTTTTGTTTTTTTTTACTATGATCATTGGTACCACCAGAACTACACACAGACTGGAAAAAGAAGTTTGATGTCTGTTGGATGTTGAAAGACGGAAAACTGATGACAAACAGCAAGTGTTGCTTTAGACGTTCAGATGTGTCCTCCATGGGGCCAATTAACAACTTCTTGGTGCCAGGCATGTTAGAGAAGCCACATGCAGACAGGCAGCATGAGGGCACACAAATTTATCTCTATACATCAAGCTCTAAATCTGGATTGTCACTGGTTATTCAATCTTACAGACATGGCACATTTCAAAAGAAGTACAATTCAATTAAGAATACAAATTAAAGGGATAGCTCACCCAAAAATAAAAATTAATTACAGTTGTTCTATACCTGTTGAACTGATTTAATTGTGGAACCACTAAAAAGAAGATATTTTCAAGAATGTCGGTAACCAAACAGTTGCTGGTAGCCATAGACTTCCATGGAAAGCAGTCATGCAAATTTGGAAAGACTTGAAGATGGGCAAATGATGAAATAATTTTAATTTGGGGGTAAATTATCAATTTATTGTAGTTCAGAGAAACTCGACAAATCACAAAAGATTATATAATTATAATAATTAAAAACACTTTTTACAAGAGATACAGGAAATTAGAATGCGGGTGTTAATCATACCATTCAGACTTCAGATCATTATCTAAAACCTTTATTACCAAATACAAAAATCTAATCCTTCTACCCCCTTGATCTCTGTAAGAAATCTAATGGGCACTGCCCATCTGGCATGATGTCAGATATGGAAAGTAGACGGCTCAGATGCCCTAGTTTGCTTACATGAGGTTGGCAAAGTCATCTTTGGCTTGCAAAGCCGGCCACAGGATTGCTGAATCAAAGGTAATAGCAATGATAAGATCAGTGTAGAGAGAGGACTGTGGAACTGAAGCCTTAAAGAAATGAAAGCTTTACTGAGTCTGAGCCAAAAACAACATCATTTGCTGACTTTGCATAAAAGCATTATAAGGATTTGCGCAAATATTTAAAGATCTAAAAAAAAAAGAAAGTAAAATTATTTCAATTTCACAGAGATTTACAGCAGCTCACTGAATCTCATGCTCTGCTTACTATAAGTGCAACAATTTAAAAAAATATATACCGTTTTAATAATTCAGCGCAGTTGTATTACAGCCAACATACATGAATTATCTTTAAATGAGATTAGAGCCTTAAAAATATTTTTAATGCTACAATGTACTACAACTATATAAATATAATAAACATACATACATAATGTACAACTAATACACATTATACATTAAGCTAAATATATATAATTTTTAATACATTTAATTTAATTTAGTATTGTTTGTATTTAACACCTTGTAAATAAAAAATAATAATTGCAAGATATTATTACATACATTCAAAATTTATAATTTTTCCAAAACATTTTACCCATTATATAATTTTACACAACCACAACTATAGCCAAATACATATAGTATGTATATGTTTTTATTCTATTCTTTAACAGTAGTACCAACATTACTTTTAATCCCACTAAAAATAAACTTAAATAGTATATCATTTTGTTAATTTTATGAATTTTTCATTAATGTGTCTGCCGCTACCGATTTTTGCCGATTTTCTTTTCATAAGAACTATAAGATGACAGCAATACAAACAAAAACTATAGTTTTCTTCAACGCAAGGTTTATTTTCATAAAAAAAAATCACAAGTAAAAAAGCCAGTAATAAAATAAGACTATTAAAAGAGTGGGAAACATAAAACACAGCACAAATAAAGGCAATAAATAAAGAGAGCTATGAAAACTAAGTTTTTCAGTAGTAGTTTTACTCGGGTAAGAATACTAAAGAAATGTTTTTGTTTAATTTTCTGTAGTCTTTATTGTAAAAATTAAATACAGGATTAATGCTTACCATTAAAGTTATAAAACGTATTCAGTCAAAAGCAGAAAATTATTTTGCTTTGCTTTGTTTTCTTGTATAAGGACAGACTGCAGGGCCCTGTAAGAGTTTATCCCGGGCACCCAAATATTAATGTTACAAAACATGCTTCTTTTTTTTAATTTTCTCAACTATGTAACGTTCCAAAACTGACTGTTTAACTAGATACTCGCCAAGACGGGCATTTTGAAATAATTTTGCATGTATTTGAACGTTTTAGCGCAGTTAGCCACTCATTTTGGTATTTGTGGCCCACAAGCTGTTTGAGACTGAGCATGGATTGTGCGCTCCACTAATATAGATCAGTGGTAGTGCGCGCGCTTTCGGTATAAGTGCGAAACCTGCGGGAATGAAAAAAATGCGCAATACAAGCACTATTTAACCGGAGCGAATGAGACGTGTGTAAGAGAGAAGGGGTCATCTGAGAGATGAGAGTGAGAATGCGTGGCTGATGTTATTGCCTGTGCCGCTGGTAACAAAACGGGTCGGCTCGAAATCGGAAAGAAGTGAGACTGATCAGCCGATCACCGATCCGGGCCGATCATGAGGATAATCGGCCGATTCCGATCCCTGGCCGATCGATCGGTGCATCTCTAATTTTTTTTTTTTCATTTTTTTAATAAACACTATTTTATATATATCAGACATTTTTAAAAAAAATTAAAGCTACAATCTTAAGTAGAGTAACTTTTTTTTTTTTTGGTTGTAGTGAAAATGCATTGAATTGTTAAAACCATATTTTACATTTCAGAAGAATATTACACATTCCATATACAATACATAAAAATGCTGAAGAAGTACAAGCAGGTGACATGCATGACAACAGACAATCAAAAACAACAGAAACACCTAAAGTGCCTAAATACACCCAAATAATGCTCTGGTCTTCAGTGGAGGATGTCTGTTCCGGCATGTACATGTTTGCAGGGCTGATCAGATTGATTCTGACAGGTTGATACACAAGGCACTAGGGCTGCACGATTAATCGAATGCGATTGTCATGCGCATTTTTTTTAAAAAAAGCGGTTTGTAATCAGCAGGAAATTCATTTCGCGTGCTTTAGATAAAGAAGAATTACAACATAGCGTAGTTAACTGACAAGTTACGCAAAAAAAAAAAAATAAATAAAAAATTCGCTGACATTTCTGATATCGAAGAAATCATTCACGATAATGACAGCTGTTTGCATAGCTTCTCAGTGAACTACGGCTCTGTGAAGTAAATGCTGCTCCATCTGAAACCATGTGAAAATATCACATTTAATAACATGTTTTTACTCCAAACTCACTTCATAACGTCAGTCGAGTGTTTGAAATAAATCCCTCTGTGAGATGACGTGGCTTCTTACACAGAATAAGGCATGCAACATATTCCATAGTATTTAAGCAGTGATAAAGGCATTGCATTATAAATATACTTTATTTTAATGAAAATTATAATAATAAGAACTCAGATAAACCGTATATTGTCGTAGTCGTGTGTTTATTAGTCACGTTGAATCAATGAAAGCAGTTGAATCTTCTGTTTATTCAGCTGCAGCGATAGGCATTTTCTGGGTTTCTTCTGCGAGGCGTATTTGGAGTTTCAGCGCGAAAGCACCCTCTGTCCTTTGGACGGAGATTTACTGCTGATCACAGAACCGTGCTTCACTGAAAGATACACATGACAATCTGACAAGTCTGTCGAATCGCTATCTCGATTCCATTTTGATTTATCGTGCAGCTCTACAAGGCACTGCATCTACTCCCTCCCCAAATAAAAAAAACGAGCATTTCTTTGTTTGAGCCAACAGTCTACACATCCGAGGCTTATTTCTAATCAGTGAGCGCTAATGCTATGCCCAGGCGGAAGTGTGAATAGAGACCACACAGATCTCCACAAAGCACAAAAGCTTTTTGGCCACGTCATGTCCCAGCTTCCTCTGCAGGCATAGAAGCTGCACTGGAGACACTAGAAGGTAGACCAAAGAAAAGAGAGGCTTGCTTTATTTTTATAAGTGCACTATAGCATCCTCCTCAGATGCTAGCAACAGGGGTGTTTTGTGCTTCAAACGGATCAGACGCTTTACTGACACAGCACCCCCTACAATCCACAGGCCACTGCTAATCCTATTAAAATGCAGGCAGGCCGGCACAGGACAGGAGATTAGATCCATCAAGAACATTAGCTCGAAATCAAAACTCATGTCTCTGGACATTACCAATCTAGTGAAATGAAAGAAAATGATTTGAGACCTGTGTGTAATGTAATGATAAGTCCTATCATTACATCAACATTTTGTGGAAAAACTTCCATCTAAATATCCCCTGAAGCAAGAGCAAACAAACTCACATCCACCTTTCTGTCGGTACAGCCAAGTTTTGTTGTTCATTCTTTTACAAGTTCACTCTCGTCTGTAATGTAATTTCTGAGAGTGTTTGCAGTAGTTGTGTTATTTTATCAAATATTGCGACTTCGATTTGAACTGTGATATGACATGCGTACATCTAATATTTCTGCTGCTTAGATAAATCACACTGAAACTGCAGCTCTCATTTTGAGCGGTGCAAAAAAAACAAAAAAGAAAACCCTATGCAAAACAGAACCCAGTTGTCTTTGCATTTTCACTGTATATGAATTTGTGGTCTAATTTAGTTGTGATTTATTTATTTATTTATTAATTATTAAATCAATGTCAAAGTTTACTGAGAATTTAATAAAAAGCTCATTTATTTACTGTAATATAATGCCGAATAACAACAATACAAAGCTAAATGAAGGTAAAGAAATTGACAAAACATGCAAAATAATAATAATAATATTAATAATAATGTTATTATTCTTATTCATAACAATTTTGGGTGACCAAAAGAGTAAAAAAGAAAAAACAGGTCGTATGTAATTGTCAACAAAGAATTTTGGTCCAGGTTAGCTGTTTGATGTTGTTTTTATTTATTAATGTCAAAGTTGACTGCAAAATTAATCAAATGCTTAATTTATTTATTGTAACAGAATGCTGCCTAAAAACAATGCAAAGCTAAAGAAGGTGGAGGAAATTGACCAAAAAAATGTATCTATTATTATTCTAACATGAAAATAAAAATAATAATAATTTTTACTCTTTGTTGTTGATTATTTTGAATTGTAAGATTATTACATTATTCAAATAAAACATTTTAATTAATATATATTATTGAAATAATTTTTCTATTGATTGTGTAACCCTAGTTTTTAGGGCAAAGTTTAGAACAGAACTCCTGAACAGAAGTGCATACCGATCATATGTAGGTATAATTCTACCTTAATTAGTGGCTTATGTGATTAGTTCGATAATTGAAGGGGGAAGGGAGAAGGCAGCCAAAATAATGAATCTAGACAGATAATCTGTTAGGTTTTAATTAAATGACAGCCACAAAGATTGTAGAGGTAGCCATGCGATCCTACAGCGTGTCCAATAAAGTTAATCTGCACTGCTGTCTTCTACTGTGCAGTAAACCTGCTGTACATATGGCCTCCCTCTTTCAGCGCTGATTATGGCCTGTCTGATTTAGAAGGCCTGAAAGGACATCAGCTATGACCAACAGCCCATTTTAGAGCCCCATGGGCAGCGATGGGTCAGGCCACTCTGGCCTGCAGTTCATTTCGGCCCACACTGGCAATCACAGAAAGAAGCTGCTCCCTCAGAGAGCCAATAGAGTGGAATGACGGCCATCAAATCTCAGTCTGTTCCAACAGCGAGCGAGAGAGAGACAGAGAGACAGAGAGAGAGAGAGAGAGAGAGAGAGGAGAGAGAGAGGGAGAGAGAGAGAGACCCCCTCTGTTTACCAAACGATTGAGAAGAGAAGGGAAAAACCTCGGCTTGCTCCCAATCCCGAGATTTCAGTCTAGACGCCATCTGGACAATGAACAAGGTTATCAAGAGGCACCTGCATGATTTGAGTATTTTATTAAAGTAAAAATAATACACTTACATTAAATATGATAATAATAATTTGCTCCAATGTCTGATGTCCATAAAGCAGTAATTTGCAAATGATTAAAACATACTTCTGAGTTTAAACTATTACAAAGGAAGAGAGCTTTGATCGATGTTTAATAGCTCTTTAAATAGAATAATAATATTTTCTTTTCAGAAGAAAAATAGATAACTGATAAGAGAATTACCAATGCATATCAATTACATATATAGCAATAGTATTAATTATTTATATATAAATCATCAATTACATATATAGCAATATTATCAATTATTTATATATAATTCTCAACTAGATATATATTATTAGATCGCTTTTAGAAGTTTATTATGGGTTGAAGCAGTTAGCAATTATATTCTTCTGAAAAATGAAAAAATGAAGGAAAATAAATGTTCACACACACACGCATATAGTACATTGAAATAGAATTTGATAAGCTTTAACATTATTATGAATATATACTGGAACTTTGGAATGAATATATACTTTTATTATATATAATTCTGCCATTGCCAAAGATGAACGATAAGTTATAGGAAAAAAATTATTTGCATACCTGTTCCCTTTTCAAAATATAGCACTGATACTTTGGATCCGTGTCAAACATCATAAATGCATTATATATACATACACTGTAAAAAAAAATCTGTGACATTTACTGTAAAACACTGGCAGCTGTGGTTGCCAGAACTTAACCGTAAAAATATGGTAGCAACATTTTAGGTTTTACAGACTAAACTTAAATTCAAATAAAAAAAAAACGTATTTCATTAATGATGATGTTATGAACCAGAATATTGAAGTATTTTTGAAGTAGTTTTGAAACATTGTAATACTGATAACCACCAAAAACAAGTGGTGATGATAAAGTCACATGATGAATCAAAGCTCATCACAAACAGCTCTTACACAAGCTGAGAAGGGATATACAAATATATATATATATATATAAAAGGTGCACAGTGTCATTCAAACAAACACTAAACACCATCACGGTGACACACATGATACTGAATAATGCAATAAACATTAATTTAAAAACATTAGGTGTAACATACATCCCTAATATACAAAACTGATAAGAAATACTAAGAAGAAACATAGTTATTTCAATTAAAAAACATCAAATATGAAGTGTCATACAGGAAATTTTGGGAGTGTCAATTTACGTTTTTCACTGTAAATTATAAGATGAATTATTCTTTTCTTTTTCACTTACAAAAACTACATTTAACGGTATTTTACTGTAAAATTAAATGAAATGTAAGTACAGTTATTCACGTATTAGTATGGAAACTTAATGTACAAATTAACAGGTTTGTACTGTTAAAATCACAATTTTTTTAGTGTACACTATATATATAGTTGTTTCTTTAGACAAAAGTGTGAGAAGACTAAAACTGATGCCTTAAAAGCTCTCTATCATGAGATAGCTATGATTACCAGTCTTAATTTTAGGCAAACTACTTTACGAACTCAGAAGTACTACTGAATTGGTATTTCTGTCAGAGACATAATGGTGTTTTACACTCAGTTTAAACCCAGGACACAGCAGGACTACAGTAAATTGGAGAAATGGTTGGTCTGAGGTACAGCCTTGAGAAAGGTTCACCCTAGAGGTCATGGCCATAGTATTGTAGTCGATTACAGTGAGGAGACAACAAAACCCCACACACATACGCCAACTACAGTAGAGCGGGCTGTGTTTAATAGTGTTTGTGGTTTGTCAGAAGGCTGCTGACCCAGAACTCAGAAGTTAGAATACGTCACAGTGAGATTGGCCCAACAGGAGCCTCGCAGAGAACAAAAACGTCTATATGTTCCACAACTATTAACAGTCCACACTCCTTGCAAATCAGTTGTTCTGAGGGCAATGAGAACCTGTTTTACAGTCTAGCAATATATAATAAAATGTGTAACTCAGTTGCTTGGATAAAAGCATCTGCCAAATGCAAATGTAACATTTTGTGCTGCACTGTTGGAAAATAATTAATTTCAAAAAGTGATATTTAAGTAAAAAATGTGAGCCACTGGTTAAGTTAAAACTACAATTTAAACAGTAAAATTTTTAATGTTTCAAATGCATAAAACGGTTAAAAAAAACTCAATTTACTTTGTTACACTAAACCATGAGATTGAGAAAATATATTATCCATTAATATTTATTAAAACAGTTTTAATAGTATTGTCATAAACATTAATGATTGGTAAATGTTCTTGGTTTATTCACCATTGGTTAGTGTGGTGAAAGTTAATTTAATAGTTTTAAAAAATTACTAATTTATTGTTAATATTATTACTATAATTTTTACATTACTTAAATTGATAAATATGTATCATTGTATATCTAAATATCATATTTAGCTGTTTTTTTTCTTTTTTCTTTGCATATTTGTGACACTTACAATACCATACATGTTCTAGAGAAAAAAAAATATATAGAAATACAAAATAAAAAATTCCACTGAGGTTGTCATGAAACATGCATTACATCAGATCTTTTCTTTAGTAGGCTCAGGCTATACGTCAGAGTCGATTCACGCATGTCACTTACACTGAGTTCATGTCACACAATTCGATTTATACTTTGCATTTCCTAATAAAGTTACCAGCCAACTGGTTACCGTTACAAATTGACTCACCAAAGCCAATTTACCTAGCATTTGTCACTAAGATCGAATAAGAGCCCAATGTTAATTTTGGGCTCTGATTCCATCGATACACTCAGGCAATGACAGACTACTGTCACGCCATTATGAACTTAAAGCAAAAAAAGTATTTACAATGCTGTAAAGCGAATGCAGCTGTTTCAAAGCAGCTTTAACTGAAATGGCACAGGTGGCTGTTCAATCTGGTGCTTTATTTTATGACATCTCTACTCAAACCAAAAGATGAGGCAATACATTTCCCCCATTCTGGAAGTGCCAAAATACTCCCTGAAGTTATATGACTTAACCCACAGCTTGAAGTCTCTTAAACTCACAGGCCACTGGCACGCACTTGGTGTAGTTTTGCACTGTCTGTGCATAAAAAAAATCGATGAGCCTCAGTTTTTAATCTTATCCCAAAAAATCTGACAAAAGTTCTAAGTATAAAGTCAAGCATTTACAAGTCTCTCAAGGAAACGCATTGCACTAATTAATAAAGAGCACAACAGACTAACGAACAAAGAGTCTCTATGGTGTCTGGCTGAAGTATGATGATCCGATGATACGAGTGCCTTCTCGCAAGAGACTCTTTGAGTCAATAGCATAATCACAGTCATCTGGAATGCTGATGTCTACATCACACTCCCCGTGAATCATCCTTAAACAAAAGTACAGAAGAGGAGGGACAAAAAAAAATAAAAAAATAAACACCCACAATGCCTTGCAAACATGACCATCTGGACTAAGCTGTTGGAGGATTAAAAGGGGGCCGTGTAGGGGTGGTGTGAGCCATAGAGTCTCTCGCTCTAATTTTTCTCTCTCTGAGATAATTACAGGGTACCGCTGTGATGGACGGATTGAGGAAAGAGATGCTCCAAGCCTGGGTTGCCGCCCTTGGTTCTTGACATCACCACAGAGCCAAAGTGTGCGGTCGGATCCACAGGGTGGACACTCCAGCAGAGCCTGAGGAGAACAGAGCCAGAGAGCACCACAAAACCCAAACAAACAGCGCAGACTATTTAAAGCGCACACCAGCTCAGCCCTGCAGCCTCAGCTAAACAGGCTTGGAAACTAAACTATCAGCAGAACCACTCGGAAAATTGCTTAATGGAGAAGAGTCAGTGGGGAGGTTTAATATGACAATCAGTTCTTACAGCGTAAAGATAAAAGCGCCAAAGACACGCTTCTTTGAAACATACTTAAAGGTACAAAGACAATTTAAAAAATGTAAGTATAACAAATACAATAAAAACCAGCAAACAAACAAACAAGTTATATCACACAAGATTTTTTACATTTACAAAAAACGAATAAATGTAAATAAAATTACACAAACCACATATATTATATATATATATATATATGAATAAAAATATGAAGATTTGGAAGAAAGCAGCATGCCTTGAGCATGAATAAAACAGAATAATATGAAAAATATATATAGAATATAGGATCATACAATTTAAGTTACATGACTTAAAGTAATATATATATATATAACTTTTTTAAAGTTATGCTGCTTGAAGTATGCAAAATATATAAAAATGAATATAAATACATATTGATAAATTGAATATTAAATAAATATTTTTATATTTTATTATAAACAAATATATAAAATGTACATATTAATTTAAGTTATATATCTTAATATATATATTATTTGTGAATGCCAATTTTAGGCTGCTTTAAGTACTCAAAACCTGTCTAATGCTATTTGACATAAAAAATGAATAAAAAATTATCCAATCCAATCTAATTCAAACCCTCCTTGTTTCCAGATCCACAAAATGTACATAAATAAGTTTTACTTATATAGCCAAGGTCCCACAGAAATGGAAAAAATATTATTTACTACCATAGTCAATACTATCATAGTCCACCATGGTCGACTTTTCTCGGTCCAAACAAATCCCATATTGCATTCTTTTCAGCTCCATATTCTTCTACACTCTGAAAACTGTCACATTATGGAAGATGAATGCTTTGCAAATGCTATTTCATGCTGTCTTTATAAGTACTTGTGGATGAAGCAAAATCTGATTCTACTGGACATGAGAAAGGAAAAAAGAAGAAAAAATTAGCCATTTTAGGAACCCATTCATCAGATTCAAAACCTTCTCTTTCCAAAACCACAAACCCCAAATAAATACAGCCCGCGAGAACTTGAAACGGCAATGGGTTTGCCCTCAATTTCAGGTGAATGACGACGATTCCTCATGCGAGTTCATCTATCAGGCCTCTGGACAGGTTCACAGCAGGCCACGGAGATGAGGCCATAACTCAGCCCTGGCATCGATCCACTCTTTTCTCCATCTCTGCTCTGGGTGTGTGGATTACAGCATCACGAACATGAGCTCTGCATGTTATGGCCTCCACTCTGTAGCGCAGGTGTCAGGGTCGAGTGTGATTTGGAGACGGAGAGCAGATACAGAGAGCTCCCTAGGGAAAGCTGGACGCACACAGCACTAAAGTCGAGCTTACTGAGCGAGACCTGAGTGATGGTGCGTCACAACAGCACAAATGGTACACGGATTACAGAGGAGGAAGCAGCTGACGTTTTTAAATGACGAAGCGAAAGAAAGTGTAGTAATAGTTACTTCTTGTATTATTAGAGGAGCAATTTCCCTTTAGATTTACAGTAACTGACTTTTCATAAATGGATTTAGCAGTGCATCATGTATAAAACCACAAGAGATGCAGATGCACTTTTAAAAAGGCAACTTATTTAAATCGGGAATATGTTTTTTCACTTAGAATTCTGTTATAATCCTTAAAACAATAATTCCTGTTAAGAAATTCTTCCAACATGAAACAGCCGCGAGTTGCCTGAAAAAGGAACTAAATGTCATGCTTAAAAAGTGACTAGGCAATCCAGACATACAATGTAATGTTGATGTATAATTCATGATGCCTTTGCCATCAAAATTTCACATTTTTCATTTTTGGGAGCTTTTAAGCCAGCATTTGAAGCGAATGTTTTGTGCATTACTCTGGTTGCAATATATATGTGCAGAACCACTTTGCTGAGTGCTCCGTTTCCTGTCTCCACATTAAAAATCATAACCCCCATACCTCAACGCTTTTATTATGCTCCAAAATCAAACGGCAACCTCCCGTTTTTAATAAAGCCCTTATACGACGCGGGATATCTGATAGGGCTCGCTTAAATTTTACCAACCTTGGTCCTCACAAGCCTTTGGTTTGAATAACAGAGGTCAGTGCAGTGATTTAAGAGACGGTTCTCCTTTACACGTGTGATATCAGGATTCCAAAAAAAAAAGGCTTCTTTTCCCCCACCTTGTCACATCTGCTCTTTCTCATGGCAAATTAAATGATAACTAGCACAGGAGGTGTTACACTGCCCAGGACTGGCCTGACACTTGTTTCTGCACTCCTTCCACCTCAGGGAACGCCGTGAGACAAAATTTAATTTCTGTTTTTAAATGATGTCTGCTACTGATTACAAACATGAGGCATTTGAAAAACAGAAGGCACTGCTTGACAAATCTACTCAGACTGCAGCTTACCCAACAAAACCAATGCACAATCTGCAAAACCTGTAGTAACTGGAAATTTGGTATTATTGCCCAGAGGATTCATACTGCTCTAATAGCTATGCTATGAGGAAAATGACAGAGAAATGCATGTCTTGACGACCTGAGGAAAATGATAAACCCTATTTTTAAGATTCCACACATTTCAAAGAAAAACATGTTAAGCCTATATGGTTTTTATAGCATAAGAATGTCTGTAGGCATCTAATTAAATAAATGAGTGACTGTAGATGTAGGATTCTAACCCTGGAGATACATTCATTTCACAACTCGCGATAGTGGACGAGCTCGTCGCTCTCTTGCTCTCTGGATTATTGCTTCTCAACGGCACGTAACTGTCGTGCAGCTCTAGTTTCCGTTAATGTTATTATAACATGCCCTAACGCCACTTAGGAAAATACATTTGTCATGCCCATGGGGTGGAGGGGTAAAAAGATTATGATAAGCTACCGTTCTCTCTGTGCGAGAGTTGATGGACATGTGGCTTTGCCGTCCTCTCTAAAAAATTATGGGGTTGTTTCAACCCAACTTTGGGTAAAACAATATATGTGACCCTGGACCACAAAACCAGTCTAAATTCGCTTGGGTATATTTTTAGCAATAGCCAAAAAAAATTATTATTATGGGTAAAAATTATCGATTTTTCTTTTTATGCCAAAAATCATTAGGATATAAAGTAAAGATCATTTTCCATGAAGATATTTTGTAAATTTTGTGCCGTAAATATATAAAAACGTAATGTTTGATTAGTAATATGCATTGTTAAGAACGTCATTTGGACAACTTTAAAGATATTTTCTCAATATTTTTTTGCACCCTCAGATTCCAGATTTTCAAATAGTTGTATCCTAACAAACCATACATCAATGGAAAGCTTATTTATTCAGCTTCAGATGATGTATAAATCGCAATTTTAAAAAATTGACCCTCATGACTGGTTTTGTGGTCCAGGTGTATATCAACCCATATAATATATATAAAATATTAAGACTAACCCAGTTGTTGTTGGGTCAAATATGGACTAAACTGTTAGTCCATATTTGACCCAAAGTTGGGTTGAAACAACCCAGCATTTTTAGCTGGATCAGGTGATGAGATATTTGTTTTACAATGCGTATTTGAATATTACTAAGGCTGGCAGCAGAGATTCATGATATTGTCATGGCATTCGAGTTACGAGTCGGTTCCTCTCATACAGTGCGACTGGTACTGTCCAATTCCAAGACAAATTATTCCTATGATCTGGTTCTCTTTAGTGAATCAAAATGATACAACGCGACGGGTGCAGTCCGATTCCCCAATGAATAACTCTCTAATGAGTCGGCTCTTTATAGGAAATAAAAAACACATATGAATCAGTCAGAGTGGTTTTTGAATTGATCTGACTCACTTGAACCGCACGTTCGTAATGTCCCATCCAAAATGAACCAATAACTGTACTTATGAGACTTCAATCATAGGTTTTAACAAGAAAATGTGCAGATGAGTCTTTCATTAATATTCAATATATGAATTCAATGTTGAAACATTTTGTTTTAGTATTATTTAATATACGTATAGTTATAATTGGATGTATGCCGCCCCTTTAAAAAAAGTTTTTAAAAAGTCAGTAAAAGTTTGTGTCATCACACTTTTTAATATTATTCCTCATGTGTCAGCCTTTATCGGTTTTGTAGAAATATGAGATTATTTTTTAGAGTTTAAATTATTTACAGCCATTTTGGCAAAAGACTGCTGAGGGCAGTAAATGCATGCAATAATAATCCAAACATTTCTTCCTCAAAAGTACTCAGACCACCATAGATGGAACCGGAACACAATTCCTAAATATCACCAATCTGGCTCAAACACGGTCAGTTCCCCCGGGCTGACAATTCACCTGTTATAAATTAACCAGCAGAGTGTGATATTCTTAGGCATCATCACTTTCCCGACCATCACAAATAGACAGCACGTGATTCGCGTCCTTGAGTGCATTCCAAAAACACACACACACACACACACACACACACACACGCTCAAGACTCAATGTTTCAAACTTGCACGACTGGCTGTGTTTATCTGCTGACAGTTGTCATGCTCGCGCCGCCGTTCCCTGCGCTGTCGCAACATGTAACAGAATCAAAAGAACAAAAGCCGCCGCTACTACATTCGCCTCAACGTTCTACGGTTGCTATGAAACCGGTGAACTCACAGATGTGAGTTCAGATGTATCAGGTTCATTCACTGGCATACCTGTCATCGTAGCAGAAATCGGCGTCCAGTGTGTTGACATGCAGGAGCAGTGCCACGGCGCTGCACACCAACTCTGCGATCATCTCTCAAAAAAAGAAAAGAATGAAAGGGAATTAAAGAGTAGAAGGATGATATTAAAGCCCTTCTTTGATTGCTCTCTTCGTCTTTGTCAAAATGCCTCTGCCAAAAAACAATATCCGAGTCCCCATCCTTGCAAAGAGTTGAAATGAATTATCCAGACATCGTCCTCTTAACCCATGTTATTTGCGGAGAGAATCCTGTAGGCTAGAGTGGATGGTGCACATACAGTATTTACAGTACGCTCGACAGTGTTTGGACGTCCTTACACCGAGAGTGCTGAGATGATGCATAGTGGACGCCGAATAAATGTCGTGATTGAGCCGCGTGTGGTTAGTTGACTCCGGTGCGCATGCGCACAACCCCTCCTCTTGGGTATGTATACACACACACACACACACACACACACAAGGTCTGACTTAACCCTCTACTGCACGCATTATGAAATGTTTACACAATGTTTGATTCCCTTTTCTTGCATAAAATGAACATTTTTAGTCAAATAAAACATTTTGAATAGTAATATTTGGGGGTGCTTTCCATACAAATAAATCAACCAAATTGACTTTTGGCGTCCTTAGCACCATTAACAGAACTGTTCCTATTCCTAAATAAGGAAAAGATGTGCTCTTCGATTAATTTGACCTATTTAAAAGGTATGCAATCGAGAATATCAAGATTCATCCTTTGTTATGTTATATTTGTTTATATTTTTCACGATGGGAGTTTATGTTGCATTTTATGTTTATTGCACACTTTGCACTGGTTATTATATTTATGGCAACGCCACTCAGAATGACATAAATGAATAATGTGGACTTCAGTTTTACCACCTCTATTATCATGGTGCTTATCAGTATATTTCAAGGTTCAAAGCAGATTTTAGTAGATTGATATAGTAACATGAAATCAGTTAATGTCACACGAGCATGAATTATAAACTGCAAAATATACAAGTCACCATAATTAATTTTTTTGTTGTTGAAATAAATGCATGAGTGTATATTCTTTTTCCACAGAATATACACTCATTTAAAGGAATAGTTCACCCAAAAATGTTAATTTACTGAAAAGGCAATCCAAGATGTAGATGAGTTTGTTTCATCATTGCAACAGATTTGGAGAAACGTAGCATTACATCACTTGCTCACCAATGGTTCCTCTGCAGTGAATGGGTGCCGTCAGAGTCCACAAGATAATATTAAAAAATCACACTATAAGTGTCGCAAAAAGAATACACACAACTCCAGTCCATGAATTAATGTCTTGTGAAATGAAAAACTGCGTGTTTGTAATAAACAAATTCTATTATGATGTTTTTAACTTAAAACTTTTGTTTTAGGCTAAAATATGAGTTCTCGGTCTATAATATTGCTTTCTCCAGTGTTCTGATGTTCTCAGTTCTGATGAAGAAACAAACTGGTGGGCTGAGGGTGAATTAAATTGTCAGCAAATTGTCATTTTTGGATTAACTATTCCTTTAAGTCTTTCTTCTACAGCCTAAAACGCAGCTCATGACATAAGAGTGCAAGGCATGTCCTTTGAGTGAAATAATTATTCATGTCTCAGATTTAATTTGCTGTGGTGTTAACATTAATTATTGAATCATGTCACAAATATAGCGGCGTGAATTTAAAATGTGCTAAAAATGCAGACAAGAAAGTGATTATGCAGATGATCAGCATTACATTAAGGCACAAAATTAATATTTTGACACGTTTTCGCACTTGAAGCAGATGCATCCAGTTGAAAGAATTGGTGCTGAAATCAGTTATTTTAGATTTGCAATCATAATCAACAGTTGATTGCTGTTGATTTGTTTAATTTATAGCACTCAGTTCTTGTCAAAACGAGGTCAGTTATTATTAATAACATATAACAACAGCCATTATGATAAAAATATATACATATATAAAATATTTTTCTATATACATGCAATCCTAAATGAGCTGAATTTGAAAACATCCAGTAGAGGGCCCACATTCAGAAAACAAGTCATTGTCTTTGGCAAAAGTGGGAAAACTTAATTAATTGCTCCTATAATCAGGTCTTCTACCTACATATATTTTTTTCATTTAGCAGCAGTCATACGCTTTAGGCAGGCTTTATGGGTAATATGTACTGCTTTCTTCAAACAGCAGGGAGTATTTGGATGCCTTTGAAGACTTGAGAAATTGAAGAAAAGAAACTGAGGAAGGGAGAAAAAATCAATCATGTAGTTGCTGAGGACACAAAGAGTGTTCTATGTTCCAGTAAATACTGATGCAATTCTAGTTCAGTAGTGAGACCCAGGCTACTTAGACAGTGTTCAATGTGGCCATTCACAGAACAGCAGGATGCTATGATGTAATATATTACAGAAGTGAAGGGGGAACTGACTCTTTGCTTCTATCTCACTGTAACTCATGCACTTGGATTTTCACTGAAATTGTCTTATAGGAATGGGTGTGCCACAAGCCAGCCATTTGTTTTTTCTGAGACTATAATTACCATTTTCTTCCCTCCTGACCGCATGGCTTAATTTGAGATAATTTTGTGCACAAAGCACTAAAAGTGTATTTTACTTTTATAATGTTAGCTATATTGTATTTCATTTTCACAAATTCAAAGTTTTCATAAACGTAACAGTGGTATAATTGTATTTGTACAATATTTTCTTTCAAAATTGTATGTTTCCCAAATCCAATTTTTTACCACGTATCAGATCTGCAAACAATTTTTGTTTGCCCCCTGCTATAGGGATATACATGGAAACCTCAGAATTCCTGTCACTGTGATAATTCTACATAGATAAGAGCAGTATTTAAACTAAGACCCACAGATTTAGGCTTAGTAAAACTCCTTTAAAGCGGAATAAGTAAGCTTGACGTATAGGCCCCTCAAATTCATTTGCAGCACAGTGCCAGCTGCAAATTACACGGCAGACTTCACATTTGAAAGTATAAATGGCTTGTTTGAGTTCACAATAGAGAGCTCAAAAGCCTAAGTACATATTGTTTGCTTATGGGTAACACTTTAAGCTTATGAAGAATTATACACCATGTAAATCTGATGTAGGTTTAATGCAGCATGCTGAAATGTCATTACCTAAAGTATAATATCACATTCCTGTATATGAAATAAGTGTAATCCCTCATGCATTATTTGTGCATGTCATTTGTCAATGTCAAATTTGTATGATTTTCTAATAATCTGTTTCCTGTGTGGGGAAAAACCTCCAATACTCTAAAGTGAACAGCCTGCTATTTACATATAGGTTTTAAACCTAGTTGTCTCAGTTGCCTATAGTTATTTATATTTACAACCAGCACTTTTTAATGCATTAAATGCTTCATAAATATGTTCTGAAAATTCAAGAGAGCCCTTCATCTGTGGTTTACCATATATTGTTGAATGACTGAGCCGTTTTTGCAGGTCTGTTTCAAAAGAGGGTCTTTTTGGATTTTGGATATTTTCAGTTTACAAAAGTATTTAAAGAATAGTTCGCCCAAAAATGAAAATTTTCTGAAATGGACTCCATCCAAGTTGTAGATGAGTTTGTTTCTTCATCGGAACAGATTTGGAGAAATTTAGCAAAATCCCTTGCTCACTAATGGATCCTCTGCAGTGAATGGGTACATTTAATTTAACTGTGATATCTCATTGTATGGCCTAAAAATTTTAATTTTGGGGTGAACTGATCCATTAAGCAATATCACACATGAGTGCGTTGGTCTGAAATTCAAATCACCAACACGACTGTAAGGGTGTGTACAGTTAATTCAACCATTCGAATAAACGAGGAGGTAATTTTGTAGTACCATTTAGACAGAATTATTGGAGGCCGTTAGGGTGTGTATTTTTGCTCCACCAAATAGTTCCAAACAAAGTCGCAGAATAATAAAAGCATACTGCAAAATCTCAGGAAAAACACTGTGAAAAAAATAAGTGTAATTAACTGTTATAAATTTTGTAAAAGCTACAGGACATTTTTTTGAGGGTTAACTGTAAGTCCTGTAATGTATACAGGGAAAAACTGTAAAAGGTCTAATCAGACATTTAATGTAATCTTACAGGAAAATGCTGATAATTGTACAATTTTTAAAAAGTAAAAAAAGAGCAAATCAACATGTAATTTACAGTAAAAAAAACTGTAAACTGATATTCCCAGAATTCTCTGCGTGACACTCCACATTTGAAAGTATTTCTTTTAAATAATCATGTTTTTTAAAAAAGTTTTTGTTATCAGTTATGAGAGCATTTGGGCGTTATTTTACATCTTCTGTTGTTTAATGAAAGTTTATTGCTTATTACACTATCATGCTTGGTTAACCATGTGGTGTTAGGATGTGTTTGCACTTAATGGAACTCTGTTATATTTGTGATGCCTTTGAGATTCTTCATGGGCCTTTCTCGGTGTGAGACCATCCTGCGTATTATGGGGTGGTCAGTATTTGTAACGGACAAAAAGATTAGTAATAGCAATGTGCGTTTTATACTGTAAAATTTACATGTTGTTTTTTTGTATTTTTTTTTTGTTTTAAGGAATTTTGTAGTTCATTGGGTAGAGAAAAGGGAAGTACGAGGCAGTTGCTTTCTGATCAGCAATGCACACAATACACATGAATCGTTGAATGAATCAGCATTTTTGAACATTCTACTGATGGAATGATTCAATGTTTGACGAGATTTGAGATTTGCCTGGCCAAAATATAAGATGACCTTTAGCAAGACCTTTTTTCAGATAATGCTGAATTAGTAGATTAGCAATTGAAAATGCCATTTCAATAACAGACCACTTAGGGAGAAGGGATCTTTCTGCATAATTAAAAAACGTCATAAGTGAGGCATTTATGAAAGTTAAAGTCATTCACTAGCAAGAAGCTTGTAAGTTAGCCAACTTGTACCAGAAAAATGAGCACATATATTTCCTCTGCTTTTTCATTTCACATTTTGATTTCAAACATCATGCAGTCCCACTAATAATGAACTTAAGTGAATAACTGCATAGTGACCTTCAACAGAGGTTGGAAAAAAGAGAGCTTTTGGATGTCTTTCAATGATTAAACTCAAGATTGAATTTGACAGATCTGGCTTGTATGAGTCACGGATGACTAACTTTCACATTTCCGGTCATATGTGCACATGATTTTGACTTTGGTAACCTTATCTGGGAAAAGATGATGTTTGCCAGTTCCCTACTGAGCACCTATGGTCTTGAAGACATGTGTTATGTGAAGTATGAATGAATACTGTATTTGGAAAACATCCACTAGTCTACATTATGTGAGTTGGAGCGAAGTGTTTCATGCCCATAAAGCACAAAGAATTGGTATTTTACGCTTGAGTACCTGCACCTGCATACATTCGCAACACATCAGAAGTAGTTAAGGTTATTTCCAGCAGAGATGAAAATCTCAGATTACTCACAGAAGTGCGATAAAGAATGAACAGATGAACGGCAAGGGCAACAGAAGACCGTAATGCAAAATCTAACTGTTAAAACAACTGAAGATAATAGATAACCTTTCTTAGTTCAGGCTCATGTCTACATGAATTTATGTGTAAGGAAATTCCAGGGTGTAAAAGATTGCTTCCTTGTGGTATCAGGTAAAGGATCCTACCTTTTGCAGCAGAATATCTTACATTTCCCATCTGTTTATGCTGTACGAATGTAGGAATGTAAGCATTTTTGTGGCTTTATTCTCAAAAAGTCGTAGACAGAAGGGGGTCAATGACTGTCATTAAGAGACTTGGATGGAGGCCTGTTCCCCACAACCGGCCCGTTCCAGCTGCTCATAGTTTCTCTCTGCATTCAATGGCTTTCCCACATCTGATTTACATAATCAAATAACCCCGTTGCACAGTTTTTCCACACTCACAACTCTTGAATCGCTCAAATAAACCTTTCTTCCATATCCTCACACATTTTTTCCTCACATATCAGTCAAATATCCAATTAGAGCATGTTTTAAAGTCAACTGTCTGGCATTCACAACCCATTTTACTTCCATAATATGCAACATTTCCTATGGAACGATATTCCGGACAATTTTCAAATAGAATAGCAAATTGTATTTTCAATTGCGTTTTCAATATGTGGACGCATAAATTGTGACAAAATCCAAATGCAATTGCAAATCCTGCATTAGCGTTTGCATTTTCGCTTTCGCGAACGCACAGTGACTGCCAAATTTCAAATGAAAAAGCAAAGTCCATTTGCAACTGTGAGCCTGTCATATTTAAATAGCAATATTAATTACCACGTCTGCTTTTTCACTCTCGCTGCGTCGCGCGTGTAACCTGCCAAAACTCAAATGGAATCGCAATTCCTTTTGCATTTGAATTTCCAGGACGTCTACAATGGAAAGCTGCCCAAACAAAGTGAGGGTGCGCGGGCTATACTAGGGGGGTGTTTGTGTTGGAGGTGACGCAACTCACAGAAGACAGTGGCCGGAATGCGAGGATCAGTGGAGGTAATCGGGGTAAAGGCTTCCGCTAAAGGCAGTACCAATCAGTTTCACAGCTGTTGACCGAACAGACAGGCAACATTCTGGCACAATACATAATATGTCTTTTTTACCACAAAATGTGCCGTTATCCCCGCTAACAGCCGTGAGCCACAACGGTACGCAAATAGGTCAATCCTGAACTATAAACCAACGCTTTCACCTGTCTCTGATCTCTCCCTGTTTTTTACTCTCATTCACTTAATCCGTTAAAGAGAGCGTGTCAACACGTGGCCTCAAAGACATTTTAAAAGGTTGCCATGCACCTGAGCAAAACAAACAGACAAATCTACATGGGATTTACACTATTGCAACATATCGTCTCGCCCGTATCTAAACGCCTATGTGACCTGCCTCAACGATCTCTCAGTCTGTTACGATAACGATAGAGGCATGTGGACAAAACCAGAAAATGCTGCTACTCTCTACTCTGCCTGCCCCAGATGAAACGTTTCAGCCGCAGCTCTCGGTGCGCTGCACCGAAACAAGCCACAGCCTAAGAAGATAACATTAAAAATCACGTGCATTAATCGCGGTGTCCAGTGGCTGTACATAGTGAGATCTTGAGGCAGGCGCAACGCTTTGGTGCAACGTACGGGACGCAAACTCCATAACGGATTAAAACTGTGGAATAAAAAAAAAGTAAGGTGGAAAATAAGTATAGATTAGTTTGTTTGCTTAAGTGCATCAAGTGCAGTGCAAACGGTAAAAGCTGCCTTTAGCGGAGCCTTTACCGATTACCTCCATTGATCAGAGCATTCGGCACGGTTGTCTGTGAGTGACGTCACCACCCAACACAAACACGCCCCCTAGTATAGCCACGCCCCCTCACATTGATTGGGCAGTTCCATGTGAACGTCGGAAAATTCAAAGGCAAAAGGAATTGCGAGTCCAATTTGAGTTTGGCAGGTTACTACGAGCCGACGCAGCGGAGAGAGTGAAAAAGCAGACGTGGTAATTAATATTGCTATTTAAATATGCACTTGGAAATACAGTTGCAAATGGACTTTGCTTTTTCATTTGAAATTAGGCAGTCACTGTGCAAAATGCAAACGCTAATGCAGGATTTGCAATTGCATTTGGATTATGTCACAATTTATGCGTCCATATATTGAAAACACAATTGAAAATACAATTTGCTATTCTATTTGAAAATTGTCCGGAATACCGTTCCATAATTTCCAACTTGAAAAGGATGATTTTATCTGTTGAGAAATCATGGATCTTAAAAAGTAGACGCAACATAGTAGAATGATGGCTTGCTTGAAAAATAAGAGGCATTGATGACGTCAGCTGAAAAAGAAAGTCAGAGTTTTTATATTTATAAGACATTTTTTGTGATGAATTGTGCACAATAAGATCAGGAACATGTATAAGAAAGTAAATAGAGCTAGTTTACGTTGATGAGAGTATCTTCAGTCATGCATCATGATAGTCTCTGAACGTATGCTTTAAGCGATTCTCTCTAATCCATCACACTTTAAAAATTTTCCCAGGTGTGATTCAGCAGGCATGCTGACATTTGACCTATCCATGTGCGCAGATGGTGCGCTGCAGAATGCCTTCCAGTCATTGGCCGGGCACTCCTGGTGCCTCATCGAAAAGTGGGTCAGCAGACTCGCTGGTGTTGACCTTCAAGTCTGGGGTGGTTGCAAGACATTTGGAATAATTAAGTTATCTAGATTTTATTTATAGGCAAAGATGGTTGCTAGGTTGTTGGTTGCAGGAAAGATCATAACTGTTTAAAAAGCCTATGAAATAAAACGGGGAGTTTTGTGGTTTTTAGTCCATTTGGAGTTTGCAGATTTGTATTGTTACAATGTTGGTATAAGCCAATACCAATGTAAATGAACAATGTGTTCTCTATCTCTGTTTTACCTGCAGAAATCCCTGTTTATTTCTGTGCAAAAGTCAGCCAGATGATGCAAAATATGAGATAAACTAAATGATTTGTAAAGAAAAATACAAACTGCACACTGACTTCAAAATGAAGTCACCTTTATTTGTATAGCGCTTTATGCAATACTGGTTGTGTCAAAGCAACTTTACAGTGTTAAACAGGAAAATAGATTGTCAATAAAGCAAGAAGACACATGCAATCACCGGCAGCACGCGCTGTGACACAGGCTTTTGCCGCGAGAGCTTCATCTGTCATCTCTCTCCACTTTTGAGTGCAACACCCACATCTAAAAATAAAAAAACAATCAACAACTGATGCATAGAACCAACTGATCACAGATTTCCTGGCAAAAACAAATCGGGTATGACTTGTTCATAAACACTATGGTTAGTACAAGATGGGTATGTGATACAAAAATTTAATATTTAATGGCGCCTCATTACATGAAACGATATTAGTGCAATAAACCTTAAACCAATAAACCTTAATATTACTGTACAACCTACAAAGGTTTGTGACTGTATGACATGCTCCTCCTTTCCGTATAAACAGTAAAAAGCAAAAGAATGTTTATTGCATTAACTTACTTTCTTAGCTAATGTAGCTTTGTTTCTTGTAGGTGATCGCGACCGGACCATTTTCATAGGGCGCCGCCGCCGAACCGGTACACAATCACATCCGCCACACCCCTACCTGACATGTGGGACAGACAAAGCGCTGTAGGAGGGGATGGGACCAAAATTATTGACAATTTTGGTGGCTCAACTCAGCAATAAAAATCAATCAAACCTTCCCATCAATCATTTCTGCATATCCAGGCTTTGGCACCCTTTGAACTGTTGCTGACAACGTGACAGACTCAGCAGCTACAGAGTTATGTGGGATGTTTCTAGACTCAAACCTTTTTGATGAAGGTTTTTACAACCAGCAGTGGAGCAGCACTGGTTCCGATGAGCAGCATGCCATCATAAAGCTAAGAAGCATGTGATGAGATTCCCAGCAGATTGAAGCTAATGTGTCTGGCAGAGGATTCGCATGGAAAGCTGAATCATCCCGTAGACCACAGACAGAGCATTCAGCCGTACTACTGCTCTCTGTACAACACACACACACACACTTGTCCAGACACACCTGACAGCAGAGCATACTGCGGGGGAGCTTTCTGGACGAGCTATAAAGAATAAGATATCAACACTGACAGAAAACAAAAGAGTCTGTTAAGTTAAGTTCATTGAAAAATGAAAAATCTGTCATCATTTACTCACTCTCATGTCAGTTTAAACCTACATACATCTTTCTTCTGTCAGACACCCAACACTTTTGAATTTCCATGATTCTTCCTATTTTCCAGTAGTTTCTGATTAGCTAACAAGGATTATAAATATTTTCATTCAAACCGATTCATGAATGAATCATTCAGAAAAATATATGAACCAGGGGTGCGTTTCCCAAAAGCATTGTTTGCTAATTATGGCCACAAGTTCCATTGAACGCTAACGACAGAACTTGTGTCCGAAACGAACCCCTGTTTGACTGATTCATAAAAAGAACTGACTCAAACGAATTGGCTAATGAATCTGTAATCGCTAGCAAGAATTTTTTACTCTACACAAGAATGTCTCATTGCATAACTATAAAAATGTGCATTCACTTTTCTGTACATATAAGAAAACCTGTTCTTTTCCAATTAAAAAAATGGATGGTGAGTCACACTGATATGCCCCCAAATATAGTGATTCATGAACAATTGCATAATAAAAAATGAATAAAAGACTCAGTATATGAACTTAATGTTCTTAAAACTGTAACTGCATAATGTTTTCCTAATTCATATATGGATGTGCTCTGGTAATTTGGCTATTGTAAAATTTTAACTCTGATGGATGAAATATCTTGAATAAAGATGAGTTCAATTTCAGTTGAATGAGATTCCAAGTCAGTAAAGTCAGTAAAACATACAGATATTCCATCAAAGTTGCATACAGGTAAAGTACACACAACACAACTTGTAATTTTTTTTTTTTTTTTAAACATTATAATAAACATCCAGAGTTGTATTTAATGTGGAAAAAAACTTAATGAATTCATGAATGACACCATAAACGTTCCCTAAAAGTATTCCACTTGCCTCTTGCGCTGTATTTCAAATCCTCTGAAGCCAACATAGCATTCTGTGATGAACAAAACTTTAGCCACTCTATTACCATCTGTGGTTGAAACATAAACTGCAAGAAAAATAAAAATGTAGTTAACTTGCAATTACATTCAGACTTGATGATTAATGCTTAAATAAAAGAGAGCACTTTAGGCAACAGGAAAAAGTCAAATAATCTCTACTTCAAAGCCAAACATAAAATGACAGCTTTAAAAAGAGAATTAATTAAGCTCTTCAGATATCAGAGAAATGGAGAACAATCAATATATGAAACATCAATGAGTAAAGATCGATATTAACTGCAATAGACCCAGTTATCTGGTTGTGAGAGTGAAATATTTTTCTTGCATACAGTACATGGATAATAAAGGAGTTTTTTAAAGGGCAAAAGGAGTAATGCATTATGCATTAGAGTGAATGTAGGTGAGTGTGGACTGAACTCTCATGGGGTATAGAGTTCAGGTAGAGAAAGACAGCAGGTGTTGGCAGGTAATGGTGTGTTACTTTGAGCCGAGACCAGAGATTAACCAGCCTGTGACGCTACAGCGACTTACAATGAAGTACACAAATCACATGGATGGCAATTATCTGCCATGGAAATAACCATTAACATGATTTGTGCACTTTATTTTAAATCACTTTGGTCTGAAAGCATCTGCTAAGAACATAAATGTAAACTCATGCTGACCTTGCTGTATGTTTAAAAGAAAGAAAAAGACATTGGTGCCTAAAACTGCATTTAAAAAAACACATTATTGCACATTAAGGCTCTGTTTGCTGTCAACATTGATGCCTGAGACAAGACAGCCTTTACAGAAAAATGATCAAGTTTGCGCAAGGTTTTTTGTAGTTTTTCATCAATAAATTCGAGTCTAATGCAGAATTTAGCACCTCTGAGGAAGCTCGCAAAATTGCCTTTTGGTAACTTACAACTTCCCCTCCTAAGACCCATTACATTAAAAGCATTACATGAGGAAGTTTGCCAAGGGCATGTAGCTTTTAAAAGCTTTGCTTTCCCACATAGGGAATAAAACTCACTCTTTTTGAATACTCGGATAGTCATTTGCAAGCTTTAAGATAACGAAACACCTGCACATATGTAGTTTACAGTTTGACTATTGGTTAATTAATGATTTAAAGGTGAACTAAATACATTTTTGTTCATTCTTTGTTGGCCGAATGAGAAATACACTGCATATTTGTCAGCCCATGGTTCATTTATTCTGTTACCGAAAGTGTCTGATAAAATGGATTTAAAAATTAATAGTATTCGGATGGTTATTTCAAGTCAATTTTTGATAAGAACTGTTTATCTCATGCATGTATGCAAACCTGTTCTAAATTCAGTGTTTATTCATTAGATCTGTGATATCTGGGTTTTGTAAAGTTAGTCATTCATTTATAGTGTACAGGCTGACATGTAGAAGGCAAGAAAACGGTCTGAATTGTAATGAGTCCAGTCTTGAATACTAATGCGAGGAGTGACTCGGTTTTCTGCTGCGAGGCACCAACAATAGAACTGGCCGAGTTTACTGACTGCTGATTTACCACTGAGTGTTTGGACAAAATATCCTCTCTCTCTCCTTCTCCTACTATAATAATACATTTTTTACAACAGAGAAATTGCAAGAAAATACTGCCAAACATGCTAAACTTTGCTGAATATAGTAGGCTACATGAAATAATTACAGCTTTTGGCATTTTAATGATCAGATACAGTCACGTTTCTTTGGTTGGAAACGTGCACGCAGAGCACGATTATTATGACAACCATCGTCGCATCCGCAATGTAGTGCTCCATATACATCTCCATAAACAGGCAAGATTGTGCTACTTGCGACCAGTGGCATAGCACCAAATGCTGGGCCCCGGGCACCGAGTTATCTTCTGCTCTCCTAACCGATTTACAGTTTCAAAATATTTAGAGTATAGTTGTTTTAATTAATACTTTTATTTAGCAAGGACGATTTTAATGATCCCAAGTGACGGGGGAAAAAATTATCTAATTTCAAAATTATGTTCTTTCTATTAAATAATAAAAAAAAAAGTTCTTATGGTTCTTCATTCTAATATGCTTCTTTAGTGCTCAGAACTCATTTCTTGTGGAAACTATGATACACTACTATTCAAAATTTGTAAAACAAATACTTGTATTCACCAAGGACGCATCAAATCGATCAAAAGTGACAATAAATACATGTATAATGTTACAAACGATTTCTATTTCAAATAAATGCAGCTGATCGTGAACTTCATCAAAGAATCCTGGGGGAAATAAAATGAATCCAGGTTTCCACAAAAGTATTACGCAGCAAAAACTGTTGTCAACACTGATAAGGAAATTCCATCACAGGAATAAATTACATTTTAAGCATCCTTCTTATAAAGAAAAAAAACTGGTTATTTTAAATTTTAATAATATTTCACAATATTACTGTTTTTACTGTATTTTTGACCAGATAAATGCAGCCTTGGTGAGTATAAGAGACTTCTTACAAAAACATATATATTATTCATATACTTATTCTTATAAAAACTAAAAAAACTAAAAAATAAAGATGAAAATCCTAATGGTTTAGTGGTTCGCTAATTAACCTACTACTTAGACAACAATGCATTTGGAAATATTTAAATGGAAAAAGTGATGGAAATACATTATGACAAATTGAATCCCTGGTTCAGAAAAATGTTATCTGAGTCATGAAACATGAAAGAGTCCAACTGTGGCCTGCATATTTTCCCTGCATGCAAAAAAATAAAACTAAAGGCACCACATGGTCAATATCCTCAGCTCTAAAGGAGCTGCTTTTGTGCACTGCTTGAGGTGCTTTAATTACATCCCACTGGTTACAGCTCTGTCTGACATTATAGAAGCTCTCTGAGCCGTGGCTTCAGTATTGAGTCTGGGAAGCGATCTGTTTGTGTGTCGCTGGCTTTTATCTGGACGTCGGGTCAGCACAGTAGGCATATCAGTATAACACAGAGTGAGACAGATGTACAATGTGGGGGAAAATATTTAGATTGGTCATATTGATTGATAATATTTTGACAGTCATCCAAAACAGTCTCTTTTTCCATAACCCAGAGCCATGTCTGTTTCCACTCAGCTGGACTAAAACAAAGACCACTTTGAATTCTATACAGTAAACATCGCTGAAATACGCTTTTAGGTTACTTCGTGTTTGGGTTGCCACACAATCTTGGGTTGCACACCATTTCCCACAAATTACATTTTACTGGTTACTTTAGATAAAAAATATTGCCCTGGTCTGGGTACACCTTTGATAAGAAACCATTTTCAAATCTCACTAAAAGAAAGCCAAGAAACCGTACAAAGCTGACCATCACACTGTCGAACAAGATACCCTGAACTTACAAACATGACACACCAGCCGTCAAATGTTATCTTTTTCTCACATACAAACTGCTAGCAATGAAAAACAGGAAAATGATTGGCTATCTGTATGTGAGAAGGACAAACAGCAGCGACTGAGCTGGAAATGGTTTTTCCATTGATAGGTCATCCTGCAAGGCCACAGGTCACACCATGTGAAATAGGAAGATGAAATTTTACTCAACATATTTACACCAAGTACAGTGCTTTGGAAGTGCCTTTCTATTCAATATCCTCAAAGGTGACTCCATATTGGTCAAATGATCTCAATGACCACTTCTAATGGTGTTCAACTCATTGTTTTCAGTAAGTGTTGACTTGTATAGCCTTTATTTGCCATTAGCTGATAAAGGATACTGATAATTATTTTCCTAAAATTATATAAATCTAACAAAATTGTTCTACTGTACATGTTAGATTATACGCATGTTGTGAATCAAAAATACTGCAAAAGAATCTATGCAAGTGAGTCAGATTGGATACAAACTGCTGGCATTTTTGGAAACTCGAATCACTATAGTTTTTGTTAACTGCAATAAAATAAAATCTAAACATTAAACTTAAACTTGGAAATAAAATAAGTTGATGTACTAAAATGACTAAAAACTGATATAAAAATAAATTATACCTAAATAGAAACATAAAAGAAAAACTATAAATGTTTTTAATTAAAACGAAAACTGAAATATCATAATAAAAGCTAGTTTAAAATACCAATAAATAATTCAATAGTATATAAATAATAAAAATAACTAAGTAATTTGACTAATGTTGCTAAACTTATGACCACATATACTAATAAGTAAAATAAGTAACAACGCACATACATATATTTGGTGAAAAAAAGTGAAATATTACAGAATTTAAAGGTTTCTTGTTTTCATTAAAAAAAAAAAAAAAAGAACAAAATCCCACTACGGAGTGATAAAATATCAGTATTCAGAACTGTTTTTATCTTGATTCACTTTATCTTGATTTTTGCCCTGAAACACTGATTCATTACAATTCAATATACAATGTTACATTTTGAGCCATCAAGTCATCAGAACAATCGATGAAAAAACATATCATCAAAAAACAATTTTATGTGATACAGAGGCCAAAGTTTAATAATGCACCTTCAAATTTTAATGTATGAACTTGAAAACAATCACGTGAAGGACACAAGATACAGTACAAGATCAAGCTAAACACATGACAAATCATCAGTGTATATTTTCATCTCTTTTTAATATCCATCTGTATCATCTTCATCTATGTGCTAAAACAAAGAAAGGAATTAATAACTGAACATTTATTAGATGAGTAGTGTACTGTACTTGACTTGATGAGCCATTCTCCTCGAGATCATATCCATCACACTTTATCTCACAGCTATGAAAAGTCTCAAAACCTCTTAAATGGATTCCTGCAAAGACTTGGCTGAATGGATGGTGTCGTTTCAGTGAGGGGTAATTCTCAGCACTTACCGTACCTTATTTCCAGCATGTATAGTGTGCTGTCAGCACGGCCGTCTGTTGACAGACAGGTTTAAAAAGGAGGCCGGCATTCTACTGTGAAAAAAAAAAACTTAAAGAACTGAACGGCACTCTCTCCACATACTGGTAAAATCTATTTTTCTCAAACAATTGCACACGCACCCTAAGCACACAACATAAACACAGGAACTGTCTTCTAATGAGACCGTTTAAGCAGTAGCAAAACAAAATCTCAGACAACAGCATAAAAAACAACTTATAAAGCTACAGTGGCCTGGGCATCAGAACTCTGGGCTCCAGTCCCAGCTAGCTATAAAAAAGTTGTGCATGTTATTTTTATAAGTATGCTTAATAACTATAGTTATGTAAGTTTTTAAAGTAATAATTACATATTTTCATAACGTTGCAGTAATTCTTTTAATTAGTTAAAATTAAGACATTTTCATTAAAAATGTCTCTTCCATTCACAAAAATAGATAGATAGATAGATAGATAGATAGATAGATTTTTTTTATTATCATTATTTTTTCAACGTTACAATATTAGAACACTTTTCTAAAAAGGCGTTTACTATAACTGCATCCAAAATGCCACATTGTGAAAAGTTTTAAACATCTCATGCTTGCTTGGTTGAGTGAAATGCGCATGCACATAAAATTAACTATTCAAATTCAATTACGTTTAATCTGGTCAGCGGTGTAACATCCTGGCCACTCGTTGTATTCATATTTTCCACTCTTCCGCTAGTCAACAATAGGAATTTTGCTGCAAAATTGAATAACAGAGTTGTCTGAGCATCCTCCCAAGACTTAAATATTTTTAATTAGCGTCTTGTATTTATCTTTCCCATATAACAGTTATTGGAAACAATGTTTATTTATTGCGTGAAACATAAGGGCAACAATGAAAACAACACAGTTCTGTTTACTGACTGGAACAGAATGCATGTGGCTTTGTGCGAGGTGTGCCAGGAGGACTCAACAATAGGAAGCAACAACAACAGAACTGCAGAACAGTCCCTCTCTCACGGTTTGCCTAAAAAAGTACACGCACACATCTTGAATTGCTTAATCTCATCAGTGTAGTTTTATTTGTGCTGCGGTGTGCTCTGAAGTGGTGGGCTTCCTGGCTCCTGCCTGTTCCACCAATACATATTAAAGGGCGGCCAGAGGTTGCCAGAGTCCAATTAGCATGCCGTTCATTATGGCTGATCTGGAGGCCCTCACTGCACTTAACTACTGATTAAGAACCATATCTAGCAACCACCAAGCTTGACTTTCCACTTAACCCTGGAATCAAACATAGAAAATTGTATAGATGTTTTCTAAATAATGCATTTCTAATTATTCTAGTAGAGTTATTTTAATTGATACATTACTGTTCTAAATACAGTAAATCATTTGCTACAATAATTCTGTAAAAAGCACAGCATATTCATATACTGTAAAATGAGCCATATTGTTACAGCTATCACTGTAAAAATTACAGTAGAAATAATGTATGTTTGTTATAAATGTGTTGCAACTGTGAAATTACACCACATTTTTCCATAAACTAGAGCATTGCCTGTGAAATTCAATTTAATTTGCTAAAATAAATACAGCTGGTATTTTTCAGATGGGAAAAGATACTCATCATAAACAAGTTTATCCAATTTAATAAACAAAAGTTGTCACATCCCTAGCGTATTGCAGGCATGACGATATTACGATATCTACTGTACTTGACTATTAAGTCAATAAAATAAAGTAGACTATGATTGCTTACTTTAAATGTTGGTTGGAAAGTCTCTGCTTGTAGAAGTGTGCGGATCTTGGCTAGAATATGCTACAATGAGCACCAGACTGTGAAAAGTCTGTGTGAGACTACCACCAGCAAAAACCTCACATCTTTTGCAGTAGACCTGCTTATTAGAACAGACCCAGCAGCCAACAGCGTATCCTCCCACCTATTGTGCTCGGAGAGCTTCTTCAGACCATGTACAGAGCAGACAATTACCATGGGGCCCAGGCATACGTCTGCCGCCCATATCAAGAGGGAAGCATGCGGCTCTCACAGAGAGCTCTCATCCCACACGTTCACATTACAAAGCCACTGTTGGTCTGTAATACATTTCACGGCATCTGGAGCCAATCTTGCCATGCTGACATACGAGCCCCTCTCAGGCACTGACCTGACTGTCATCCATATACTCAGCCTTTGTGTTTTATATCACTCGTAATGCATAGAGGAAAAGATTTAGTGCAGAGGCAGAGCGTTAGAGAGGAGCGTGCTTGGAGATAAGAGACACTTCTCCCTAAAGGAGTGATTCTGGTACCTTAATGAGATGCTGAGCTCAAATATGTCAAAACTGAGGTACGGTGGTTTACAGGTAGGGGACCACGTCTCGTGTTTGTAACCTAAAAGCATGACTTGCATGAACCCTCATTGTCACATAAGCAAGCCCGGATGAATCAAAGAGCTAATGTTGGCTATAAGACTGGCAAGTTTTCTTTTTTTGTTTGCTGTAACTACAACATTCTGCCAAAAAACATCTTTTGCCATTGACAACCATAAATAGCACACAATAGCACATACAGATATATATCTATTGTATATACATTTTATGTAATGTAAACAAATTAAATATATTATAATTACACATAATATATAATTTGCATATACTCTACATATACATTGCTGCTTGAAAGTTTGTGATCCCTTTAGAATTGTCTATATTTCTTCATAAATATAACCCAAATAATCATCAGATTTTCATGCAAGTCCTGAAAGTTGACAAAGAGAACCCAATCAAACAAATGAGATGAAAATATATACTTTGTCATTTATTTATTCAGGAAAATGATCCAATATTAAATATCTGTGAGTGGCAAAAGTATGTGAATATCTAGGATTAGCTGTTAATTTGAAGGTGAAATGATCTGTTCAGAGGTGTTTTTAATCAGTGAGATGACTATCAGGTGTCAGTGTGTGCCCTGTTTTATTTAAAGAACAGGGATCTATCAAAGTGTGGTCATGTTTGTGGATGTGTGTCATAGCACCAACAAATTAGATCTTTGAGGACCTCAGAAAAGAGTTGATGTTGTTCCTCAGGCTAGAAAAGGTTAATAAGCCATCTCTAAAGTCCATCTTCAATGAGTTTGGACTCCACCAATCCACAGTCAGACAGATTGTGTACAAATGGAGGAAATTCAAGACCACTGTTACCCTCCCCAGGAGTGCTCCGCCAACAAAGGACACTCTAAAAGCAAGACATGTAAAAGTCCACTAGGTTTCAAAGGACTGCAGGCTAACTTCTAAGCAACTAAAGGCCTCTCTTACATTGGCTAATGTTAATGTTTATGAGTCCATCATCAGGAGAACACTGTACAACCATGGTGTCCATAGCAGAGTCGCAAGAAGAAAGCCACTGCTCTCCAAAAAGAGCATTGCTGCCCATCTGCAGTTTGCATCCCAAAGTTCATGTGGACAAGACAGAGGAATACTGGAGAAATGTTTTGTGGATGGATGAGACCAAAATAGAACATTTTGGTTTAAATGAGCAGCGTTATGTTTGGAGAAAGAAAACACTGCATTCCAGCATAAAAACTTTATCCCATCTGTGAAACATGGTGGTGTTAGTATCATGGTTTGGGCCTGTTTTGCTACATCTGGTCCAGCACGGCTTGCCATCATTGATGGAACAATGAATTCTGAAATATACCACTAAGTTTTGATGGAAAATGTCAGGACATCTGTCTGAGAACTGAATCTCAAGAGAAAGTGGGTCATACAGCAAGATAACAACCCCAAGCACACAAGTCTACCAAAGAATGGTTAAAGAAGAACAAAGTGAATGTTTTGTAATGGCCAAGTCAAAGTCCAGAACTTAATCCAATTGAAATGTTGTTGAAGGACTTGTTGCAAGCAGTTCATAGGAGGAAACCCATCAACTTCACAGAGTTGAAGTGGTTCTGTACTGAGGAATGGGTTAAAATTCCTACAAGCCGTTGTGCAGAATTGATCAGCAGTTACAAGAAACTTTACTTGCAGTTATTGCTGCAAAAGGAGAACAGACCATATACTGAAAGCAAAGATTCACATACTTTTGCCACTCACAAATATTTAACACTGGATAATTTTTCTCAATAAATAAATGACAAAGTATATATTTTTGTCTCCTTTGTTTGATTGGATTGTCTTTGTCTACTTTCAGGATTTGTGTGACAATCTAATTATGTTTTGGGTCATATTTATGCAGAAATATATACAATTCTAAAGGGTTCACAGCATCACTGTATGACATATACTGTATATTTCCTGGAAAAAAGAAAATAGTTACAAATACTGTATATACATTTTTTTTATTTGAATTTATTTAATTTTTATTTATTGTAAAATTGTATTTACTGTCACTTTGATCAATTTAATGTGTCCTTGTTGAATAAAAGTATAAATTAAATATATTTTTAAAATCTTACCCCAAACTTTTGAAGTAGTGACATTCCGTGATATATAATTATTAACTGAGCACCAAATCAGCATATTATCATCACAGGAATATATACATTTTAAAATAATATTAAAATACAAAATTAAATAAATGTAATAATCAAATAAATGCAGCCTTGTTAAGGATGAGACTTCTTTCAAAACATGAAAAACATGCCTGCTGAGCAACTGTGATTGAGATGAATGTGAATGCTTCCAGATATATGCTTTCTCTGGGCACTATAGACCACCTTAGGACAAAATGATAAATGGATCGGACCATAACATTGGGGAGGTAGCTATACAAGCTTAAATAGTATTCCTTCTGCCATTAAATGGCCAATTGTTCACATCTTTAGGGGGAGATTAGTGTAAGTATCCATTCAGAATATGTGCTGGGAAACAGAATGTGTGTGCATGTAAAAGGAATGCATCTGGGGCCCAAGTAAATCTCAAATACATCCGTTCACATCTGTTTGAGTGGGACCCTCCTCTCACATCAGCAGTTTCAAAACTGCATTAGCACACAACCCTGGGTAATACAGGCCCAATGAAAAATGTATGTAATGATAGAAAGAATAAAAGCAAAGTTCTACGTGCAGTCTGACAATAGCAAGCCATTGCTCGGAAAATGGGCCCTCAGCCTGATTCATTCTCACCCTCGGGTGATATTTGCAAGGAAGACAGGCGCTAGAATGGCCAGATCCATCCTCGCTCACTCTGCTTTCAATTTACACGAGGCTGTGAGATAGCGATTGATGTGAAATGGTGGACAAATTGGTCCTCTGAAAGAGGATACTCTCAGGCTACATTTGTGATTGATTTTGCTCTTACCTTCACAAAAGATCTATTAAGATCTGAAGTTTGATAATTAGCCAGCACAGGATATTGCTCCATTTGAAGGTTGTTTCTGATGGAACTGTGCATCGCTAATAAGTACAGGCTTGTGGGAATGATAAACCTCAGCAAAGAAAAAGATTAGCTATCCTTATCACCTTTAGGATGACACGCTTCTGCATGCAAACAACCTGTCGTTGGCTTTATCTGTGAAAGAGATAATAAATCACAACTTAATCATTTATAGAGGTCACAGAGAGAGTTTGAGAGTTTTCAAAAGTGTGTCTGATGCACATTGCTTTATTAACCAATGAGAACTTGTACAACATTACTAATTGTTGTCATTTTTCATGTATTGCAGACAATTATCAAATATACATTCAAGGTGAATGTCATAATCAAATAATGTCAATAAATGTCAATGTCAGAAAAATCATTATACATTCTACATAAGTCATAATTATGAGATATTACGACTTATGAAGTTTGACTTTAATTATGACTTTAATTATACCACTATGAAAGTGGTAATTATGAGAATGACAAATCGAAATTATGAGACTAAAAAGTCAAAATTATATGGAAGCCCATTTCAGCCACATAAGGAAAATATTATTGCGTTAAAAAGTCAAAATTAGATCACACAATATTACTGTTGCTTCTGAATTTATCAAATAAATGCAGCCTTGTTGAGGATAAGAGACTTCTTTTAAAAAAAAAAATAAAATAAAATAAAAAATAAAAAACACACCTGAATACTACATTATAAAACATACAAACATGTTTCTATAAAAAAAAAAAAAAACTTTGATGAAAACAGGAAAAGCCACACAACACACCCGGCACACAATCATATGATTTCAAAACATACACTCCACAGCTGATAAGAGCTCTTAAAAAATAAAACCCCCAGAGATATGCAGCTGTTTTCTGATTCAGAGCAATTCACCATTATGCTGCCAAAATGTTCCTATCACCCCATTTCAGCCGAGCACCTGTCCTCTGACAGGGTGAATTGAGAATATACGATCATCATTAATAAGCCAAGGGAGTCTTGATTTTCTCCCAGCAGGACTGAGCAAACCCAAAACTCAGGTAGTAAGTGTTTATGAAGCATGCATAGAGACATGGAAAAACCTCCTTTCTTCATAAAAAAGAATTTCTCAGAGGTTTAAACTTTGACAGAAATGATTAAAAAGAGCAGAAAAAGCTGCTAAATCACAACACGTTTGGGAGTCTGTAGACACAGTGCAGTCTCTGCACTCTAACCCAGAGAACTGTCAAGGGACATTAGATATAATTAACTCCAGCCCTCTGCCATCACCAATCAATACATCTGAGGTTTTTCCAAAGAAACATGCAAAATTAGATCTGCAGCTGTGCCAAAAACACACTCAGAATCCTTTATTGTGCAATATTATGTTTGAACTGTAAGACAAGTTGAGGATGTAAATAAATTAACCAATACGTAAAGTCATAACGCTTAATTAATAAAATAGCTCAATGGAAAAATTTCACAAGACTTGACTGAAAGTGCAGTTCCGTACAACCTTGTAAGTCAGCTAACATAAAAGTTTTTTTTAACCTTTATTAAACTTCATAAAACAAGTCTCAACCCCGTTAAACACAAACACAATAAATCCAAGCAGTATAGATCAAAATTATGAAAGCATGTCTCTACCATGGGATATTTAAAAAAAAAAATAATAATTGCAACTTTTTATTTCACAATTCTGATTTTTTTCCCCCTCCCCTTTCTGTTTATATCTTAAAATTTACAGCTCTTTTCTTGCAATTACGAGGGGGAAAAGTCAGAATTGCAAGTTAAAAAGTAAGAACTATGAGATATAAACTCACAATTGTGAGGAAAAAATCTGTCACAATTAGAAACGGGCTTCCATATTGAAATTAATGATTAATTAATTTTGGTGATAAATATATTTGTAAAAAATAAAATAATGAAAAACTAATTACTTAAAAAAAAAAAAAAAAAAAAAAAATATAAAAGGAAATAATACCATAAATATTGCAAGTAATTTCGGCAGACCTTTTTTCAGCTATTTTAAAGACTGAAATAAACTATTCAGATAATTTCTAAATGTCACAAACTTATTAAACAAATTTGCATTTGGATCCTCAAGTGACTGAATTGCTCTCTCTCTCTCGACATACATACATGTACAGACAGACGTACAGATCATATGATTTTGCCTTAGAATTTAGCTAAAATGATGTATGAGGCAGCATAATTAAGTCATTAATACGTGCTGCCCTGCTGTTTATGTACACAGCTCATATAGGTTTTGGAAGAGGACATGTGTTAATCTTTTCTTTCATGTTTTCTTTCTGATTTTGGTCTTGGTATAGTTACAGACTCCATTCAGACAGAACAGAGATCGTCCACCATTAAAAGAATAAAATAACAGGCATTACGCGGCTTTCACAGTCTGTAATCTTGCTATGGTTATTGTAGTGAAATACAGCTCTAAAAAGAAAAGCAGGCAATTTTGCTAGACTGCGTCAGCAGCACTAAGAATACCTTTCTAGTGTGAATCATAATTGACCTCGAGGTAAAGATGTAAACATGTTTTTGCACATGCCCTTTTTCATTTTAACTTTAACAATAAAAGGTGTCCCAATTTATAATTCATGGTAAACGGATATCCACAACCACCCAGTTTTTCACCCAAAGTGTTTTAAAAGGCCAAAGGAAAAGTACAATTCAAGAAGAATAATCTTAAGTGAAACCCTGTGAATTATCGTCACCACTTTTTTCATAATTTACTAAGGGCCAGAGGGTCTGGTTAGATGAGCTCAGCTCTTAAATACAACAATAGATCTCCATGAAAATGATAAATGATCTCTTGTGAGGAGAATTTCAAAGCTTTTTTAATTAGGAGCCCTAAATGTAGACACTTTGTGTGTCAGAATTTTAGATTATTTGAGATATTTTACTTCAGTTATGTGAATGAATATAACAGGTTACATATCTGAAATATGTTTTAAAATGTCTAAGTGGCTTTGACAACAATGTGGTATCAAGACAACTGTTTTACTACTTATCGTTATCACTAACTTACTGTGCATTATTATAATTCTAACTGATTACAAAAGTAAAACGTGTCCTCTCTGGCAGTGATGTATTGCACATCTGCAGAAAATCAGATGTAACCGTGAAGCACATATCTGTTTCATTCTTTTCAGCTCCGTCATATCCATGTCTAACCTCTACTGTAACACTGTGGTTTCCCTGCCATATGTTTTGAGTAACTCTGTGGTCGTATCATTTTAACACTACGGCAACCTTCTTGTATCACCGTAATAAAACAACAGAAGACTCTCGTTACGTCAATAGGTAGTTGGTGTTAAATTTCTCATACTGTACCTCTAGGGTGACAACAAGTCAATGGCAGCCCTGTTGTGGTATAGCGGAAAAATTCTTTAGTACCTTCATATTTGCAGAGCAACAATTCTTTAACTCACTGTTCTCTATGTCTTTGCTTTCTACAACAGCTGGAGATTTTTCTCATGACTCTTTCTACAGATTACATTAATACACCAAGTGGTGACAAGTGACTGTTTATGAGTGAGTGAGTCAATAATCAGGTCTTTCACATGATTTGTTTTCAAAATACGATTCATTTAGGAATGAGACAACTGTGTTTTTAGGACTGATTAATAAAAGTTCACAACATATGGGTTCATTAAAAAAAAAAAACTGATTCATTTCAGGAACGAAAATGTACCACTGGTTGTCTTTATGATGGAGTTCCTAAATCATCTTCTAACATGATTCATTCTTGTCAGTTATGCGCTATGATTTCGTCATGGCTTTTGAACTACTTTTTGTTGGCAGATTACATTTCAGACAAAATCACTGGCACATAGTGGACTAAAAGGTAAATGAAAAAATCTATAGAACTGTTGTCGCCAATCAATATATTCTGCAAAAACAAAATGCTGAAACGCTCACCCTCATGCATTCCAAACTGAATTTTTCGTCATTGGAACGCGTTGGAGAAATTTAGCATTACATCCCATCCTCACCATTGGATCCTCTGCAGTGAATGGTGCCATCAGTAGGAGAAAAACGCCACAATAATCCACAACGTGAATTGCTTGTGAAAAGCTGCATGTTTGTAAAAAACAAATCCATCATTAAGGGATTTCTAACTTCAAATGATTGCTTCCTGCTAAAATTAGTAAGTTTTCATTTTTTGGTGAACTATTCCTTTTTAAAATAAATGGCACTTGATGAGATTTTAACCTTGATTAATGCAGAAACACTGAGGAGAGTTTAACCTTGAAGTTTGTTGGATATGTCAAAAACCTTTTGGGGTCACTGTATAATATGTAGACTGGGTTCTACAGGATCTGCAAGAAGACTCAGACTGCGTTTTCAATCATGAAAGACTCCATAAGGATAACATTACATGACTTCAAATAAGTGGCATGGCGTCTCTGCCATAATCAGCTAAAGCTAACTTAACTCCACTTAAACCACAAACAATGCAGTGTGTCTTTTCTAAAACCACACCAAATTTGCAACCCAAAGCTTCATTGGCTCATCTTTTGCCATGTCAATATGCAAATGAACACAAAAGCCTTACCGTGCAGATGGCGAATTATGAACTTCCATGATGTCTGCTGAGAGTTCCCTTACTGGAGCTTGCTCGCGTGTCTGTCATCAAGACAATCTAACTAGTATGAAAGCTGTGTTGACTAGAGGGGTAGAAATATGCAAAAACAGATTTCGGTTATGATATGTAACAAGTTCACTTTCTAGAGGGTCATATGGGCATTAAGGAACATTTGCAGACCAGTACTGTTCAGAATCAAGTAGTTTTTTCACATTCAGAAAAAAAAACATAAATCAGTGTAATTGTGGTTTACTTGGTCATTGAGCCTTCTCAGACTAAATTTAATTCATCATGATTACCACTTTAATGAATGAGACCGAGATAAGAGACCAGCAAAGAGAAAATTACCCAAACAATGCCTTATCTTCTGTGTCAGACAGACATTACATTGAAACCTAACAAACGGCACCAAATACACAATGTATCAGTTTGATCCATTGAAAACAGCTTCAGGGTGAGCTCTCGGTTAGATGTCAGGTTGGTGGGATGTGTGAAGCTTGATAGTTTCAACCAGCATCACTGAAATAAACTGACTGGCATGCCACATGTATTCGGTGTTCATATGTGAATAGTTTTTTTCATCCTGGAGTTCTAGGGTAAAAGGCAGACGCTTGTAATTATAGGAGAAATTGAAGACACATCAGGTTCTGTGTCTGTGGCTTAAACATGTGAAACCGCACATCTGTGCTGCATATGTTTAAGAATGGGCATACTCTGTCACATTGGACACATCAGATGTTTTGATCATATAGAAACGCCTTCTAGGGAATAAATGGTTATGTACAATGG
Source organism: Sinocyclocheilus anophthalmus (assembly GCA_018155175.1). Lineage (NCBI taxonomy): Eukaryota > Metazoa > Chordata > Actinopteri > Cypriniformes > Cyprinidae > Sinocyclocheilus > Sinocyclocheilus anophthalmus. The sequence goes on along the minus strand of JADLZN010006196.1, from coordinate 71,727 downwards.
CACTGAAACATATTTGGACACTTACATTTTATGAATGTCATTGCATTAGAAAATATCAAACCTGTAACGGGGCTGACGAGACGTGAGACGTGTGGATCCATCTGCAAGCTTTTAAATAGATAAAGAAAGGACGTGTACAGCATTTCAAACAATGGCAAACAGGTATGTTGTGGGCAAAACACAAGAATAGTCCTAGTGCTAGCGTAGGTCACCGATCAGCAGACAGAATCAAAGGGGCGAGACGAGAGGGAAAAAACCAGGAAAACAGGCAAAGATCAAAAACCGCAAAAACAGGCAAGGCAGGCAGGCAAGGTAAGACAAGGAAAACACCGAGACTCGGAAAGGGGTACAGGCTAAACAATACTCAGCAGAAAGGTGGTTAGAGTGGGGTTATATAGTGAATGAGGTATTGAAACAGCTGTTGCAATGATGCAATCAGGGCATGTGCAAATGTGGCAAAGAATGCTGGGAAAATGTAGTCCGTGGTGCGTATGCACAGTTTGTGCATGTGCGAGATCATGTATGTAAAGTTTGACATCTTGGTTGTGAATAACTGAATTCCATTACCGAATTCGTGACAAAACCAATAGCATCTGCAATTAATCTTTTACAGAACTAACATTTAACTAGCTAACATTTTTTGAAAGGTATTAATATTTTCATTCAGCAAGCATTACATTTATCAAAAGTGGCAAAGTCATTTATAATGTTCTTTTGATCTTTCTATTCATCAAGGAAATGTAAAAAAAATAGCAGCATTGTTAATAATAAGAAATGTTTCTTGAGCTCCAGTTAAGCATATTCTAGTTTCTGGAGGATCATGTGACTTTGAAGACTGGAGTAATGATGCTAAAATTCAGCCTTGAAAAACAGAAATAAATGGCATTTTAACATACATTAATATAGAAAACAGTCATTTCAAATTATAATAATATTTCACATATTAACAATTTAATGTATTTTTGATCAAATAATTGCAGCTTTGTTGAGCATAAGAGACTTCTTTCAAACAATGGAAAATCTTACTGACCACAAACTTTTCAACGGTACTGTATACAGTATATATCATTTTTAACCTAAAAACATCTATATGTGACTTTTTTTCCCCCACTTGATTTCTCCAGAGTGGAATGACATTTATACATTTCAAAGTGTGGCCTAAATATCCAAATACTTTTAGGGTCCACCGTATGGTTTTATGAATTGCTCAAAGCTTCACAAAGATGAAAATATAAAACACTTTAAAAATGGCTAAGATTGTGGTCTAGATAAAAACAATAAAAAAGCAGCTCAAGTATCTGTGGAACCTCAGGGTTGTAAAATTGGACCTGCACTAAAATCGCACAAAATCAACTAAGGCTAGGGTAGCACTAAAATAATATGGGTGATTAAAATGCATGAATCTGACTTAAACATGGGCAAAACATTAAACACACTGTCACATTTTGTCATTAAAGGAATAGTTGCCCCCCAAATTAAACTTCTGTCATTATTTACTCAACCTCAAATTTGTTCAAACCTGATTACTTTGTTTCTCATCTTTGAAACACTAAGGAATGTCCAGAACGTCATGTTTGTGCCCTTTTTGGTCCTAAGGCTTAAACGAAATAACATTGTGCATGCTGCAGAATTCATTGTTTTGTGTTCCATGAAAGAAAGAAAGTACGGGAAATGAAAGTGAGGAAATGATGACGCAATTTTCTTTTTTTTTCTTAATCAAAAAGGATACATGTTGATATATGACGACTACACCAAACAGTTTCCTAGATCATACAATACAAATGCATAGATTTGTCTCTTTTTCCACAGTTTTCCCAGCGTGCTCTTTTGACAGTCTATAAATGAGTGTGGGGAAAAAGCATGTCAGTAGTACATTAATCAGAGGACAGATCATAGCGTATTTACATTGAGCCCCGAGCATGTGTGTCAAACTGACACGGCTTGATGTTAACTGATCCGGGTCTGTGACTCTAGTGTGTATGAGTGTTTACGTGACTCAGTGTCCATTTCTACATGTGCGTCCACTCTGGCATCACCTGCCCATCTATATGAAGCAAAGATGCCTGGGAATGTATTTCTACAAGTGGAAGGAACAGCTGAGAAATCACCGCCACAGGATTAGAGCCTGTGAAGGAAACACGGTGGGTTTCCAAAAGTTCCGTGCTGATGTAAAATGGATCGATCCTTCATGTTAATCACAGTATTTACCCAACACACTCCAGTAACTATAAACACTGGCCGGCACACACAGCGAAACGGATATGTGTGATCAATCAGTGAACAACTGTGGGGGGAAAACAGGTTTGTTGATAGGTACAGCGAAGAACGGCAGTTCTATCGAGCTTCATATGGTAGAGGACTTCGATGAGGCTATTTGTCTTGCCAAATCAGTATTAGCACCTGATCCATCTCTTTCTCAAATGCTGTGATGGTTTCTTGATAATGCCTGACAGATTTGCATTACAGAATTTTATGTAGGAATATTTCTTACAAGGAGAAATAAATCCATGTTTATTTAATAAATCAAGGACTGGTTTGTACAATGAAGCATTCCATCTTGCCAAAGGAAAAATTAACTGCACAGAGGTTGCTCTTTCATTGCTTATAGGAGACTTAACGAGGATTTTTTTAAAAATGTTTTTGAACATCAACAGCATAAAATCTCTTATGCTCACCAAGGCTGAATTTATTAGATCAAAAAATTTATATGTGAAATATATTCACTTCAAATATCGTTGCTATTTAAATAATTTCAAATGTAATTTTATCTCAAAGTAAATTAATTATTATTTATGGTATTTTTATTTTTATTTATTGTTTTCTTCCTGTAAATAATTTTAGGTTCAAATTTTTTTTAATTTACATACTGTTCACACATTGTTTCAAAGGGTGGGGTTAGTAAGATTTTAAAATGTTTTTGAAAAATGCTTTTGCTCACCGAGGCGTTTATTTGACCAAAAATACTGTGAAACAGTAATATTGTGAAATATGACATTTTAAAATAACTTTTCTACTGTAGTTGCAAGAGTCTTTGTTAAAATAGAAAGTTCAAACGAACAAAACTATTTGAAATAGAAATATTTTGTAACATTATGAATGTCACGTTTGATCAATTAATTGTCCTTGATGAATAAAAGTATTACTTTCTTAAAAAAATTTAAAAAATACAATATATACATTTGAACAGCAGTGTATTAATCCTAAAAAGGGAAATTAAGGGTAAAGGAAAAAATATAATTCTTGACAAATAATTGAAATACAGAAATATTCATGTGAATAACATGGATCATTTTGTCTTAAAATAACTTTAATGTTGAGAAATGTTTGAGCTCATATTGAGATCTCTGACTTTTGATTTACAGACTTTCAGATTGCATGTGTGACACCTCTTTGGAAACCTTTGAGGAGACATAACTTCTAAGAAGCATGCTACTAGAAGAAATAAATGAGATATTAAAGTGACCTCATTTGTGAATTTTTTTTAAAGGGCTACTATCGAGAACTAATACAAAACATATTCAATTCTATTTCAGCATTCTGAATGGATCCACTCACTGAGGAGCTGTACATTTAACCTCAGTGCCATAGGGATCTCCCAAGGGAAATGATTTCAAATGGGGAAATCAGAGAGCCCACCTTTCCAGGGTCCTTTATCTTCTCTTGCGCTTGTGTTTGAACAAAGCTGTCAAAGAACAGCAAAAGATGTGTAATGCATATACCCTCTGGTCCTATTAAAATGACAACAGAGAAAACGGATTGCCAAAAAATTATCTTTAATCCATCATTTGCTGGACTAAAATGATTGTCCACGGGCACAACTTGAAAAGAAAAACAGCAGACACCCTTAACTTTCAAAACAGAATGTCAATAAGATGTTAAGCACACATTAAATGCTGACAGATAATTAAATGTTTGCCTAGAACTTAAATCCATATATAATTAATTGCATTTTTAGCATTTTAGGGTATGTGTTCAAGCTCTAAAAAGCTGAAAATCAATGCTATTTACGCTGAATATTTTCTTACATTCTGTTTAATACAGTGAACTCAAAAAGTATTTGAACTCTTAAGCCACATTTAAAAACATATTTTGCGAAATGTCTATTTAAAAACCTTTTTAAAGTATTTGGCAGATCCTGTGTGACTTGGTTTTATATTGTGTATCTTATCCAGAGCAACGGTTTTCTTCCGAAAGAAAAAAAGAGAGATTTCCTGTTTACCTTTTCAACATAACATTTGGCTCATTACACTCTAAAAAAATGCTTGGTTGTTTAAACCCAACTTTGGGTCAAATATGAACTAACCCAACCTTTGGGTTAAAAATGTAATTAAAAAATTTAAACCAAAATTTAAACCCACAGTTGTGTTATCCATATTTGACCCACCATTGGGTGGAAACAGACCAGCATTTTTTAGAGTGTAATAACATCTTAAAAGACATTTGGCATGTGGAAAAACAAACACCATCTTTGACTTTGAGCCTGTGTTGTCAGGGGCATTTGTGTCAAATGACTAGAGCTGATGTTTTCAGCACTCATTTATCATATGTTCACCCTGGAAGCGATTCAAATTCAACTGTACTTGCTCTCGGATGGCCAGTGCTATACGGCCCAGCATCCAGTAAAAAACGGGTCAGGGCTTTCCATAGGTCACAACAAGGCAGGCAAAAACATTCCATCACCTCGGTTTTAACATAACTGCTGATGGATGTGTACAATCTGGCATTTTTTCAGATTAATGCATAGTTTCATACTTAATGCTTATAGGAGACAAATAGGACAGAGAATACATGCCACCCACATCTGTGGTTTATCTAATGGTGTAATAAGTGTATAATGCAGTTAGTTTTAAGGATATTTAGCAATGTGATTATGTCTGGAGTGGTGCTAAGGGTTTGTGATTGAAGCATTCTCTTGAATTGAGATGATTGACAACATTAACGCATTGACAAGTTTAAAGTATCTTGGGTCTGGTTCACATTAAATTGCTCTGATATTTAACTCCGTTATCAGACAGAAGTGTCCAGCTGAGATCAATAATGCTGCTGCTTTAAGGGCACACTGAGAATTTGGCCGAATTTGGACATTTTTGTGTGTACCCATGAATAATGTTTATAATTTCTCTTGGGCTCAAAATATTATGGGAAATCTACACTACAAAGGATGCAAAGAAGACCTAGATGGACGGAGTCAATGTAATGACAGCTGATGCAAAAGGAAAATAAGCAGAAGTGGGACAGACGGAGAAGCCTAAAACTGCTGCTACCATCCAAGGAAGCTGTACGAAAATAACACCTAGAGAATAAAACCTAGAGTTCATCCTGTTGTGCATTTCGTTGTAAGGATGTGTTTGGCAGTTCAGTAATTAGCTGGACTCCATGCCCTCTCAGTGTTGCAGAAGCAGAAGTGGAAATTAGGCCACCTCTGTGCATGCATATGCACTGATAATATGGTGGCAAACCAAACTTGCTGACTCTTTATTTGTTTGTGAAAAACATCTTTCCTCATCATACAGTGATGCTTTTGTCTTCCGCTAAAACCACAGAGGATTGGAAACACTTATCTATATTGTCCATGAAGCTGGCTTTTCTTCACAACAGCATGATTAAAAGCAAGCTACACCAGTGAATTGTGCAAAACCAGATGTGAACTTGTCATAATGTTGTCACTACTTGAAACAAGCACAGAAACTTGTTCTCCACTCACAAATCTTTTGACCTTTTCATTTAGAACTGTTGTGCAACCTTAAAATTCATAAACATTATAAAAGAGATTATTACGCTGTCCTATTTGATGCTTCATCAATGTAGCAACAGAAAAGAAATCATGTTGTATTCTCTGTACAATTGCATATTTTAGCTTAAGAGATCCTCCCTCCTACATTCCTTGGCTCTGAAACAGAGAAAAGCAGCATGATAGAGAGAAAGATGTGTGAGAGTGCAGTATCATGCCATTTGAGCCAGGTACTGTAGGATTTATCACCCATGTGGTGACCACATGTCTACCTTTCAGAGGAGGACACTTGATTGATGTTTGTTCACTCAGTCTGAAGGCTTTATCTGCTTCGGCAGCTTTCTTCATTCCATAAAACAGGTGAAAAAATGACCTAAAAGCACATGGGTGAACTGGAATATACTCAAGATAACCTGGTGTGACTGTTTGAGGGTTTAGTTTTTCGTTATTTATTAGTAGTGCTGTCAAGACAATACACTTATTATTTATCAAACTAATTAAATGAATGTAATGTAATTAAAAATAGCCAAATGCATTGCCATTAATAATAATAATCAATTTACTGTACGCCTATATGCTGATAAAAGTCCAATAATTAATAATTAATCCAATACATTATAAAAAGTGGTTACGGATGGATGCATGGATGGATGGATGAATGTATAGATGGATGATAGATTGAAAGATGAATACATGGATGATGATGACGGTTGGATAGATGGGTGCATGGATGGATGGAAGATGTATATATTGACGGATGGATAGATGGATACATGGATGGATGAATGAATAGATTGACGGATGGAGAGATGGATGCATGGATTGATGATAGATTGATGGATGGATTCATGGATAGAGTGATGGATGCATGGATCAATGATAGATTGATGGATGATAGATAGATAGATATAGATGCATGGATGGACGGATGATGGATAGATTGACGAATGGATAGATGGATGAATGGATGATGGATAGACTGACGGATGGATAGATGGGTGCATGGATGGATGCAAGATGGATATATTGACGGATGGATAGATGGATACATGGATGGATGGATGGATGATGAATTAATTAATTGACGCATGGATAGATGGATGCATAGATTGATGGATGGATTCATGGATAGAGTGATGGATGGATGGATGGATTCATGGATAGATAGATTGATGGATGGATAGATGGATGCATGGATCAATGATAGATTTATGGATGGATAGATAGATATAGATGCATGGATGGACGGATGATAGATAGATTGATGAATGAATAGATGGAAGCATGGATGAATGGACGATGGATAGACTGACGGATGAATAGATGATGCATGGATTGATGATAGATTTATGGATGAATGCATGGATAGATTGATGGATGGATAGAGGATGCATAGATTGAGATAGATTGATGGATGGATAGATGCATGGATGATGGATAGATGGAAAGATGAATGCATGGATGGATGACGCATAGATTGAATGGATAGATGGATGGATGATGGACAGATTGACAGATAAATAGATGGATGCATGATAGATTGATGGATGGATGCATGAATGGATGGATAGATTGACATGATGAGGGACATTAATGATGATAGATTGTTATTTGTTTAATATATTTTCTTTGTTTTTGATTTCAGCCTTTAAAGGTCCCATATTGTACACCTTTCTGGCTTTTTATTTGAGGTTTTGATGTCCTTAAGAATATATATTTCCGGTATAAGTACAAAAAACCCTCTCAATATATTTTTACAGCTCCTCTCTCAGGAGCTCTGCTGAGAACAGGTCGATTTTGGCCTGTTTGATTAATATGCATGAGCCTCTCTTCTGATTGGCCTGTTGTGTTCTGAGTGACGCACGGCCAGGCCAACCACAGGTAACTAGGGTCAGCCAAAGTCACAGCACTAGCTGGAGGCAGCAAAACAAAGGGGAAACTGAAGGCGGCCCATTCAAACCAGCGCAGGTTCGGCTACATAATGAGCTTAAAATATCATCTTGTTGTGATTTTGGGTGCCAGAATCGATGTAATACAGCCTTAAATTAGAAATTTGATCGCATATCTGCTGCCACTGCCAGACAAAAAACCGAAGACAGCTGTGGTTAAACGCGATAAAACGAGCAGACTGGACAGAAACAATCGTCAAAAATGCTCGCGTTTGCAGCGCACACTTCATATCAGAAAAGGTTTAATAAAGTATTGTCTTTTGTTGTTATGGGCGCGTCTACAGATTTCTTGCCATATGACTATGTTTCTTGCATCTCACGACTATCATGTATGAAATAATGTCTGTGTGCAAGTGTGTAAAACAACAAACTGACGATTAATATATAATAATTTGTAATTGTATATACATAGTTGTGATTAATTGTGGCTGGAACAAAAATGTAGCTGTAAAAATAGTTGCCTGCTGAAATTGAAATGTATACACATCTTCATCATGACTAGATAGACACGGTGAGTTTGTCTTTACTATACACGTTAGATGTGATCCACCTCATAGTAACAATCCTGTCAGATCGTCCATCCTTTGAGTGAGAGTGTAACGTTACAGGTCGGCCGATCTTGTTTTGTGGTTAAAGTTAACCTTTTCGACATTTTTCCGTGTTGTTGTTGCTCAGCAATGTCTTGGACGCGATGTTGTCTGGGGGTTTGCAAAAGGAGAGTGGGACTGTGGGCGGTTCTCGGGGTGGTGACTGAAGGCGGTGATTGTGTAGTTCTGACATCAACTTTTTACGGAATCACAACGGTTCGTGGAAAAATAGCTAGAACTTTAAGCAGGCTGTGTGGATTTTACTGTGGACTGACTGTTTTGAACTTATATGGTAGTTAAATCGCCCCTAGACCTCAGTATCGTGAAAAAGCCAGGAATCTTCAGTGTTTTACAATATGGGACCTTTAAATAAAATATATTCAATTGAACATTTAATAATAATAATAATAATAATGAACTTTCTTTTATATAGCACCTTTAAAAGCAGCTTTTCAAAGTTGATTAATTACTCATTAATCAGTTGAACGGCTATCATTGTGCCAGGAAAAACATGCAACATCTACAGTACATGCATCTTAGTGGTAACTGCCAGAGGAACTCTGTTTAGTGCTGAATTTCAGTGCCAACACATTTCAGTGTGGATTATTTCCAGGGCTGAGACATCACAGCACTGATGAGGCAGGAAATTGGACTGTAGTGCAGCATGGTGCAATGACCACAGACTCCCGCAGGACATTACAGGTGGAGTGACATCATCCATACAAATAGCCGGCAGAAAAGCAGAACATACTGCAAGTACTTAGAAGGAACTGGCTGAACTTCTTAAAGTTCTCTGCAAGAAAGTGGTGACCACAACACACTAAAGGGAAACTAAGACTTGTTCCACAACCAAAGGCCTATTCGCACCAAATGTGAAGCAAAAATGCAAAACACATAAAATAATGCAGACTTTTAAAAGAAACTGAGTTCATGTCTGTGTCGTACAGAAAAAGGAAATAAGAAGAAAAATAAAGAGAAGATAAACAATAATTAGAAAAAGGATCTAATTTTTTATTGAAAATTGACTGTTATTAAACAAAATGTTCTGACAAACTAGTGTTATTTTAGTGTCACTGCACCATTAAATTTTTTTAGATTTATTTAAATTTTAAATTTAGTTTTAGTAGTTTTGCGGTTTTGTCAAGTAGTATTTTTAAATAGCCTAATTTTATTTTTTATTTCAGTTTTAGTTTGTTATTTTAGTATATTGGATATGAAATTAAAACGAATATTTACAGGAAATTAAATTAATCATTAAAATCAATTAAAACAAAAATATTAGAAATGTTACCTTGTCAACTAGCTGACATATATATACAAACCCAATTCCAAAAAAGTTGGGACACTGTACAAATTGTGAGTAAAAAAGGAATGGAATAATTTACAAATCTCATAAACTTATATTTTATTCACAATAGAATATAGATAACATATCAAATGTCGAAAGTGATACATTTTGAAATGTCATGCCAAATATTGGCTTTTTTTGGATTTCATGAGAGCTACACATTCCCAAAAAAGTTGGGACAGGTAGCAATAAGAGGCCGGAAAAGTTAAATGTACATATAGGAACAGCTGGAGGACCAATTTGCAACTTATTAGGTCAATTGGCAACATGATTGGGTATAAAAAGAGCCTCTCAGAGTGGCAGTGTCTCTCAGAAGTCAAGATGGGCAGAGGATCACCAATTCCCCCAATGCTGCGGTGAAAAATAGTGGAGCAATATCAGAAAGGAGTTTCTCAGAGAAAAATTGCAAAGAGTTTGAAGTTATCATCATCTACAGTGCATAATATCATCCAAAGATTCAGCGAATCTGGAACAATCTCTGTGCGTAAGGGTCAAGGCCGGAAAGTCATACTGGATGCCCGTGATCTTCGGGTCTTTAGACGGCACTGCATCACATACAGGAATGCTACTGTAACGGAAATCACAACATGGGCTCAGGAATACTTCCAGAAAACATTGTCGGTGAACACAATCCACCGTGCCATTCGCCGTTGCCGGCTAAAACTCTATAGGTCAAAAAAGAAGCCATATCTAAACATGATCCAGAAGCGCAGGCGTTTTCTCTGGGCCAAGGCTCATTTAAAATGGACTGTGGAAAACTGTTCTGTGGTCAGACGTATCAAAATTTGAAGTTCTTTTTGGAATACTGGGACGCCATGTCATTCGGACTAAAGAGGACAAGGACAACCCAAGTTGTTATCAGCGCTCAGTTCAGAAGCCTGCATCTCTGATGGTATGGGGTTGCATGAGTGCGTGTGGCATGGGCAGCTTACACATCTGGAAAGGCACCATCAATGCTGAAAGGTATATCCAAGTTCTAGAACAAGATATGCTCCCATCCAGACGTCGGCTCTTTCAGGGAAGACCTTGCATTTTCCAACATGACAATGCCAGACCACATACTGCATCAATTACAACATCATGGCTGCGTAGAAGGATCCGGGTAATGAAATGGCCAGCCTGCAGTCCAGATCTTTTACCCATAGAAAATATTTGGCGCATCATAAAGAGGAAGATCTAAGAAGACCTAAGACAGTTGAGCAACTAGAGGCCTGTATTAGACAAGAATGGGACAACATTCCTATTCCTAAACTTGTCTCCTCAGTCCCCAGACGTTTGCAGACTGTTATAAAAAGAAGAGGGAATGCCACACAGTGGTAAACATGGCCTTGTTCCGACTTTTTTGAGATGTTGATGCCATGAAACTTAAAATCAACTTATTTTTATTAAAATGATACATTTTCTCAGTTTAAACATTTGATATGTCCATCTATGTTGTATTCTGAATAAAATCTTGAAATTTGAAACTTACTCATCAGTGGCATTCCTTTTTTACTCACAGTTTGTACAGTTTCCCAACTTTTTTGGAATCGGGTTTGTATATATATATATATAGTTCAGTCATGAAACTCTAGATGGTGCATTCTGATGGGGTGTTAACGTAACTGATGATATTCAGAGAGTTAAATGACTTGGCACAAGCTGATTGGTTCATGCTGCATATGCAGCCAATGAGCTTACTGCCTTGCATTTATATGGCTGGCTAGCATTCACTTGATATTCCTGCAGTGCGCTTTCAGAGTTTCTCTGAAACCCTCAACCTTCCTCAGCTCCACCTGTATAGATCTTCTACGGGTTATTTTATATACTATTTGTGCAGCAGCAGTATGTCTAAATACTCATGGCACCGTATCGCCCATATGCATTGGCAGTAGCAAGTTCCTGTACTTGCTTGCAGCAGCAGCAATAATCTACAACTACAGCAATAACCAACAGCAGCAGCAATTCAGCAGCAGTGTAGCAGATCTGTTCCGCCAAGACCAAATACACTAACATTGTCATATCCATCACCATGCTAAACGCTTCGGAGTTGTCCATTATGTTATATATATATATATATATATTATATACTGTATATTTTTATTTTTTTTCAGTTACCATTTATTTCAAATATCAAAAATGTGTGAGCTGTTTTGGGGTTTTAGTTTCCGTTTCCATTTTTCTTTTAGTTAACTATAATAGCACTGCAACAAATACTTGCAACTTCATTCTTGATGTAAATAGACCATACAGCTAGAGTTTTTGCCTGTCCTTATCATACTACAGCAGAACTCTAGCAGACTTCATGCAAGGAACATATCAACTCAGTGAGCCAAATTAGAGTATCTGTAGCCAATCAGGCAGCATGTGAATTGGATAAAAAAAATAGTTCAAATTTACTTTAAAAAGTAGAGCTATATACTCATCCAAGAAGTACAAAATTAGCAACCTCTTGCACACTGACAACTTGAATAAGCCATCCAGAGTAACAACACAACAACAGCAGGGTGTATCAAGTGAACAGATTGGCAACTCAGTCTATTTTTGGCATAAGAAAGTTATAAACAACCAATTTATGCTGCCGAAGCCCAAGACACATCGCCCACCAACACCAATAAAGATTTATTTCCTCAGAGTTTATGTATAATCTGCCAGAGTTTGTGTTTCCAAAATATTGATTTTTCCATCATTTTTTGGCTGCTCTCAGCAGCTGTCAGGATCTAAAGAATATTCATGTTGTTCTTGACCTCACAACACCTTTGATGAGCACACAGGTAGAATTACAATGTTCACCTTCAACATGGCTTTTGAATGAGCTGTGGCTCAAAAGTCACAATCCATCACAACTAAAATTCAATATGGAGACACTGGTTCGAGGGTCTGTCTGTGACATATTAGTTTGTCTTTCCCAGCAAATGTCATAATATTCAGCTCACTGCTAATTTAGTATAGTGAACATACAGTAGGGGTCCTGGATGGAGTTTAGCTCCAACTCCAATTAAACACACCTGAACCAGCTAATCAACCTCTAACTAGGCATACTTCCAGGCAGGTGAGTTAAGGCAAGATGGAGCTAAACTCTGCAGGACAGTGGCCCTCCAGGACCGAGTTTTGACACCCCTGACATATACAGTAGAGTGTCAATTTCCCAAAGTGAAATCCGCTTGAATAGACATTTACCTCCAACCCACAAACCACTGCTACCACATTGAGTTGTCTAATTCTTAGTATCGCTCCTAAAAATAATTATAGGGAATAACAACATTCATTTGATTAAAAAAATGTTTTTGAGTTTGGTTCATTCTAAATGCACTGACTTTTTTTTTTTTTACAGTAAATGAGAGAGAGTCCTCTGGTTAGTTCTTCAGAGTCCCCAGCTCAACTTGAGTTTTAACGTCAATTGAAGCGTGGGAAGCAAACGATTCTCAGCCAAACATTTGTTTTCACTTTAGCCTTCTAGTCTTTGTCTTTTTTCAGTGTTAAAATACTTTCCATCCTAGTTGCATATGCAGAGTCAACTATAAAGCATTTTTGCTTTCCTGAAGAGTGTATACTGTGATGTAACTACATTGGTTTGTGGGCGGGACTATCTGTTTTTTTGACCAGTGGAAGACTGGCGGGCATTATTTTCTGTAATTACATTTTGGTAAAGCTAGTGGAACAGAACATTTCTTCTTATTCCATTTAATTCAGAAGTATGCCACATAATGGGGAAAAATGGGCAAGTACTGTTTCATAATTACTACACCTTTAATATCTATTCAGTTGCTTTGACTTTGGCTGAGAAATAAAGAAAAAAGTATACCAGTAGGTGAAAAAAAAGTGAAGTTCAAGACCAATTGCACTTCTGTAATCTTGGATGCATTTAAATATAACCCAGAGTCAGATTATTTCTCTGTGGCCCTGACTGTCAACAGAAGCATAAATCAATATACAAACCAAATTAAATACATCAAAGGATTTCAAAAGAGGTTGAAAATGTTTTGCTATTTAGTGTTCAAGTGAAATTCTATGGAAAGACTTTGTGCTATGTTCTGTAGTACCGTGATTTTGTAGTTTGTAGATTTTGAGATTTCCCTGAACCTTGTGAAGTCATTTCACAATTTTTTGTGCACATATCAAAATGTAATGCAAAGTTGTTATTGAAGGATGAAGCAGATCAAACTATGGTGTACATTTTTTTTCAAAATAAATATTAGTAAAATGTAAATAAAACAAAGATTAGTGGCGCACGTTTCACAAGAAAATGCTATTTCAATCTTTCTACTTAAGAAATTCACATTTAATTCAGTGTGTTACATACCATTTCATTGTATTTATTTGTGAAATTTACTAGCAATTTCTGAATGGAAATTGATTCAAATTAAATTCTACAACATTTTTTTCTTCATTGACATTATAATGAACCTAATAAACTAACAGAAGTCATTTAAAAAAAATTTAAAGACAAAAATAATAATTCATTTTAATGGTCAAATAGTCAAAGAGGATGAGGAAAATGGCAATGTATAATGATGTATAAATATAAATTAGTATCTTCATATCAATACTGCCAAAGGATTATGTTTTGAGTCCTTGTCTGAAACCCTTATAGTGCACTGGTGGTACCACATAATAAAAGCAGGCCAAAATCAAATAATAGTAAAATAATTAACTTTTGCATTTTAATGAACCTCATTTTATTCATTTGCAATCCTCTGAATATATCTTCTTGTCATTTATAGACCACAAAACCATCTCCAAGACACCATTAGTAATATGGACAGAAGCGTCATATTCTAAGCATCATATTCTCAATCGAACTCTCTCCAGAAATCTGTGTGAGTTACAGCCCATGTCTTGACATTTACAGAGTCATCCCCTAAAGCCAAAATTTACTAGGTCCAATTGTTTTAAATTTTCTTTAAAGTTTGCTCTAAGACAAAAGGCCAGTAATCTAAATCAAGACTGGCGTAAAAGCAAGAATGCCTTGAGAAAAAAAACATCAGTTTGATTGGTGTGTTATTGTATTTTATTAGTCCTGAAATATGTAAACATGCCAAGGCAAATATTGGCCATAAGCTTTGTCTGAGCTGCTGCAGCCTTGATATCTGCTGCCACTACTGCCGATATATATATATATTATATATATATATATATTATATATATTTTTTTGAAGTCACTTATGTTCACAAGTCCCTGCATTTATTTGATCAGTAAAACTGTAATATTGTGAAATATTTTTATAATTTAAAATAACTTTCTATTTTTATATATTTTTTAAATGGACTTTAGTTCTATACTTGGCAAAGCCTTACGTTTCCAATCACCAGTCATAACTCTTCGATAAGTCTTCAGTTTCCACATGATTCTTCAGAATCTTTCTAATACTCTGATTTGCTGTCGCAATAATTTATCTTATTTTATTCTGAAAACCTCATGCTTATTAACATACTTTCACAGAATTCATCAACTAACATAACTTTAAAATAACACAATTCATATACATGGTACGGAAAGTATTCAGACCCCCTTAAATTTTTTCACTCTTTTTATATTGCAGCCATTTGCTAAATTCATTTAAGTTATTTTTTTTTCCTCAATGTACCACACAGCACCCCATATTGACAGAAAACACAGAATTTTGACCTTTTTGCAGATTTATTAAAAAGCAAATGAAATTCACATGGTCGAAGTAATTCAGACGCTTTGCTGTGACACTCATATATTTAACTCGGGTGCTGCCCATTTCTTCTGATCATCCTTGAGATGGTTCTACACTTTCATTTGAGTCCATTTGTGTTTGATTATACTGATTGGACTTTTTTAGGAAAGCCACACACCTGTCTATATAGACCTTACAGCTCACACAGTGCATGTCAGAGCAAATGAGAATCATGAGTCAAAGGAACTGCCTGAAAAGCTCAGAGACAGAATTGTGGCAAGGCCCAGATCTGGCCAAGGTTACAAAAAAAAATTCTGCTGCACTTAAGGTTCCCAAGAGCACAGTGGCCTCCATTCCTTAAATGGAAGACGTTTGGGATGACCAGAACCCTTCCTAGAGCTGGCCGTCCGGCCAAACTGAGCTATCGGGGGAGAAGAGCCTTGGTGAGAGAGGTAAAGAAAACCCAAAGATCACTGTGGCTGAGCTAAAGAGATGCAGTCGGGAGATGGGAGAAAAATGTAGAAAGTCAACCATCACTGCAGCACCTCCACCAGTCAGGGCTTTATGGCAAAGTGGCCCGACGGAAGCCTCTCCTCAAGTGCAAGACACATGAAAAACCCTGAAGGACTCCAAGATGGTGATAAATAAGATTCTCTGGTCGGATGAGGCCAATATAGAACTTTTTGGCCTTAATTCTAAGCGGTATGTGTGGAGAAAACCAGGCACTGCTCATCACCTGTCCAATACAGTCCCAACAGTGAAGCATGGTGGTGGCAGCATCATGCTGTGGGTTGTTTTTCAGCTGCAGGGACAGGACGGCTTGTTGCAATCGAGGGAAAGATGAATGAGGCCAAGTGCAGGGATATCCTGGACGAAAACCTTGTGTTCAGGACCTCAGACTGGGCCGAAGGTTACCTTCCAACAAGACAATGACCCTAAGCACACCGCTAAAATAACAAAGGAGTGGCTTCACAACAACTCTGTGACTGTTCTTTAATGGCCCAGCCAGAGCCCTGACTTAAACCCAATTGAGCATCTCTGGAGAGACCTAAAAATGGCTGTCCACCAACGTTTACCATCTAACCTGACAGAACTGGAGAGGATCTGCAAGGAGGAATGGCAGAGGATCCCCAAATCCAGGTGTGGAAAACTTGTTGCATCTTTCCCAAAAAGACTCATGCTGTATTAGATCAAAAGGGTGCTTCTTCTAAATACTGAGCAAAGGGTCTGAATTTTTTTTATTTCAGTTTTTCTTTTTTAATAATCTGCAAAAATGTCAACATTCTGTGTTTTTCTGTCAATATGGGTTGCTGTGTGTACATTAATGATGAAAAAAATGAACTTAAATGATTTTATCAAATGCTGCAATATAACAAAGAGTGAAAAAATTTAAGGTGGTCTGAATACTTTCCGTACCCACTGTATTTGTGTGTTTGTGTGTCTGTGTGTATGTTTATTAAAATCAGTGTATTCAAATCTTAATCTGAAAAAAAAGCTGAACCTGAATAGCTCTCTATATATCTAAATATCTATACTTAACAATTTTCCCAAATTATATATATATATACACACACACACCACCACAGAGATATTTTTAAAATCACTGACTTAACATGTAACACAAAATCCAATCCAAATGAACTAAATACAGAAATATAGGTTAGGCTGACATGTCGGCTTTTCATGGACATCACAAGCCGATTAAATAAGAATGTTTGTAAAGTCTGTGCTAACACCACATTTGGTTACTGCACTTCAGTGATAAGCCTCACAACCTTGAACAAGGTCTCTGCTTCACGTCTGCTGGGCTCTAAATTACAAGAAGTATTTCCACTTCTGTCTGAATGACAGCCTGGCGTTCACCAACCTCGAACCAAAACAGGGATTTCAATGGATAGTGGTGTCTGACTGTTGGCAAAATCAGGGAATTTATATGCCAACCATGCTACCAGCAATGCCCACTCAGCACAGCCCTGGGTGGTCCACCATTATCTGGACAGGCTTGAACCCAGTTCAAGTTCAAGTTGAATCCAGGCTTGAGTTCTATCTACGATGCCTCAAAGCAAGAACCACATTTAGAGCAAGGGCTTGGTATAATGAGACAACCTGAGCATTAGGTCTAGGCTTAAAGTCTGAATGCCACCTGGATTACGTGAAACAGCAACATGCTTTTGGCCCACACACAGACATAAAGGCTGAAATGGAAAGAATTGTTTCAAGCTGAGAGGGAAAAAAAAGACCTAGACTTTAAACAGCCATCACCCTCCGTTTCTGGGGAGATACGCTTCTCAGCACACTTGCACTTCGTTAAGTTTCAGCAAGACTCAAAACCTTTTGTGACACGGAGGAATCCGACTGAATTGAATACCTCCAGGAGGTGAACGAAAGCACAATTTACCACTTCTGGCAAGGAAAATAGAAGGCGTAGGAGTACAGATAAACCACAGCATAAATGCTGGCCAACAGTTATTGCCCTCAGAGAGCAAGAGGGGAAAAAGACAAATGAAAATAAAAACATTGCGAAGATTAAGGCTTGAGGGGAGACAGAGAGAAACAGGGGAACAAAACAGTGGCTCACATTCCAGCAGCAACCAAGAATCCAAAATATGTTTTGTGCTCCTGAAGAAAAGAAGGAAAAAAATGTTTTTTCCTTGCACCAAAGCTGTCAATCATGATGTCTGCACAATAGAACTGAAGGTGTGGTCCTTTTTTGGTGTTAAGCACTTATTTGCCGCCAAAACGAAAAGTCTTCTGTTCATCATTCACTCAAAATCTGTAGGCTCTCTTTCTTCTACTGACGAATGTAACTAAAATATTTATATTTACTTTAGATTAGAATTACCTGATGATGTCTTCACAACTAGTCAGTCCCGCTGCTCTTCTCCAAAAGATCCTCATGGATGACCACCTGATGGGTGAATTGGATATTGATCCGTTTTTTATACCAGCACTCACGTTAGAAGGCATTCCTGTGAAAATGAGCTCAGTTTCTGCTCATTCAAGGCAAGAAATTATTTTCAGATGGTTTACAGTATGACAAAAACAGTGCACCAGACTCCGTTTTACAGTAATGAACAGCGAGAGAGGCTCCTTTTTACCTCGTTAACTCAAAGTTCCCCCGCTGAGAGATAATTCTAAAGGTTTGCTGTTACAAATGGTCAGGTGTATCTAAGATATTCGTAGATTATTTACCTTTACCTTTACCTTTATCATTTAGCAGATGCTTTTATCCAAAGCGACTTACAATAGTGACATAAAAGCAGTCAAACAACAAAAGCACCACTATATAGTGCAAATGACACATGGTCCCCCCCCCCACCCCCCCCCCCCTCCCCTTTTCCCAGTTTTTAGTCCTACGCAGTACACGTAGCAAGGTGTTTTATTAATAATATATATATATATATATATACACACACACACACACACTTACACACACATACACACAGAAAAACAGTAAATAGAATAGAAAAAATAGAAAGCTAGTTTTTTTTACATTTTTTATAAATATAGATAAAGTAGAATTAAAATAGAATCGAAAGTGTTAAGAGTTAGAGGGTCAAATAAAGGTGGAACAGATGTGTTTTTAATCGATTCTTGAAGAGGGCTAAGGACTCAGCTGCTCGGATTGATTTGGGCAGTTCATTCCACCAGGAGGGAACAGTTAATGAAAAGTCTGTGAAAGTGATTTTGTGCCACTTTGAGATGGCACAATAATACACCGTTCACTTGCAGACGCAAGCTTCTAGAGGGCACATAACTCTGAGGTAATGGATTTAGGTAAAGGGGTGCAGAGCCAGAGGTTGTTTTGTAGGCATCGATATATGTAGTATATATGCATGTGTGAGATACCTTTTCACTTTACTTATTTACGAAACATGCTTGCAGTTACTATTACAGTCCTATTACAATAGAATTTAGGGTTACTTTATTTGTAGTCCCCTTTAGACATTTTACTACTATAGTAACTTTGGACTACAGTCAATACATGTTCAACTAAGTCTACTTAATTTTGCACTACATGTCTACACTCTCAGAGTAGACGTTTAGGGTAGGTTTAGGGTTTAGTAGCATGTTGAACAAGAAAGTAATTACGAAAGATATCAGCAGCTAGTCTACTGATACTCTACAACTGCAAGTTGACATTTAGTTGCAAAGTTACTTACTGTTAATCGAATGTCTAAAGTGGACTATCGAAATAAACTGTAACCAATTTATAACCAATTGAAACCCCCATACATTGTTAAGCCAAGATGTAGTTGAGTTTGTTTCTTCATGGGAACAGCTTTTGAGAAATTTAGCATTACATCACTTGCTCACCAGTGATCCTCTGCAGTGAATGGGTGCCGTCGAATCCAAACATTATGATAAAATATGACAATAATCCACACGACTTCATTACATCAATTAACTTAATTAAAATGAAATTAAAAAAACTCTTATCTTATGAAGCGAAAAGCTGCACATTTGTAAGAAACAAACCCATCATTAAAATGTTTTTAACTTTAAATCATCACTTCTAGACAAAATATCCAGTCCCTAAATCCATAATACCGCTATCTCCTGTTGTCCTCACATCAAAATCTACCCATATATTTGTTTAGTGCTGTTTTGGACTGTTTTTCCTTGTAAACATTGCTTGATGTGTGCAAATTTCTCTCCTGATTCAGGTGGGATGATATTAACACGATCACTTATAGTCTAGGCCAAACTACAAGTGTTTAATGTTTTAACTGATTTTGGGAATAGCACACTTTGCTTTAGCAAAGATTTGTGCAAAGTACTTGCTTTGGACACACACTCCTTCATTCATAATAAAACTGATTGCGTAAAAATTCACAAATTGTATACAATTATCAGTGAACAAGGCTCTCTAAGACCATTAAATAGAATATGGACTCACAGAATTGCTGAAGCTATTCTATTATGACTAAATGTTTTAGTATTCTTTCACATGACATCCTATGTTTGGTGCCATCTGGTCTTAACACCTTGAAACCACGATGCATATAGAGCTGTTCATGTATTTGGTTGCTAGGTTACATTGGTTGAACTATATTTTGAGGATTCAATTATTTTCATAGACTTGAACTCATTTAAAAACTAATTATAGTGGGAGCATGATATCACCTAACTTAAGTTTGATGTTTCAAATACGCCTCTTCTCAGTGATTATGATTCATTTAAGGACCAAACTATCATGTCAAGAACCTTATTATACTAAAACTGTTCTCCTTTTGGTTAGATTGCAGTCTCTTTCACAAACACTATGTAATCTTTGGTCACACCATATAGCGCATATCATTTGGTGACTCAGCTACCATTAAAAACAACATTAACAGTACACAGTTCAATGCAGATTTTCAGTCATAAAACCAGACTCAGCAGTGGCACAAGGGACTTATGCTTTTAATTGGCCTGGGTTCTGCTGAGAAATGAGTTCTAAATCTGGATGTCTAACATTGGCGGTAACAAGCACATGCAAGGTAGTGATTACTTTTGCATTGTTGAACCAAATCCGCTGGAAAACAAACTGCCCTTGCATCTAACTTGCAGTGTTCACAAACAAATACCACGAAGAAAAAAAACACTACAGCAAATGCTGGCCTTATTTAGACACACACAATGAAGCTTTTGTAAGTCTCCACAGACATTTTCAATTTTTTGGGATAGAAAACAGACATGATAAACTGTTATATGATGGTTTATTCAAATACAAAGCTGTAAATTACTGAAAAACAGGAAGTTTATCATTTTAATAAATTATACAATAGCAAGTATTTTTTTCTGTTGTTATGCTTCTCTTTATGTGGTTTATAATGTCATTTCTCAATGAATTTGTCTCTCTTTTCAGCAAAATATATAATGCTGGGTCAAACATAATACAGAGTAAGTACACATCTGCAATGGTCTTTTGTCGTCTGTGCTATTGATGATGGATTTTTAAAAGAAACTGCTTAATTTTCCGTAAAAATAGTGTCATTTGGAAAGAATTGGCAATATGGCTTTCACACTTTGAAGATTGGCAGCACAGCTTGACAGATAGACGACATACTGTGACTGCTTTTAGCTGCTCATCACAATGTCATCTGACTCTCTGTGGTAAGCAATAATGGCACTGACTCTCACTCCTGCTGAATTTGCAGTCACTCCCACTGCCATGGGTGAATGCCTTCACAAAATGAAAGAAGACTGAGGTGTCTGACACATTTGAATTCACAATGTCATTCTGAATTATTCACAATAACAATAGGTTAAAAATAAAAAGGGGGGAAAAAGCCAATTTTCTGAGAAACTGTTATATATGTAATGTGCTAAAGTTTTTGATGAAATGCAATGTTGTGTTACATTCCTAATCATTCCAGATTTTTTTTGTGCTTCTTTTTTTTTGCATTGCTTCAAAAATTTGTGGTTGGGTGTTTCTTATGGACACTTTTATGTCCTCTTTTATGAGGCTTACTCAAACTACAGAAAAAGAAAAGGAAACTTTTCTCTGTGCCATGTGAAGGTTACATAAAACTTGGTCTTGGACACTTTTTTAATGTGCCTTCATCATTTATTTCTACTTTTCACATGCTATCAAATGTTAAATATACTTTCACTAATGACTGAGAGTTATGAATGACTTAAAGAGAAAATGTTGAGATTGATTAATAAATTCATTCAGTGATCTTCATATTCAGATAGCTTCCCTCCAAGTGAAATATTGTCTCTCAGACCAAGTAATGAACTGAAGAAAAATATAATTAAAATGACATTTAAAGGCCAAGCTGACTAAAACATGTTGATAAATCAATCTATTATTTATTGCAGCGTCTGTAAGGCATATATTATATCTGGAATTTCATTTCCGTGTTGTAACAGCTTGTGAAATTCAAAGGCAGCGCACCTGTCCTGAGGGATTTGAAGAATTATAGGTCAGATTAACTAAATATCTTTAGCTGTCCTGGTCAGTAGGTTAAATGACACCATGGAATATTACTAAATATTTCATATGTGAATGACCAAGGAAAAAAATCTTTAGAACAACATTAAATTGACTTCCTTGTTGATTGTTCTTTGCCCTAGTGTAATTGCATTGGTGCATTGCACATTTTTTAATTAAGATATATTGTTTTAAAAATTAATACCTAGATATGGTTCAGTGTTAAATTATGAGGACTAATAATTTCTATAAATCGCTACTAATTTATTTGCACATAATTTTGAAAGGTGTTTTCTGAGAAGAGAACATAGACATTTCTGAGTGACTCACCATCTACATTTACAAACCCTGTGATATTTATAGATTTGTAATTTAGTAGAACAGCACCAAAACTAGCAGTGTAAGTATTTCCTTTAGCTGTTTCGCGGTTTCAGCCTCAGATGTTTGTGGTCTTGGGATGACAGTGACTCACAAGCTGTTTGGAAGAGTTGGAGGAGAAATGTAGAGTGCATGCAAAATAAAAGTGAGCCAAACATAGGCCTGGTGGTGGTGAACTAAGAAAGAAACTGATATGAAGACAAGTAGAAAAACAACAATAAAGTCTGGAGTTCCACCTTATGTCGTTCACTTTATTTAGAGAGCCAAAACACATAGAACACATTCTGAACGGTTTCGCAAAAGCTTTAAATAGTTATCTTAAAATATAGACGGTGGATTCATCAAAATAACACCTGCTATTCTTTTCTATTTGCAACATTTATATTTATATATTCTCTTTCCTTGGGCTCTGACTCTAGTGGACTGTAAAAAAAAGTGATTTTTGAGGAACTAAGCCAAATTAAATGTATAAAGATAATGTTTTTACTTGCCTTGGTAAGAATTGGACCTTAAATTAAAAGGCAAGTGTTTAAAACTATACTCTTGGAGTAACTAAGTTAATAACTAACTAAATAAATAAAGTAGTCACAAGATTTTCCCTCACAATTCTGAGTTTATATCTCCCAATGATGAGAAAAAATCAAAACTGTGAGATGTTAACTTTGCAGTTTGTGATATATAAACTCGCATTCCTGATAAGAAAGTCATATTGTGGTATGACTTGCAATTGCGCGAAACCAAATTAGGATTACAATCTTTTTTTTTTATTCTGTGGCGAAAACACAAAACAGAATTATGAGATCTAAAGTCATAATTCTGATAAAAAAAATTCTGAGTTCTGAGTTAATATCTTGTATTCTGAATTTTATTCCTCAGAATAGTGAGTTTATATCAAACATCTGTCCTTTTTTTCTCAGATTGCAAGTTATGTCTTGTGAAAAAAAAAAACTTCATCAGAAAAATGAAGGTTCTATGAATCACTTTACATCCTGGAACTTTTCCATTCTACAAAAGGTTCTTTACTGGAAAAAGGTTGTTTAGGTTGTTTATATTATGATTCTTATTACTAAGAATGATTGTATGGAAAACCAAAATGCTTCTTCTATGGCATCCCTGCAAAAACCCTCTTTTGGAGTGTAAATCCATTCCTGAAAGTGATTTTGCCATTTACATCAGGAAAGGTTATTTACATGTTCTTTTCTTTTCTTTTTTTTTTTTCTTTTCTTTTTCTTTTACCAAACGGCCACAGTCTATGTTGCATTAAAAATTTAAATTGCCTTAAAATGATTATTGCATGCAACTGCACTGCAAAACTTTAATATCTGTAAAAACGCACCATTTTGTACCCAGGCCCAAAAATGAAACTTCTATGCGCTTTCATTAGCTAATGGTTATTGGGTTTATGCAATGTTTGAATTGGTAAAGATGCAATGGAAACCATATGTTCTTACGTCACATTCAAATATAAAAAAATTACTCTTTTTCTATTGCAAGCAGCTCAAAAAATACTGTTGTCCTGCTCTTGGTGCCTTTCAATCAGTGGTGCTTTCACAGGCAGGCTAATTAATTACTAGTAAAAAGCCTGTGCTAATCTCAATTGGAAGCAGGCAAGGTTTTGAACCTCTGACAGCTGGTTGGGGCAACTGAGACTTCTTATCATAGAAGGATCTGGCAACCCGCCCCAGCTCCAGCTTGCTTGAAAATGGGGCGTATAATTACCTTGTCCAGCGCAGTGAGGCAGGACATGTTTAGATAGTAAGTGACAGCGTCACCCAGAAAGAAAGAAAAAATCCTTACAAAAGACTACATATTTTCTTCTCTCATAATTTTATGGCATTCTGCTCCATAAAAGCACTCATGTCTACAACTGCAGGCAAATGCGTAAGCATCAACTCATGTGGTCTTGCCCACATTTTCCACTTACAGGCTATTTACAGGTAATTCTTAAGTTGACACTTCTCTCACTTTACAGCATAACACTTCATACACATTACTCAAGTCGGGCTCCTTTTCATTTGATATCATTTGCATTCATGGAACAAATTTCAACATCTTTTGCAGACCAGAAATCAGAGCAGACTCAGGGACACACACGGCTTGGCATAAGACTTGGTATTCTGTAAGATAAAACACTGCAGAGGTCTAACTTACAGACTTAAATACTTCAGGATTAAAATATAGATGTTTAACAATTCTGAATCTGTCAAATATCAAAAAATATCATTTTTAATATAAATAGGCTTTATAAAATTATACAGAGAAAATATATCTTAATGCATATTCATTGAATATGATGAATTTCTTCATTGTTTTCACATCAAATACTGGTTTAAAAATTGCACACCTTTAAAGAAAAAAAAACATTAGTAATTTTAGCTATGAAAAGTGACAGTTACTGCTGCTAATCCTCGCTATGAAAATTCTAGATTTGTTCATAGCAAATTTAGGGACCTTTCCGTTTTAAAATGAGGAAACCCAGGTTTGAAATCCCGGGGAAAGGGTTGCACGCCATTCAGAACTGAGTTGAGAATGCCTTTACATTGCAATTCATTATGTAAATTTGATTTAAATAGACCCGAGGAAGCAAAAAGAATGCAAAACTGCATTTCAAATTTGAATTCAAATAAATTCACATTACTGTCATTTTTAAATAAAAGTTTGTTGGATTATTTGAATGTTTAGAAAATGTTCAAACATTTAAAAAGCCTTGAAGTTTGAAGGTTTGTAGTCCACGCAGGCAAACAGACATATTCATCCCATAGTTACATCAAGAGGTAATAGACAGGTAAAGACATGATAGAGACAAATAGACATGATCAATTATTTAAACGATGGAGGTGATCTATCACTCTCAGTGATACCACTGTATTACTCTAATTTATTAGTAAATCTACCAATAACATCTGAGGAGCTGAGCCATCCTTAGTCTCTGAGCAGCTTGTCAGTAAACATCTGCAAGCATTCCCACATCACAGTAGCATTTCTCAGTAAAATGTGGTGTCTAGCTAAGCACACAGTAGCTAATATTTCCCATATCTATGTTGGTTGCTATAGTAATGACTTTCCTCTACGATATCTGAGATTAGCTGTCAGCATGGAAATTAAGTACAGAAAACTGGAAACTTTCCTTCTGTTCAAGCCCATCAGGACATTTTACTGTGGTTCTGAACTAACTAGGCATATCAGACAAAAATAAGCACTCATTCACCATTCGATACACAGTGAAGGCTTCACGTTGGGGAAAAAAAAAAAAAAGGCATTTCTAACACAGATGTAGATTTTCCTGACAACAAAACAAACGACTGGAAATCTGACGTTCAATCGGAAAGGCTTCTCTCAAAATTCGGATGTCAAACTTTGTATGCATTTCACGTGGTTTTTGCTGATCAGACTACAGACAACTAAACAGACTTTAGTTGAATATACAAAAAGAAACCATTTTTGTGGCCTGTCTGAACAAAGGCAAAGAAACCCATTTATTTTCTCAGAGGGACAGACTAATGGCTTGTCACAGACGACTCCTTTGTTCCCATGCAGTCTGATTGCTTTCGCTCTCTCTTCTTCTCACTGTTTCCATGCTGTTTCTGAACTTCTAGGCTTGTGGAAACTGCTCCTGTGGGTACCGTTTCACTCGTCTACTGTTAGGTGTTAGTGCTGGAAACAGCGACGGTAACTGAGCTTGTTTAAAAGCACAGATGAAAAAAAAAGTTCAGTATATTTCACAAAGCAACATGTGATTCATGAGGTACACAAATGCTTTTATGTGAGGTGATTGCTAAAGTATGTTTAGACTGAATCGACGGGCACACTGCATCTTTTTGATAAAATGTCAACTTTTTTTTTCTGCCAAACAATATCAGTGGTTTCATCTGGTTACCAATAACATCTGAGGAGCTGAGCCATCCTTAGTCTCTGAGCAGCTTGTCAGTAAACTTCTGCAAGCATTTTCTTGCAAATCCACATTTGAATGGTCTAGTCATTTGGCACCACCAAGTGGAGGGTTAATGTAAGCTCAAGTGTAATTCTTAAAGAGATAGTTCACTCAAAATTGAATAGTGCTGTCATCATTTACTTCATCCTTACTGTTGAAACAAGAAAGTTTTGAAAGAACTTGTTTCGTTAACACGTGAATGTCAGTGGGTCCCAAAACAACAGTTTGACCATTTAACATTTTTTGTTACTTTGAAATAAATAAATGTTAACTTGACAAAAACATAAAATCTATATTTTTTTATTCCAGCTAGTGGCAAAAGCAACATTTTGTCATTTTTATTTATTTTAACCTGAGGTAACAGTACTGCTAAACGAAATACTGTATTCGAACTCTCAGATAATTTAAATAATAAACAAAAAAAAGTAAATTAAAATTACAACAAAATACAAAACAAAAAACTTTCAAAATATCAAAAAAATATTATAGTACTCAATGATTCACAATATGATCAGCAAAAAAAAAAAAATATATATATATATATATATATATCTTATAAAACTCAACAAACTCGAGCAAAATTTACAGTAAAATCCTAATGTGCTATTCTCTGACATAACCTAATCGAAATTATCTGAACAGCAAGAGAAGCCAATAAATTAAAATGAAAAGAGCCACAAACAGATGTCCAAAAACAAACAAAAAGTAAAAAGCAATCAAAAAACAGAAATGTGTACAATTTATTCTGACCGCAGTGCATGCTGGGAACTCAAGTAGGCGTATAGCATAATATACATAATTGTGGCAAGTCAAATGAGTAAAAAAAAAAAAGGTAGATATAACAAAATGCAGATTATATAGAATATATATTTAAACTCCCATGGTTAGTACTTTAATGGTGGGCACAAAGCAGTGGATTTCATTCATTCTGCAGCTAATCACCACTTCCTGGTTAAAATTTTTCCTCTGCACAACCACAAACCCCACTAGCCAGTGTTCACTCTGTCTATCAAGCATGCACAACCACAGCTGCATGTGCAACTGTGCAATTACTATCGTCAAGAAAGTAATTCAGAGAAACCAGGCCGTGGGGAGAAGGGAAACATTTGCATATTTGTTTTCAGACACAAAAGTCTTGACTTATGCTATAGACGTTCACAGTTGTACTGAAGCATGCTGTGCAGGTAAGTAAGCAGCTCTGATGCACGCGGCTGCCCACATGTATAGAAGGCTCTGTGCTTTACAGACAGGAAACCCAACATGGCCCTGTCACTGAAACACTACTGCTAAATGATCGAATGTAGTCGTGCATTAAACATGAATGTAGAGTCCAAACTACCAGGGCCTACTAGTAACACTCAAGCATCTGTAACACCTAAATAACAGACATGCCATTTCTCAGTTACAATATTAGCAATATTAACAATATTAGCTCCATTGACCTTACCTTTTAAACTGTGTCATATGTAAAGTATTAGTGTCTGCTGATTGCCTTGTGAATCTGCATTTTTTTTAATCCACTAAGTGGCACTGCATATTACAGATTAGTACCTTCAACTTTCTAGAAAAATTGAACTGCTATATTATATGAATTCATCGTTTTATTTCTATTATTTCTATTCATATTTTGAATAATTCAATAATGTATCTGTATTCTGTTTTGTAACATTGTAAAACTTCTTTTAAACCTATTTCAAATAAAATGCTAAATAACAAGCAGATGTAAAAAATTATATATTTTTGAGAGAAATATCAATTTGCTTTCTCGTTTACTTTTCTTTTTCTTTTTCTTGTTATTTTAGATATCTAACCGGGTCTGTGTAATGTTGTATTATGTAAGGGATTATTTAATATACTTGTTTTGTATTTATTTATTTATTAATGTATTTTTTCCCTTTGTTTGATCCCTTTCTCAAATCATTTTATGTGGCATTATTTTAATTATTAATATTATATTAATTCATCATTTTATTTATATTATTTCCATTCATATTTTGAATATTCCATAATGTTATCTGTATCTGTTTTGTAACATTGTAAAACTTTTGTTAAGCCTACTTCAGATAAAACTAACTACAAGCAGGGTAAAAAATTATATAGTTGAGAGTAATATCAATTTGCTTTCGTCGTTTACTTTTTTTTTTTTTATTGTTTATTTTAGATATTTAACCGGGTCTGTTGTATTTTTTGTATTATGTAAGTTTTTTATATAAAAAAATTTAAACTGTATTTTCACTTGTTTTGGATCCATTTATAGCATTATTTATAGTGCATTATTATTATATATATATTATTCCTCATTTAATATTTATATTATTTCTATTCATTTGAATAATTCATACTTATCGGTATTCTGTTTTGTAACTTGTAAACTTCTTTTCAGCTACTTCTATAAAATGCTACATACAATCAGATGATAAAAAATTAATATATTTTGGAGAGCCTAGCAATTTGCTTTCTCGTTTCCTTTAGTTATTTATTTTTATTTTAGATATCTAACCGGTTGTGTAAATGTGTATATGTAAAGTATCTTTATATATGTGTATTATGATTATTAATTGTTTTTAATGATTTTCACTTTTTTGATCCATTTATCAAATACTTTTATTAGTGCATTATTCTTATTATTATTATTATTCCACCATCGTCCATTTAAAATTCATTTCACTTAACTTCACTGAAGGATAATCCTCTTTATTCTTCGTAGTTTGTTGGGTGTGTGTTTCATTTGATTCATTAACATACTCTGCACTGTACAACATGGCTTAAGATGCTGGTTCTTTTTTTTGCATTTAGGTCTACTTCTGGTGATTTAACTAACAGAAAACTAATCGAACTTCCGCGTGCGTTCTTCTGTTGCTATAGAAACAGACGGATGCAGGTCCACGTGGACGCGAGTGCCTCTCTGTGAACGCGCGCTAGTGTTTGCTCAAACTTGTCTGCAGCTTTCTGAAGATATGAGTCCTTAACGCGAGCAGCTCCAGCTTCAGAAGCTTCTGCACGTTCAGTTAAACTTCAGTCTCAGTCTTTGCTTGCACTTAATGTCCAATTGTGGAGAGTTTCACTCTTAACAGTACTTTTCAACGAGATTGTCGCTTTATGGGTGGACATTATTATGAAGTAACATCAGCGGCTGCCTGTTTAAAGGTACAGTACGGTTGTTATATTTTACCTTGGTCTGTCTGTTTAACTTGACCATTTCTGTGGTATGTGCTTTGGCAACTCAGAACAGGAAGTGTGAAAGAAAGTGTGAGAAGGAGTCTCCTACTGAGAGGAGGAAACTAGTGTTCCTGTTTTCATCAGCTGCTTATAGAGTTGCATATTGTTTTCATGTACTAGTACATGACTTTTGGTCTGTCTGTGAAAGTGCATTGCCTTGTCTTTGTCCCTGACATTACATTTCACTTGAAGTGACTTTCAAGAACAGCATAGGCCTGTTTAGTGACACGATAGTGGTTTTGTTCTCTTTTAAATTTAGAAACTATTCAAGAGTTGATTCACTAAGCAAAGCAGCATTGTCTTCAGCTATAGGTGCAGTCTAACTGGACTGACAAGAAATGCTTTCCATTTGAGTTTTGATACAACAAAATGTTTGCATAGTGTAATAACTTTTTGTTGAATCTACAGTGACACACAAACTACTACTTGCACTAAACTTCAGAATCACAGATAATATTCCTGTAGGTTTAGTGGTAAATGCATCCAGCCCTTCGCCAAACCGCTTGGCCTCTGTAGGGTTGTGAGGATGATGGAGCCTTTACTGGTTATATACCTCAAATGTACTGTTGCTTTGGATAAAAATATCTGCCAAATGCATAAATGTACATGTTTGCATGAGGTCATGCTTTTTGCTGAAATATTCTGGAATAGCCTATATATCTTTAGTAGAAGTAAGTAGAAACCTAAGAGACTTCTTGTCAGTCAAAAAGACCATTTGTCAGATCAAATACACCTGTGAATTAGAAAATGTTAGGCTGGATCAAAAGTGCAAATGGTGCCTATTTGTAAAAATGTTCTTGTACATATTTCCAGTCCAGTTTTTAGATGTGATTTTTAAGTGAAGCTAGTAACTCTGTCCATGCCCCTAAACAGTTTGAACATCATGGCACACTACACTTTTCTCTTTATTGACTTGGCAGCAAAGATAAAGGTTTCATGCAAAACAGTAGTGATATTCCTTCTGAAGGAAGTTCACAGAGGGAGGCTTGGGTCAGGCTAAGATCAGTTTGTATTTTCCTGAAATGTAGTAAAGAATTTGACAAATAATTCAAAACAAAAGTCAGCTTAATCAACCCCCTGTTACATACAGGTGCATCTCAATAAATTAGAATGTCGTGGAAAAGTTCATTTATTTCAGTAATTCAACTCAAATTGTAAAGCTCGTGTATTAAATAAATTCAATGCAAACAGACTGAAGTAGTTTAAGTCTTTGTTCTTTTATTTGTGATGATTTTGGCTCACATTTAAAAACCCACCAATTCACTATCTCAAACAATTAGAATACTTCATAAGACCAATACAAAAAAACATTTTTAGTGAATTGTTGGCCTTCTGGAAAGTATGTTCATTTACTGTACATGTACAGAAACAAGTACAAAGAAACAAAGACGTAAACTACTTCAGTCTGTGTGCACTGAAATTATTTAATACACGAGTTTCACAATGAGTTAATTACTGAATATTACTTTCACGACATTCTAAGTATATTAATGCACCTGTATATTAAACGTTTGGGGTCAGTAAGATTTTTTAATGAATACTTTAATCAGCAAAGATGATCGCAAATGACAGAAGCTTTTATAATGTTACAATAGGCCTGCACGATTAATCGTTTGTAAACCGAAATCGCGATTTGAAAGCGCGCATGTAAACACCCACATCGCCTCCGCGTAAACAAACGTGAAGAGTTCATCCCGGCTACTTTTTGTTTCTGGAAGAAGACACGCTGAGAGAAATAACCCAGAATTTACCACACAACACGATGCGTCGTGCAGCTGGATCCAGTGGAGAATATCACTCTGATGAGTAGCCTAAGATTACTTGCATCTGTTGTTATTATTATTGTGACATAACTTGTACACATTTGACTAGTTAGACTTTTCTAATTCCTGACTGCATGTTTGAAATCAAGTGAAACATTTTGAAATATGTGATATTTCATTGTCTAAATGTCTCACAACGCAAGGATGTTTGTTTAATGTTTTATAACATATAAAACCACAATATATAAAAGTAGTGTGAGTGTTAACACTATCTCTCAGGTGTGAATCACTAAATATACATGGCCATTGTCACTCCCTCGCATAAAGCTCCTATCACAAAACATGTCTTACAAAATTTAAATCAATATATTGTTTTCTGTAAATAAGTGAACAGGATCATTTTGTAGCAAAAACTCTAGTCTACCACATTCTCAAAAGTCTTGTAAACAAATGTTCTGTATGTGTTTTATGGCCTTATTTAAGTGACTTAAAAAAAATTGTTTTTCACTAACCATGCATAAACATTTTCTCAAAAACACAAACATGTACTTTCATGCACATGTTTGATTGTAGCCCAGTTTGTGCTGAATACAGTGTTATCAGACTTTAGCCATTAATCATTTTTTAAGATACTGGAAAAAACACAAATGTCAGGGCATGCCAAAACTTTTCCAGGCCCCAAAACACCCTCGACCCCAGAGGGTTTTAATGGGGCAAAAACTTTGCTGTCATTGTACACCTAATGTGAATGGTCAGTGTTTATTCTGATGTAGAATTGTTTCCAGGTCTTTGGGTTCTTAAGTTTAAGATTGTTTTATATATATACCGTGGGTACGGAAAGTATTCAGACCCCCTTCAATTGTTCACCTTTTGTTATATTGCAGCCATTTGCTAAAATCATTTAGTTTAATTTTTTTCCTCATTAATGTACACACAGAGCAAAAGATAAATAGCCACTGTTAACATCAAAGATGATAACTGTTCAGGGAAGGAAGCAAAGATGAAACCATAACAGATAGCCGGGAGGGTGAGAGTGAGCGTAGGTTACGTTGAAAAGTGACATGTGGAGGGGTATGTTTTGTGTCAGGAACCATGTTGAGGTTAGTGAGGTTAGAGTGAGGAGGAAGTGATCCGAGGTTTGCAGTGGAGTAACCAGCACATGATCAATGGAGTGTGTAAATAAGGTCCAGTTTGTTGCCTGATTTGTGAGTAGCCGTAGTTAACACTCGCTTGATATCAAAAGAAGCAAGCAGAGTGTGGAAATCTGCAGCCTGAGGTTTATCTAGGTGAATGTTGAAGTCTCCAAGCAAAACTAGGGGAGTACCATCCCCAGGAAAGGTTGAGAGCAGCACATCTAATTCTTCCACGAAATTACCTAGTGGTCCTGGGGGTCGATAAACAACTATAAATGGATTTTAAGAGGGTGGGTAATTGTGGCTGAATGTGATTCAAAGGAGCTGTTGATACTCCGAGATGGTAAAGGATTACATTTCCAATCATTAGAGATAAGCAGACCAGTACCTCCATCTCTTCCAGTCAGACGGGGGGAGTGGAAAAAAGATAAATTATTGGAGAGTGCTACAGGAGTAGCAGTGTCCTCTGGTTTGATCCAAGTCTCTGTCAGGGCCATGAGGTTTAGACTTGAATGACTTGTAATAGAAGTAATAAAATCGGCTTTGTTTACAGCAAAGTAAAATAAAATAAAATTACAATTTAATAAAATAAATTGTACTAAATAATTTTTTGTTTTAGTTATTGATACAAAATATATTGAAAATTGACAAAATAAACAAAAAATAAACAGAAATAAAATAAAACTTCAAAACTATAAAAATGTCTAAAGATCTAACAATTTGTTTCCAGATGTAACTTTTTTGCGTTTAATATTCTGTTGCTATAGTGTTCTGAATGGTTTTATCCTGTTGCTAATGCGGTTTCTAGGGTGCTTTGGGCCATGTGGTTGCTCACTGACCCAAGTAAAAACATCCGTAAATGTAAGTAACAATATTCTTTTTTAACCCTTAGGCTCTGATGTGCATGTCCTGTGATGAGGAAAGATGGAGACGTCCAACTTCACACTTTCTCCAAACTCCAGCCATGCTAACAAGACCGACTCTTCCCCAGACAGTCCATTCACTCTTGTGGAGCTTGTTCTCATCATTCTCGGCCTGAGCACTTTAAGCCTGATCACCATTATCGGCAACGTGCTGGTCATGCTCTCCATCAAGGTCAACAGGAACCTCCAGATGGTCAACAACTACTTCCTGTTCAGTCTAGCATGTGCTGACTTGTTCATCGGCGTTTTCTCCATGAACCTGTACACTGTGTACATTGTGACTGGCCGCTGGCCTTTAGGAGCTTTGGTGTGTGACCTCTGGTTGGCTCTGGACTACGTGGTGAGCAACGCCTCCGTTATGAACCTCCTCATCATCAGCTTTGACCGATATTTCTGCGTCACCAAACCTCTCAGCTACCCAGTCAAAAGGACCCACAGGATGGCAGGCATGATGATCGCCACCGCTTGGATTCTGTCGTTCATTCTCTGGGCTCCGGCCATCCTGTTCTGGCAGTTCATCACAGGCAGCCGGACAATTCCCGAGGGTGAGTGCTACATCCAGTTTTTCTCCAATGCCGTGGTGACCTTTGGCACAGCCATCGCTGCCTTCTACCTGCCGGTCGTCACCATGACTGTACTGTACTGGCAGATCTCCAAAGCCAGCCGCAGCCGAGTCCGAAGCCGAGACAGCCGGAGAGTTTCTCGAGTCAGTAATGATGGAGGCCAGGCTGGACCCACAACTGGGAGCAATACGGAGAGGAAGTCGATCCAAGCAGGAGAGAAAATGGTCCTATGCAAGCAGAGTGCTTCAGATGACACTACAGGTAAGTAATTCCAAATATTGTCATCGTCCTAAACCTGTATGACTTTTTTCCTCGGTGGGAGATATTTTGAAGAATGTTCACACTTTCTATAATGTTTACACAATTTATATGCAAAGACCAAGGGCTGTCAAGCTCCAAAAAAGACAAAATAGTCTATACCAGAAATTTCCAAACTTTTTCAATTTATTGGTGTTATTGTTAACTGATGTTAGTTGAAAAAATTTATAAATTTAATACATTGTGTTGATTGAAATCACTGAAATAAAATAAAATATAATATTAGATGAAAAACCTAATTGCCTTGGCAACGGAAAAAAAATGAATAATCTGAAGTACTGAAATTCCTAAAACTAAAATAAAAATAAATTAAAGCTAAGCAGAAATATTTTTAAAAGAAGAAGAAAACAAAACACACACACACACACAAAAAAAGTCAAAGCCCCATACAATATTAAAACCTAGTAAAATGATACCTAAAAATACTCTAATTCAAAATATAATACTAAATAGTAAGAGTAATAATTAATACTAAATTAACAGTTTGAAAATGACACTCAAATATGAACCTCTTTCTTTTTTAATTATTTCTTTATTATTTTAATAATATGCATAGGAGAAAAGAGTCATAGAACAAAAATAACATATACAATTAGTAACAGTCAGGTACAGTAAAAATAATAAAACAATAAAGGCAGCAGTAAGTATTTAGATATAATAAACTGATGGAACATACAGTACAGATTCATGGAAGAAAGTTAATTTATAATAATAAAAATTGTATTAGATAGAGCGTTAAAAAAAACAAAAAAAAAACAATCCCGAGTAATAAAAGGCAGGTATTATATCATGTATAAATCACGTCTATCTATCTATCTAATCCTATATCTATCTATCTTTGTGTGATTTTTATTGTTAAAAAAATCTTATTGTTAAAAATCAAAACACTAATTGTTTCAAATCATGGAAAAAACTATTAAAAAAAAATTATAAATTTCGAATTCAGTTAATTATAATTATAAAATTATTTTAAAAGACTGAAATTGAAGCTGCTAAGACATATAACTACTTTTATGGTTCTTTTGGGATCTCGGGCAAGCCGACCATATACACTCAATCACAAGTATTATGTTCTTTTCCCAGTTTGCTTAATAAAATATAGCTAAATCTCACAATCATCAAAGATCTCAGTGAAAATGTATTGTACCCACCTGCAGGAGAAGAGCGTGAGAGTTAGAATGACTCTTTATCTGGAAGTGTGCACGCTTCTTCCAGTCAGAGGGACGAGGAGGCCGTATCCATAAGCACTAACAGTGACATCAGAAGCCGTCAGAACCAATCGGCTCCGCTGGCCACAGGAAGTTGGGTCAGATTTACTTGCTTCAGAACAACATCACAAAAGGACCTGCAAAACACCTATAAACCCAACAACGGAGGTCAGGACATGAGTCTGGTGACACAGAAGATTCTCATGCCACGTTATCAGAAGAGGAAGAGCTTATCATTGCGGGAGAAGAAAGTCACAAGGACCATTATGGCCATTCTGGTGGCGTTTGCAGCCACATGGACGCCCTACAATGTCATGGTGCTCATCAACACGTTTTGCTCGGCCTGTATTCCAAACACGATGTGGACCTTTGGCTACTGGCTCTGCTACATAAACAGTACGGTGAACCCAGCCTGCTATGCCCTGTGCAATGTCACCTTCAAGAACACCTTCAAACAGCTGCT
The DNA here is from genome assembly GCA_018155175.1 of Sinocyclocheilus anophthalmus. Taxonomy (NCBI): domain Eukaryota; kingdom Metazoa; phylum Chordata; class Actinopteri; order Cypriniformes; family Cyprinidae; genus Sinocyclocheilus; species Sinocyclocheilus anophthalmus. The sequence goes on along the minus strand of JADLZN010006196.1, from coordinate 35,668 downwards.
GACATGCAAATACAGGAATATTCATGCCACCAGAAAACATTAAGACTGTGGGGCAAAGCCCTATGCGCTTATAAACCGCTTCACTGACGATATCCAGAGTCTGGTAGTTTGGATCCGTTCCTGGGTTTGAAAATACCAAGCTTGTCCAAACTGTTGAAACATTTATGATATTTCAGCAGCCAAATTATGAGGAGGACTGCTGAAAAGTAGCTGCGTTTTATTTCTTTGCATTATTAAAATACAAATATTGGTAATTTTCATTGGTGCCCTTCCAAGCTTCTTGCTAAAACATTTTATTACAAATGATATGTATAAAACACACTACACTCTAAAAAATGCTGGGTAAAAATTGGACAAACCCCAGCTATTGGGATGGTTTTGCCCAGCGTTGGTTTCAACCAACCAATAGCTGGTTTGTCCATTTCTTTTTTAAACCCAGAATGTTTAGAGTGTACTGTTCCAAGTTCCAAAAACTGTTAAGAAGCACGAACTGTTTTCAGCAAATTAAATAATAAGAAAAATGGTTTTGGACAGCAAATCAGATTATTAGAATATTTCTGAAGGATCATGTGACATTACTGACTGCAGTAATGACTGTTGAAAATTCAGCTTTACATCACAGGAAAATATAACCAATTTTAAAATATAAATATAAGGTTACTTTAAATGTAATATTATTTGCAATTTTATTGTATATTTTAACCAAAAGAACCGCCATTACAGTGCATGTATTTGTTCCAGATCACGTGTTCTTTCATGTTACTTAATTCAATTTCCTATTAATTCAAGTAATTATGCCAATAATACTATCATTCTTACACTAATGTCTATATAGATACTATATACACACACACACCACAAATTTTAGATATAATAATTTGCAATTTCTAGGGTGCGTCTCTGCATGTTTAAACAGTATTTATTTATTGTTTTTTTTCTGATTTAGCCTTATGAAAAATAATCAATTTTCCTTTTTTACTTCCAATTAATTGGTACTTAACACACATTTGATTATCAGGTGTATCTTATGTATATATGGCACTGTTTTTAGTTATTTTATTCATCTAGTGTGGTGGCAAAAAAATAAAAACAGTAAAATTATGTAAAGAAATGTAATTCAGACAGAATGTAATGTGTTGTATTGAACTGGAGAATACAATATAATATATATTATAATATTTTTTTATATAATCGTAATGAACAATTTAGTTAAAAACAATTGTGAGCTTATCATTTATCATAAGAAATAAACAGACTATCTTAACAGCAAACTGGCCTTTTTAAACAAAGTTTAAATTGCATATGTTCCATTTTACCAGGGAGGAATCACATAAAACCAACAAGCAAGTTTTCCGTCCTTGTCCACGCACATGGTAAACATTTGTTCCTCTTCAGTTTACAGTATAATGCTGGTATTTCAGGATAAATACTATTAAAGGCAGTGACAAAAAGCGTTTGTCAGTGGAAATGAGAATAAAAGACATTTTTACCTCAATATGAAGCTCTAAAACAAAGTACAGAAAAACACAAAGGCATTCAAAGGGAACCGTCGGACTATATAACATTAGCAAGGCTGTTCAGTGTTTTATTGCTGATTCAATTTGAACTACATCAAGCCTCTTTTCCGAACAGGCTTAGTAACAAAGTACACGACGTCTTCATAAAATAATACACGTCTCTAGAAAAACCAAGACATCTCTGGCGACGCTGAGGTAGTTAGGAGGTGTAGCAGGGCAGGATCTCAGACGAGTCTCCTAAACCCTTGTCCTCGGTCATTTGCCAAAGTCCCAAGTTCAACACCTTAAGGCAGGGCAGCTGCGTGATTCTCTCCAGTCCTCTTTTCGTTATTTTGGTACAGCCGTACAGGTCTATGCCGGTCAGCTGCGTCAGGTGATCCGCTATGAGCTCGAGGCCCTTGTCCGTGATCCGCACGCACTGGCCGATGTTCAGCGTCTTGAGCTCGTGCATCTGCCGGACCATCCGGTTGATCCCGTCGTCGCTGATGTGGCACGAGCAAAGCGACAGGGACTTGAGCTGGTACAAGCCCTGCGCGATGTAAGCCAGGCTCTGGTCGCCCACTTTGTCGCAAAACGACACATCCAGCCCGTACAGCCTCAGAGCGCCCATGGAGAGATGCATGATACCCGTATCGCTAATGTTATCGCACGAGCGCAAGTTCAGAGTCCAGAGCTGGGTCATGTGTGACAGGTGGATCATGCCAGCGTCGGATATGCCACCGCAAAAGCTCAGGTTTAGGACTTTCAGCTTGTTTAGGCCCTTAGAAATGTGCTTGAGCGACAAATCGGTCAGTTTCTGACAGTCCTGCAACGTGAGGTGCTCCAAACTCAAGCAGCCCTCCGCGGCGCTGCGCGTCATGCCGGCCAGGTGTCCGATGCCTACATCCGAAACGTGTCTGCAGCTTCTCAAATTCAGGCTTTTGAGATTATGAAGGCCCCAGGCGATAAGCAACAACCCCGTGTTAGTGATATTACTACACCCGCCCAGATCCAGCAGCTCCAGGTTCTTTAGATACTGCGCGATCCTGCCCAAACTGGAATCGGTGATCTGTTTGCACAGGCTCAGGTTGAGCATCCTCAGTGACGGGATGTCCTGCACGAATGCATGTCCCAGGCCGTTATCCGTCAGGTTGTAGCATCCGCTCAAGTTAAGGCTCTCGATGTTGGGCATGCCCTGGATAACGTAGCTAAGGCTGCGCCTCAGGCTGAGGATCTGGACTTTCTTGACGCCTCTGGTTTGGAGGCTGGGGAACAGCGACGGGTTTGCTCTTCTCAGGTGGAGTTTGGCTTCTACTCCTCTCCAGACGGATTTGTGGTACGATGCGTCTCTCCAAGCCATGCATACTTGCGCGACTCTGCCTTTGCCTTTGACGTCCAGGTAGTTGAAAATCATCGCTAAGATCTCCGGGAAGAGGCTCGAGACGTGGATCTCCATTTCTAAGAGCGGCTCGTTAGCTTAGCTAAGTTATTAGTCTGGTCTTCTGCCGGCGAGGACCGCATGTAAAAGAAATGCCGTGAGAAATGGAAGTAAACGAACAACGAAAATAAAAAACGAACGCGCTTTGCTGCATTTAGAACTCGGTCTGGGATTCATTCGCTTGGAATAACCAGCTTACGTCGCTGTATTTGCGCCGCCAGGTCTTCGTAGCGACTACTTCTAAATCGCGGCGCATGTTTTTTAAACATAAATTTAGATCCATGAAAAAGCTCGAGGAAAAGACTTTGAAAAACTGAATGTAAACGGTTGGAGAAAACAAACGATTTCCCGTGAATACAAATCAGCCATTTGACGAAAACTATGGAGTTCGGTTTCCGGTAGCCTTTGTCTTCGTCTATTCAAAACGGGGAGGGTGACTGTTCAGCGGGCTGGTCTTATTGTATTGAAAAAGCCGTATGTTTATGTTCAAAAGGTCTAAAATTTATATCACAAGTGATAATTTTTCTTTAAAAAACATATTAAGTATTACATTTGCTCAAGTGAATTCAAATTGTGTGTTTTAAAACAACAACAACCCCCCTATTAGTGATGGGAAGTGCGACTCATTTGCGCGAATCGATTCCTTTAAACAGTTTCAAAGAATTAGTTCACAAAACGTGAATCTTTACGTCATGACGCAATACGTAAGTACGTAATCCTTCTAAAATCTTCCATTTTATATATATTTATATATAAAATCATACATTTAGCTCTTAAAAATATATAAGCATTTACATTAGGCCTAAGCAACTCTAAAAAATAATTTACGTTGAAAAAGTCTTGGCACGTTTTATTTTTAAAAAGCAGAAGCTTTTTGGTTGTAAATATATTTATAACAAGTCATTGTTTGTAAACTTTATGATATTAGGGTATTAAATTAACTTAATTTGAGTCCAACTCTCGCCAACATTTCAGGAGAGGCCAGGCGCATCTCAAACAAGCAAATGATTCAGTCATGAATCAACCTTACTTCCGGCTCAATGTCACTGGCCTTAAAGGTGACATATCATCAAAATCGGACTTTTCCAGGTTTTAAGTGCTATAATCAGGTCCCTGGTGCATCTACCAACCAAGGAAACGTGAAAAAGATTAACCCAGTAACTTTGTTTGGGGAAGCCTTTTTCTGCAAGCGTCTGAGAAAACGAGCGCGTCTGTTTTTGCTCCCTTGGTGACGTGGCAAACGGATCTCATTATAATATTACCACCGACAGATCGCCCCTTAATCTGTAATTTTTCCACCAAACCACCCATGGTGCCGTCATTTTGATTTCGCAAGCTACAACGGTATACCAGCTCTAATGCCATAGTGAAAGTTTGAGCAAAACATACTAACTGTTCTGTCTTTGTCTGCACAGACCAGCACA